>OY754964.1:32234503-32834503 GCA_963576475.1 Molanna angustata | reverse complement strand
AAATTAAATAGGTTTAATACGTAGTGAGTTCGAAAGCAAAATAATTGTTCGTTAACACTAAAGTTCTTGTAGATAAATCTTGTTCGTTAAAATAATTAGTTCTTGTAGATAAATCTTGTTTGTTAAAAGAACTTTATTTTCTAGGAACGTCGGTTTGAGTATTTACTATCGCTACTAGTTGCAAACATCAATTATTCAAATAAGTTAGAACTAGTTGCAAGTAACACATGAGATCCAACTGTCGATGGCGATATTATGCATTATTGTCATTATTGAAGAATACGTACCATACTTTAAACACAAGTTAATCAATTTTTAAAGATATTTCCTTTCCTATATATAACATGTAGGTTTGTATTTCAGGATAGTATAGTATGGAGGTCAGTCTGTTTTTCCTACCCAGAATATGAAAACATCATGGTGTATGTTTGTAAGTAATAATAAATAATAAAACTGGCTTACTTATATAGCGCCGTTTTTGTGTGTCCACCTCAAGGGCGCTTTACAATTACAACTAGGAATTAAACACTATAAGTTTTTTTAAACAGATGAGTTTTTAAATGTTTTTTAAAACTAAATTCACTATTAATTACTCTGATGGTTGGTGGCAGATTGTTCCACTGAGTCGGTGCCCTTACAGCAAAAGCTCGTTCACCGAATTTAGTGAAGTGACACCGGGTTTTCTCAGATAAACTTCCAGCGGCAGTTGCTGCAGATCGAAGCCTTGTCCTCCGGTTTGTCATCTGCTGTGTTATACATAGCTCCATTATGTATGATGGTGCCTTTCCATTTACCGCTTTATGCACCATCCAACAGTCTTTGAACAAAATACGCTCCGGAACCCGTAGCCAGTGCAGGTCTCTTAATAGTGGAGTGATATGTTCATATTTTGATGAGCCCTTAATTAATCTGGCAGCAGCGTTAAAGACGGATTGAAGACGATCCAATTGGATTTGTGGTAGAAGTAAGTAGATATAAAACTATTGAGTGAGATATTGTGTAGTGTACATAAACCTACTGTCTTACAAATTGTATGAAACGATGTCACTAAATTCAATTTTTATAAAGGTTATTAAAATAAGTTTTGAGATGTAGTTACTACTACAATGTTAATTTTTTTTATAGAAAATTAAAATTTCTAGTTGGGATGTTTTGGATTTTTACAATATTTTTGAAAAAATTGGAAATAGAGACATATCATAAAAAATGTTTTTTTTTTAATAAAAAATGTTCGAACAACTCTGCAACATTTTTGCAAGTTTATAATCCCTGACGGAATCAAAAAATCAAAATTCTGAATATAAAAGTTTTGTAGGCCTATAACTATCTATATATTCTGAAATTTTGGGCTCTGTGAATTTAGCGGAACAAAAGTTATATAGGAGGACACACACACACACACAGACACACAAAAAAACACACAAAATGTTCTACTTCAAATTCTGAATTCATTCATATATAGAACATATATGCTAAGCCTCTAAGTTGGTGTTTTTGGCATGCAAAAAGTTCACTACACCATATAAAATTTTCCTTAATACACGCGCCTTGGCTTTATAATGTCGATTCGTTCAAGAGTATTAAATTCTCTTGAACGAATTGACAGTTGGATAATAGTGACTTCTATTCTTGTTTGTACGAAATCGACTTAGCTATAAATTTCCCGTTGTAATTATATATGTATATAGGTACCTTCCATGTACATAAAACTAATTAATACCTAAAAAGATATATTGACAAGATGAAAACATACTTTGACGAAACTAAATTGAATAAAAACGAACTATTATTATAGTTTAACGAAGCCAAAATATACATTGCGTCATTCGATAAGAATTTCGTAAGGCCATCATTAAATTAATCTGTTTTAGACAATCATAATATAAATCTACGCTTCTTGACGTCGCGTCGTAGTATTATTAAATAAATTATTAAGACGTTCAAATCTAAATAAGTTTCCAAATTGTTTAACTATTTTTTTGTAATGTTGCTGTAGTTTCTATTTTACATGTTATTGAAATATTTAATTTTACTTACTCGTATTTTGTTAAATATTTACTTATTTACAGATCTTAAATAATGCTATTTATGAAATTATTTATTTAAAATTCTTCTTCTTCTTCTTTAAAGAAGAAGAAGAAGAAGATTTATTTAAAAAAACAATACAAAATATACAGTATGTAACTTTGTGGGTTGTGGTCAACACGAAACTATTACATTCATAGTAGTGGAGAGTAAAAAAATACAGTTTCCTATTGAAAGACATACAATATTTATATGAATTTGAACTCATTTTTTCCCAACAGACGCTATTTTACTACTGTTATATACCTACATGTTTCATATAAATTTGCAATATTTTTTTTTCTTTGAAGGTTGACAATCCCTGAATCCACTATGGAAGCGAGTATTTCTATCTTATCAAATAAGAAAATCTCGATTTGAAGTTGAAGTCACAGAGAAAAAAGGAACCGTTTTCTATGGAAAACTAATCAGCTCAAAGGCTAATATACCTCACACATATGCTATCAATAGGAGGTTCATCAGCCTTTTAGTTTGGGCTGTACAGAAGACACAAATTTTCATATTTTTGTAAGGCATCCGGATTACGGTATACACACAAAAACATCACGGCGAAACAAGTATGCACTCTCTACATGATACCTATCGAGTAATTGATGGAAAAATATATTCTTAAAATTGTTCATTCATACCATCACGGCATATCCCACAATGTGGGGTAACCAGCGAAAGGTGTGCGGGTGTGCATTGCCTTACAAAAGGGAGCAGAACATATGTGTATACCCACACACCAGTCTCGTCTCACCTAAAAAGGCACTTTATTCAGAATGGGTGGTGAACCTCATTGCTGAACTATGTGAGATGTTATTGTTGCCTGTTGTATTTTCGATTACCCGGCTCTTACGGGACACTCGAAAACAATAATAGAAAAGAGTGGAAGCACTATTCTAAGCCGGTGCCTCACAGCTCTTAAAATTGTGAAATCATAGATCTCCACTATTCCATAGCAGTAGAGAGTATGTATGAAAATAACAAAACGTAAAATAGTAATAACGTCTTTTTGCTCAAAAGTCAGTAAGTTTGTTGGTTTTATTAAAATAATATTTCATTCATTCAGGGGGGCAAGTCTCGTTCAACCGGCGAAATCAAAACCATCACGATTACCCATATCATACATACATACATACCATCACGCCATGTCCCTTACGGGGTAGGCAGAGAGAACCGAACGCCATATCTTTCTATCCTGGCACACATTCATCGCCTCGTCAACATTCATGCATCGTCTCATACATGTTTATGGAGTTCTATAATACCTTTAGTACGAAAGCAGAATAAATGCAGTTGAAATGAGATCGCTTAGAACAATTTGTAACAGAACGATGTATGACAGAGTTCGAAATGAAGATACAAGGAAAGAATATAAGATGAAGAAAGATGTAATTAACAGAATGAAAGTTAACACATTGAGATGGTTTGGCCACTTGTGAAAATGAATGAAGAACGCCTGACGAAGAAAATATACAAAGCTGACTGGAATGGAATAAGAGGTCGGGGGCGCCCAAGAAAAGGATGGCACGACCATGTAAACGATATTCTGAAAGATGGAAATGTAAGAAGCGTGAATAACAGACGAACGTGTATAAGACGATGTATGAATGTTGATGAGGCGATAATGTGTGTCAAGATAGAAAAATGTGGCGTTCGGTTCTCTCTGCCTACCCCGTGAGGGACATGGCGTGATGGTATGTATATATGTATGTATTAAGGCGTTGTGGCCACTATAGCGAGTCACCACTATAGCGGGTGTCCGCTTATTACCAATTTGGCAGGTGACCAGTGTAGGTCAAATAAATTAGTTAATAGTAACCAGAGGGGTTTACTATATAACGATAAATTAGGTTCAGTTAGGTTCTATGTTTTAGACTCCAGTAGGGAATTTTATCCTGAATGAACTCCTTGTTGTGACGTGTTGGAAGAAAGGTCACCAGAACAGAATACTGTTCACTAAATAGAGTGTGAACTTTATTTCCAAGTCACAATCAAGTAGAGAGCGTATTTCACGGAGGGCGAAATATCTACAGTTGCTCTAAAAGTAACTTAGACAGGGTAAAGATAGAGAAGAGATAAGAAATAACAAACTGACATGACAACTTACAAATTTGTATATTAGCACAAACACAGAGTTTTTATAAATTAATAATAATAACAATTTCACACACGAGTAGTACTTTAGCAGGTCGATGTTTTCACTAAGAAGTTTGACAGGTAAAGAGATAATGTGTCATCTGTTTATATACCCTATTGTTTTGGTAAATAGGGGTCGTTGTACTGTCGCCTGGTAAACAGCCTTTAGGGGTATGTCAATAATAATATTATGAAGACTTCATTATTGTTGCATACAAAAGTGAAAGTGTCACCTTTGAAGTCATTACCCTCTCTAATTGTTTTGACTGATTTTTACTTGTGACAGAAATACCATATATTTGATGTAGGTATTCTGCCACAGTATAATACCATTAGATGTCTTAGAACTCCGTATGACAATTATATCCATGATATGGGTAATCACGAGGGTTTTGATTTCGCCGGTTGGACAAGACTTGCCCCCCAGAACCTTATTCATTTGGTTTCGGATCGTTTTAAATTCTTTATTTTTAAATCATTGCTGTCATAAAATTTGAGTCCTGACAGGTACCTACTTTTATAACGCATTAAAATTATATAACTACTGTACCAAAACCTATTTTAAGAAATTTTAAGACCATGACTCTAGGATAATAAATAATGTTCAGTAATTGAGTGATAATGACGTGTTTGGAATTATTTCCGAAAACGTTTTGTGGTTTTTCGTACACAGTACACACACACGCAAGTAGTTCAATAACAAACGAAGTAAACATTTATTTCTAATACCAGCACTTTTGGTCAACAAGGAATACTATATTTTAAAAGGATTCCTATTCAGACATGAAATGTATGTACAAGGCTTTACCCCGAAAGCCTTTTTCTCCGTACCAAAATCCAATAACCTTTTTCCTGGAGGGGTTTTTGGATCATTTACGGCTTTGTACTCCAACAACCTTTCCCGCCCAAAAATTCAACCCTTACACAAAAATCTGTTTTGTTTTCTCGTAAATCCTCTCTCACGACAAGTATCGCGTATGTTCGCGGACTCACTCTGTGTGTGCGTACATTATTTTACCTGAATAATATTTGTTTTATATTGTTGTGTACGTAAATTGTCTGTTGTATGACAAGTATTAACTATTCCGAGAGGTTCTTTCGACAAACTTTTTACGATTTATTTTTGTTGTCATTTTTCCTCCACAAAACGAGTAGGTACCTACACATGAGTACCTACCTAAAAAATTCATTATGGCTTCTTCTCTTTCGTGGCTTGTGGTATTTACTTTCGTAAATCCCTCATATTCCATATGTATTGACATAACCCGCAAGTTTCTGTAAATAACTTAATTTACTTTCATATTTATAATGCATGCAATGTATGAAGATATATATATATATATATATATATATATATATATATATATATATATATATATATATATATATATATATATATATATATATATATATATATATATATATATATATATATATATATATATATATATATATATATATATATATATATATATATATATATATATATATATATATATATATATATATATATATATATATATATATATCATTTATCTCAAAATTTATTAGACATTGTGAACAATAAGTGATATAATTTGTCTTCATAGAATTATTACAGGAAATGAAAACCCCCTACCAAATAATACCTATTTTAGGGAGTAAGTAGAATTACATGGAATGGCCGTTCAAAGACAGAGATCGACAGTCGTATCAACCTAGCAAATCTCGCTTTCAACAAATATCCAAGATCTTCAATTCCAACAATATGGATTTTAAAACTCCGAAAACATCTAGCAAAGGCGCAGTATTCTGCTGCATGGTTGTTGAACATCATGGTGCATAGGTGAAACAGACTGAAATACTAAAGATCTTCGATATGTGGACCTACCGACGAATACTTGGTATATCTTGGAGAGACCATATTACAAAGCAAACCAGGCACATGTTAAACACTATCAAAAAGGACAGGTAATGTGGACATGAGGCACTGGTTGAGGGAACAACTGGGAGAGAACTTCCTCGTCGGAAATATCTAGATCGGGTGTGCCACGACATGAAGTGTACCCCTTACACAATGTTGAAAAAAGTCGCTGAAGATCGCGAGGTGTGGAGGAGGAGATGCATCTCTCTGTTGGCAACCAATCCCCAAGATTGAAACTAAAAAATGAAAAATAATATATTGCAGAGCACCTATGCGATATGCTTCGCGACAGTGTTGTTACAATGCGCACAATTTTTCTTGAATGTATTTGGCAAATTTATTGCATATTCCATAGGAAATCAATCTGTTCACCTATTTTAAGCATGCGTTGATGCGTCTACTAGTTGTAAATCTGCATTCTTATTTTTTTCAGGAGAAATATTATTTTTCAGTAAAAGACAATTTATAAATACCAACAGATACCTATAATTAAAATATACCTCCAAATTTTAAGTCTATGTATCTCATAAACGGTGGTCTAGACCATAATATAAAATTTATCTATTCAAAATGATTCTATAGTAATCAATTTATAAGTTATGGTGACTTTCACCAACGTTACCTAAACTGTCACATAGCTGGGTATCACCTAAGCTTAGGTAGCCCCTAACGTATCGTTTGTTTTTCACCAGTCTTAGCGTCATAGGTAACTCTTATGTAGGTGGTGAAACGAAAATTCACGTTAGGTGCTACATAAGAATTCTTAGGTAGCACCTAAGTGTTAAGGGGCGTTGGTGAATGTCACCATTACTCATACCAAAACATTTGATGCAGCATAATTATATAAAATATTCCATAACAAATTCGATTGCATTCAATTAAATAATACCTATGCTTCAATTAAATAATACCTATGCTTCAATTAGATAGTACCTATGCTTCAAATTAGAATTCCATCTAGAATAACGAGACAGCGCCAACTTTTTTTCACAAATACTCCGAAAACTAATGCAGGATTCAGGATACCGCTTTATAGAATATGTAAAAACTTTAATAATCAATTTAATGACTATACTGACATTTTTATCGTATCTGAATCTACATATATTCAGCTACAGCGCCCTTGAAGTGATCTTGTATCACTAAACGGCGCTTTATAAATTTTATTTATTATTTTTGTAAAAAAGATCACTGATACAGCCTCCTAGGACCTGTGGGTATGACTGGAATGCACTGTTAAGGAAATTATGTTATATGAATAATTTAAAAAAAACGACATTCTTGTGATTTTCAAAATTTTGTTTTTTCAATATTTATAGATTTTTAATATTTTATTACTATTTATTTATTTATTTATATAAGCATGAAAAACAGGCTAGAAGCCCACTGGTTTCATGCATTTATGAACATATATATAATGTATGGAATGATTGGACGATTTAATTATCATCCACACCCCATACATGAACGAACGTACATAATTTTCACTCAGTCATACATTCAGCATTTTTACAAAAAGAATACATAATTAATAAAAATGAGAGAAAAAAAAAACCAAACAAACATTAATATAACAAGAAACATTCAAAGCGGTAACTAGTATATATTATGTTATCAAACTATTAATCTCTAAGCACGTCTATTTTTTCTTTGTAACTTCTCTATGGGAAATACTTTTATTGCACATATATCGCTCGTTTGCGAGAACAACGACATATGTCAAAAAATCCGATTTTTGAGTTAATAATGCATAAAAATGTTGAGTATATCAATATTACAGTGAATATATGACAGTGAAACAACGAGACATTGTGCTGTTTCTGTCTCTGAGATATTGTACTGAGAATTGGTGACGACACGAATATTGATAAACACAACATTTATTTTTTCTCTTAATAAATAGATCTGCATATAAATAAAGTAGACCTCGTATATGAATAATATGAATTAAGAATTGATTAAAAGTGTAAAAGTACATGTATCTAAATAGGTATTCTTGTTTAATATACAATAATTGTGTTGGAATACATCGCAAACTCTATATTATCTAAGTTTTGTACACACACACACACACACACACACACACACACACACACACACACACACACACACACACACACACACACACACACAAATAAAATTTTGATTAAAATACGTACATTTATTGGTTTCCCAACACGAACTTTGCCTTAGTACAATATACATAGTAGGTATTAGGAATATAGTCAAAAGATATTTTGGCCGATTCATTTTATAGCCATTGTTACACCAAACACGCTTTCAATAGTTAACAAAAACAATTAGAGATTAATGCTACTAATTCATTTCAATGTTTAACCAACAAACTTTCAATACAGGCCAAAGTTAGTTTTTGCTTCTAACCTCCTGCCAAAGTTAACGAAGATATGAACATGGAATATTTGTGATCAACTTTATTGTAGGTATATTGGGCACTACAAATATATCTACAATGAACCCTTCTTTATTTTTATAATTCAAAATAAACAATGAAACATAAATCATTTACAATTTAAAATGCGCAGACTGTTAGTATTTTTAAAATAAAACTATTTCTACAGAATATAATGGCATTGGTGTATGAATAAATTTGAACATTAAAACCCGTTTGATTGTAAATGATGGGATATATATTATTCGCCAGAGAAATTTACTATGAAACATGGCGTGATGGTAAGATGATTTTTATACCTCTTCGAAACTAGTGATTTTTTTTAATTCGTCGACATCCTTATTTTAAAGTACAAGTAAGTACCCAAAGTTTTAGTTAACTGTTAATTATGAATGATATTTTTGGGTATCGGTCTATCGGCCAACCACCGTCGCATAGTTGGTAAACCGTTTGGCTTCTGTGCGGGCGTCCTGGGTTCGATCCCCAGGAGAGGAGAAATGTACTTATTTTAATTCATTTCTCACGCAAATATTGCCGGGCTGGAAACATTGGTTAGTTGGAATAAATTGCCATATGACAATAAACGCCAATTGCGCGGGGTGCAAGGAAGTGTTTATTACAAATTAAATGCAGTACATAAGTGAAAAAATATTTATTTTATGTTCCGTATAACTATTTTATATAAAACATTTTTTTTAAAGAATGAATATGTCTTTGTGCATATAAGAACATCCTCATACATTCCCTAAACTAAGCAAAATGCTTATACTATAGGTAAAGGAAATCGTTCGTGGCAAAAGTTGACCTCAGGATCACTGCATTACTAACCCAATGCGCTAACCGCTCTGCCACCACCCATCTTATAATGCTGAATTTTTTTTTTAATTTTCACTTGAAGAGATATATTTCTGATTTGAAGATTTTTTTTCAAATGACATCGTAAGAAACCAGCAAAAAGGTGTGATTGTACCTAATGTTTATTTCTTGAACCAGCAAAAGGGTTGTTTTGTAGGAAATGTTTATTTCTTGTACCAGCAAAAACGTGTGTTTGTAATGTTTATTTCTTGTACCAGCAAAAACGTGTATTTGTAATGTTTAATTCTTGTACCAGCAAAAACGTGTATTTTGTAATGTTTATTTCTTGAACCAGTAAAAACTTGCGTTTGTTATGTTTATTTCTTGAACCAGCAAAAACGTTTATATGTACCTAATGTTTATTTCTTGAACCAGCAAAAACGTATTTGTAGGTAATGTTTAATTCTTGAACCAGCAAAAACGTGTATTTGTAGGTAATGTTTAATTCTTGAACCAGCAAAAACGTGTATTTGTAGGTAATGTTGAATTCTTGAACCAGCAAAAACGTGTATTTGTAGGTAAGTTTAATTCTTGAACCAGCAAAAACGTGTATTTGTAATGTTTAATTCTTGAACCAGCAAAAACGTTTATTTGTAATGTTTATTTTTTGAACCAGCAAAAACGTGTATTTTTAGGTAATGTTTATTTCTTGAACCAGCAAAAACGTGTGTTCGTAATGTTTATTTCTTGAACCAGCAAAAACTTGTATTTTTAATGTTTATTACTTGTATATTTATTGCTTTAATAACATTTGTGAATGTACAAATCACCCATAGTAGGTATTCGTAATTTATTAAATCTATGAAAAGGTATATTCGAATGTGTGAACATTGTTTCATTTAACGTCTCAAAAACCCAAGCCTGTCTAATTTCTGCGAAGAGAAACCCCAATGAATTGCAAGTGTCTTTCAACGGAAGCACCCTACCTAACAGCAGCTCTATCGACCTGCTTGGAGTATCTATAACGAACCAATTACACTACAAGGGCTCCATCGAAGCTAAGGTGAAACTCGCCTCCAAAAAATTGAGCGTACTATATAGAGCGCGTAGATATTTTACTAAGACCCAGATCTGTATACTCTACAAAGCGCAAATACGTCCAATTATTGAATATGGCAGTCACCTCTGGAGTGGCGCCCCCCAATACCTACTGAATACCCTCGACGCTGTCCAAAGGCGTGCTATACGTCTGATTGATGATCCATCACTGACTGATGGATTACAATCACTAGAACACAGACGCAGAGTCGGTATTTTAAGTTTATTCTATAGATACTACCACGGGAATTGCTCAGAAGAACTTGCATCTTTGGTCCCTCCTCCATCCACTCGCAACAGAGTCACTCGCTTCACTCAATCGCAGCACCCATTCACAGTGGGCCTTCAACATATAATAACAAGTCGCTTCTCGAACTCCTATATTAATACAGCAGCCCGACTGTGGAACGATCTTCCAAATTCTGTGTTTCCACATTCGTACAACCCGGGACTTTTTAAAATCCGAATTAATAAACTCTTTTCTAGATTGCAAACCCCTCCCAACGCTACGTAGTGGGCTTCTTCGGAAGAGTAAAATGGACCCAAATCCTAATAGCTGGCGTCCCCTACGTGGACATGTTAAAAAAAATTGAATTTAGAATAAAAAATTGGGATCTACTATAATTTTGACACATTGTACAGACATACTTCGAAAAAGCCTGACCCAAGTTTTTTAATTAATAAAAAAAAGTTTTGATTGAATGATGAAGATCCATTTTCTTTTCATAATTAAACAATAAAATTTTTAATGTTGTTATAGCCGATTTATTTTATTAAGTGCAATATATTTTAGCAAAATTAAAAAATTTAGAGATTATATATATTCGTGCAGATCTTTCTAACCTTGAGGAAGATGCCAAGGTCTTGCACTTAGAGTGCACTGTCTGCAAGGTTCTTCGGTCTTTTCTTATGTTCTTTGTGTACTTTGAGAGTTTTACAAGGGGCCGTTATTAATAAGCACAAGCTGAACAGGTGGAGGTGGAAAAGAAACCAAGATTTTTACTGTGGCAGATTGCTGTATCAGGATTAATATTTGTGAATTAATATTAGACTAATCAAAAAAACTACAACATTTTATTGAAAATTCAAACATTTGACTATTTTGTTATTTGTGTTTTATTGAGAAAATTCTAAAGTTGTTCTTACGTAAAGCTGTGAATCTGTGAACATCGGCATCTTCCTAATTAATATTCGAGTTAACGCTTTATGCGATTGTCTCGTTAACGCCCTTTGAATAAACAAAGATACAAATAATAAACTTACCAACTTCTACACAAACACCATCTCTAACGTGACTGAGATAAAATACACAAAAATGAAAAGTATATTTATTGTATTGAAATAATAACCATTATTTTAAAACCCTAGTGTTCTTTAATTTTATTCAAATATTTACTTTAACTTGATGCTATCACTGATTATACAAGTTTTACATTCGGCATATTTGTTTAACATCCGTTACTTTAAACCTTTTATTAATAAAAAATACTTAAAGGTTTTGGAAGTGTTCTTATGGGTATGATACAACTTTGAAATTTAAAAAAAATGTCAATGTCAATCGACATTATTATGTTTTTTTTTTAATTGATTAATATGATTTTTATTGAATGAATATATTTTTTTTCGTCGACAATTTTTTATTCAATTTTCCGAATTTTTAAATATATCATATATATGTTTGATCTTTACATATTGTGAGAACTGATAACCTGTATTTTAAAAAAAAAAACAATTATATGTAAATACTAGTTGCATGTAACACATGAGATCCAACTGCCGATAGCGATAGTATGTATAGTTGAAGAATAAGTACCAAACTATAAACCCATAAATACAAATTATTTAATATTTTAAGACATTTGGTTTTCTATACAACACATGTACCTAGGTATATGTATGTATGTCAAGATAGGATAGTATGGAGGTCAGTCCTTTGATCCTACCCAGAATATGAAAACAGCATGATGGTATGTATGTATGTTTGGAGATTAGTATTAAACTATTAAGTCTTCTTAGATATTGTGTGTAGGCGACTGCCATACAAATTGTATGAAGCAATGTCGTCACTAAATTCAATTTTTATAAAAATTGTTAAAAACAATTTTAGATGTGCTAATACAATGTTAATATCTTTTATAGAAAATTAAATTATCTAGTTGGGGTGTTTCAGCTTTTTTCGATTTTTTAAAAAATTTGGAAATATAGGCAGTTAAACTCATAAATTTATCATAAAAAAATATTTTTCTTAATAAAAAAAGTAATTATATATTCTGAAAATTTGGGCTCTGTAAATTGAGCGGATTAAAAGTTATAAGGGGGGACGGACAGACACACACACACAAAACTCACATAAAACTCACATAAAATGTTCTACTCCGAATTCTGAGTAAATCCATGTATGGGAACATATATGCTGCGAGGCCTCTAGTTGGTGTTATTAGCATGCAAAAAGTCCACTACTCCATACAAAATGTTCCTTCGTACACGCATCTTGGCTTAATAATGTTGATTCATTCAGAGAATTGAATTCTCATGAACGAATCGACAGTTGGATTAATATGTAGGTATATGAAAATTCAGTTATACCTATCTATGAAAACCTCATATATTCATAATTCGAAGTATCTTGACATTTGACGATGGTTTGTTTTAAATTACCATATAAATTGCATTTGTTCAAAGACAATTTAGTTTTGCATAAGAACGCGACGAAGATATTTCAAATGCAATAAATGTTCTGATACTGGAAATTCCATCAAAAATCCTTTAAGAAAATATACCTATATCATTCAGTGATATTTGCATCTGATTATCGTAAAGATTTTCATCTTTATATTCAGAACGCCCAACTATTATTGTTATAGATCTTTGTATTTTATTCTTTAAATATTTCATTTGGATGATCAAGCAACATTTTTCTTAGTTAAGTTCTATCTCATTTTCTCAGTCCTTCATCACTCATGTATTCAACGTGACCAAACTGCCTTTTATTCTTTTCAACGTACCCATATACCATTCGTAAAAAGGGTAATTTGGAACAAATTACAAAGTATCTGTTCTAAAAACACGGTATCTCAATAAATATTATTGCAGTAGACGTTGTTAAAACTGGGGTCGGAATTAGTATTTTTTTCTTCCGTCTCGTCTCAATGGGAGGATGGTAGGTAGGTGTTCATAATATGGCATATAAGTAAGCGTGACACCGACCTGACAGGGAACAAACTGAAACGCATACTTAACAAGCTGTTAATTTACTGCAGGCAGGGAGACGTGAAAAAATGTGGTTTATTCTCGGAGACACTTTATATTTATCAAACAGAGAGACACGCAGAGAATGGAGACTTCAGTGCTAAGAGAGTATGTCACTTTGGTAGGCAGACCATACAGACAGACTGACGTATAACATCACCCACAGTTAAGATTTCCCACGAAAGCACGAGCTACATGACTCTATACGCGACTAATCTAACATAAACGGAACTTAAGATTTCCTATCGTATGTTGATGGATGCATGTAGTTTAAATTACTTACACTAATACTTCATTTCCGTGGAGCATATTTTTAAATGTACCAGGATCAATGGCACCCCTGTTATTAATCATTACCGCAATGTTTTTTTTTTATGTCAAACTTGAAGTTTTTTTCATAAGCTTTAGATACATAATACTTATATATATGAAAAAAGGAGTATCTCTGCCTATATATTTATATTGTGCTCGTAAAAGATAATCCTGCTAAACTCATTACTTTGCATATTCTCATATATTTGGGATTTATAAATAATATAAACTGTATTTTATACGTGATGTTTTTGTTTTGTCAAATTTGGCGGTGTAAGAAATACTGTGTAAAGGGTTTTATAAAAAAAACTGATTTACACACACGTTCCACAAAATTTTCATAATTTTTACAGTACCAATGTATCAGCTGATTTAGTTCTTATCAACTTTATTTGATAGTCTTGTTTTTTAATTCAAAAAAATAATTAAACTATTGTCTATAAATAATTTATAATGATGATTGTATTGATGGAGCTTTGAATCACTCAATTGATATGGTCCTTACCAGGCGAAACGTCGTCCTTTAAAAAGAAATAGATTTTGGTGGACATCAATGTTGAAACTTCCATTCGGAAATATGATTCTTAACCTTCTTGTTTATATGATGTAAATTTTATGATTGTACCTCCGTAAAAATTTGTGTTGAGATGTGAAGGAGATGTCTTCAGCAAGTCATTGGATGGATAGACGACACGATTTTGCATATAATGGCGTCACGTCAATTGCCTGTGAAGAATCCTTTTGTATGCAGATTGTGGTAATAAAATATGGATATCATGACGCGATTGTCATATCAATAAGCTCATACCATCGTCAAAATTGAATTCATTTACATTTATAATATAATATCGGCTACGTAAGTAAGAAGGTCTTTTACAATCGTATACATTCATAAGCGAAAGATTTGATAGATATTTCCCGTTTTACTCTTAATCTTTGTGTATTTTATTAATTACTAGCTGAATAACACCAGGTTCGCTTGCTTTCATTAATTTAAATGCCGAATAAAAAATATTCCAACTGTCGATTCTTTCATGAGAATTCAATTCTCTTAATGAATCGACATTATTAAGCCAAGATGCGTGTACGAAGGAAAATTTTGTATGGTGTAGTGGACTTTTTGTATACTAATAACACCAACTAGAGGCCTCGCAGCATATATGTTCCCACACATGGATTTACTCAGAATTCGGAGTAGAACATTTTATGTGAGTTTTGTGTGTGAGGGTGTGTGTGTGTGTGTGTGTGTCCCCTTATAACTTTTGATCCGTTCAATTTACAGAGCCCAAATTATCATAATATATAAACAGTTATAGGCCTACAAAACTTTTATACTCAGAATTGTGAATTTTTGTTTCAGTCAGGGGTTATCCACTTTTGAAATTTTGATTTATTTTTGCATATATCTCAGAAACCGTTAAAGCTAGAACTCTGAAAATTGGTATAAACATAGACAAATTTTTTTGAATTCCAGGGTTTCTCAAACATTTTTTTATTAAGAAAAATATTTTTTTTTAAGATAAATTTATGAGTTTAACTGCCTATATTTCCATTTTTTTTAAATATCGAAAAAAGCCGAAACACCCCAACTAGATAATTTAATTTTATATAAAAAATAAAAACATTATATTAGCACATCTCAAATTTTTTCTAACAATTTTTATAAAAATTGAATTTAGTGACGACATCACTTCATACAATTTGTATGGTAGTCGCCTATACACAATATGTAAGAAGACTTAATAGTTTGATACTTAAATCTCCAAACATACATACATACCATCATACTGTTTTCATATTCTGTGTAGGAAAAAAAGACTGACCTCCATACTATCCTATCCTGACAAACATACCTACATGTTTTATATAGAAAATAAAATATCTTCAAATATTTATTAATTTGTGTTGTTTATAGTTTGGTACGTTTTCTTTGATTATGCATACTATCGCCATCGACAGTTGGATCTCATGTGTTACATGCAACTAGTAATATATCTCATAGAGTAATAGGACGTGCAGTAATTGACAGCTGAAAGATTGGAACAATCGGTGTAACAGTGCGAGCTAAGCAAAATCTGGCCAAAAAGGCAATAGGTATGTACCTTTTGTACAATGTAAATCGCTGGCTTTCCATATCACGGATTATTTTATAACGTGCCGTGCAGCTCTAGTCGCGGTGGGGACGGGGTAGCCGTAAGGTTGACATTTTAATTTGCAAATCGTCGCATTAGGTGAATCCGCGTAAGTCAATATCGGCGATTTTACAGTAGAGCAAAAAAACTTTCTATAATTCTTATTGGATTACTTTTATTTATGCTTTCTTTTGAAAATAATATAACTAAATTGTCAGATCGCGCGGAATCGTGTTTTTATATCTTTTTTAAATGTAATATTATTACATTTCAGTTTGCTCTTCTAAAATATATTACTCGATTAGTTCTTTAAATGTGTTCAAATTTTTTGATATATGAAGGTTTATGACAGTATTAATCAGGTACTGATATTTTGTGTATATTTTTTATGTAGATAGTGGAATTAGTACATTTTTTTAGAGTTCAGTTACAAGATGTTTATCTATTATCCTAAGTACCTATCTGAATACATTTAAAGCTCTCGAGAAGAGCGGGTACTGAGAAGTTTCCTCGTTTTTGAGATGCTTCCTTCCCAGTAAAAAACTCAATTTATGTATTGCAAAATGTCCGATTGTCAAGATCTGCCTACATAATATAAGAAGTTATATTTTTATACTTTTGTAAATCATTGCTATTTTCACAAAAGTATTATCTTACGTCATTGATTAGGTATTATTTTCCAATGATACAATGTACGTTTTGCGTGTCTAAATTGAATATTATTCGCGCTTCCTAATTTTCAACGATTGCTTTAAAAATCATTGAATAACGTCAGGTGTTCATATCATCTGAAATTATGAAATTAAGCTAAAGACTTGCGTATGAAGTTTTCAATGATTCCGGGGTTATTCAAAGCATCACAAGTGTAAGAGATAGGTAATATGTATTTAGCTTTCAATACAGAGTTGAAATTAATTTATATACATATTTAGGTATCTTCAAATTATCTGTGAAAAGGTTTTTGATGTTAAATACATACGCATCTAATATATCTATGAATTGGGCTGCTATACTCGTTTCAAAATATCAAAGTACTTAATATATGTACTTTTACTTCCCTCTTAAAATATCATACATACAATAGATATAGAAATATATTAAGTGAACCAGGACTACAATAGGTTTATATTAAAATCATTTAACAATACCCTGGTACCTATATGTATAATGCGTTTGTAATATATGGATATGAAGGTAGGTACAAGGTACACGTATGGTTTTCTGTGGTGTTTGAAATACAATGTAACAAGTTAGTTATTATTTGTTGTGCACGAAGTAGGATGAGAACCGTATATTCTCTAATGGAAGGGTCGACCATCAGCTCCCATACAGTATTCATACCGCAGATTGATCCATGAATGGACTATCACTCGTCAAATTGGGTATACCGAGAGATGATGGTATATCGGTAAGTAAATAACCTTTGAGGGTTGCCACAGCCACTCTACTTTATAATATTATAATGTTTATTCGATATTCGATCAAACCGTGTACACTATAAGTATTATATATGATCATATACTTACTAATAGCCACTATTTAATATACCTAGGTACTATTACTATATTAATATTTAACCAAAACAGTTTACTTGCCAATCATGGAATAAACCCATATAGATATATGTAAGTCTCCGTATACATAGCTACATGTAGAGAATTGGAAAGCACTTTAGGTAGGTACCATTTTTTAGTTAATAGGAACTGGAATAATTAATATTTATGTGGTATTTAAAGGTATTTTGTATCTTTGCACTGGTACATAATGATACCTACTACCAAAACTAATATCTACTGCAAAAAAATCTTTATTTATAAGTATTGATTCGTAAATGGCATCTTAATCACATTTTATGAATTCTATCTGACCTGCTGTGCAATCCATTGATTCAGCAAATATCTTACTGGATTATGTATTATATTTTTTTGAATCCTTGCTAAAACGTAGTGAAAATGACTCGTATTATTTGGAATTACGTATAACGAACTATAAATTATCACATATAGTATATAAAAGTAAAATTTATAATATCGCTTCTTCAATTTTTAATATTCTTAAATATTTTCAATATTCACAATCCTGTATTTTACTTAGAAAATCTTCGTGCTTGTACTTGTGTTAACGTCTTTCAGAATATCATTAATTTGGTCTATAACATTTCTTTCAGAAATACAAATTGTCTTAATTGATTTATTTACAAATGTGATTCGCCAGGTCCATAATTTTAGCTACTTAACGTTTCCTTATAAATGTTCTTCTCGAGGAATTAGCTCAGGAGTATTTAGTGACATTCAGTACAGCTAATATCATTTTATTTTATCTACCGTAATGGGAAATATATATTTTATGACATTTTTTTACAGTTTTCCGTAGGTCCAGTTTACTCATCATTGTCCGAATGTTTTTATATTTGTTGTTTTGATACGAGAATTTAGTTATCGTAAAAAAATATCCTCCGTTTGGCCAAAGATATTTATTATCCATGAAATGCAAAGAGCACCATTAGCCATTTCATGAAGGAGAATAAGGGGATAAATAAAAACAAGTAAATCTATCTTAAGTACGGTTGGCTTTGTGAAATATCACTGGCTGCATGGGTCTGTATATCAATTTAATGGCAAAATGTTTCCAATTTTATGCGATGCTCCATATTTGTACAAATTACGTATATAAAATAAAATGTATCGCACATTTCCCACCATTTTGTATCTCGCTAATGATCTATTCCATTACAGATCAAAGGTTTTGTAATTTATGGACGCCGGCATTTTAGAAGTTTTTTCCCAAAATTATTTTTTTGACCTTAGCGACGGTCAGTGTATTTGTATTATTTTTTTTTAATTCAAAATTAGTCTTTTGTCAATTTTTTAACATCTCAATAGAGACGAAGTTGGAATATTAAGAAGAACCAGGAACTCGAGGCACCTACAGGGCTTACGACCTGTCATCGACTGGTTTACGTGATCGCTTTATGCGCTTGCGTAACTTTCACCAATAATGCCTTCTTATTGAGTTCCCTTATCAATGCAAATATGAAAGTTCTATATATTTCAATAATGGGATGCAATTCGTTTGAAAATAACACATATTTAGTATCGCCATGTATGAAATTACGAAGAAATCTTTTTTGTACCGCCATCTATTGAGAAGATGGTTTTATTTTGTAAACAATGAAAGCAACAATCCATATACATGAGGTGACAGTGTTTCTTCTCACAGATGTCACCCCAGAATTGCGCCAGCCCTGTAGGTGCCTTGAGTTCCTGGTTCTTCTATAATATTCAAACTTCTTGTCTATTGAGATGTTGAAAAATTGATATAAATACCATTGACTCCCGACAGGGAAAAATCCAAAGTTTGCGTATATGCAACTTTTAAAATAAAAAAATTTCAAGTATTTGGAAATGTGGATTTATATGTAGCTAAAAAATATTATAGTATTTTGAATAAAAAAAATTTGAGTGGCTTTGATATTAGCTGTCCCATTGGAGATATTTGAATTCTTGCGTGTAATGTTTTTTTCCAAAAAAATAACCGGAAAACAAGTTTAAAATTTTTTTTAATATAAAATTTATAAGATTTAAATAAATAATTGTATTTTTACATAAATCTGCATTTATTTATTAGAATACTAAAGAAAAAATTACTGAGATACATTGAAAAATGGAAAAAGTTATGATGTTTTTATACTATGGTGTCACAAAAATGCAAGTCCTCGGAAATAGCCCTCGGGTCATTTTTTAACCAAATTCAAAAAATTATATCTCAAAAAGTATACAAGATATCAAAAAAATATTTTGCATTGTTAAATAAGGATGTCAAAAGGAACAAATAAAAAAATATCAACAAAATCTGAGACCATAGGTGACGCGGCTGGATGATTTGACGTGTAATGACCCCAGTAGTGTTTCATTGATTACACATTATAAGCTGTAAAGTAATAAATCAAAATAATAGTAAGTCCAAATGTCTCATAAAATGTATAATGATGTATATATTTTTAATTCATGAACTTCTCCGATTTGATATATAAAACAGATCGCATTAATAACATTTAAAATACCTATATTACCATATCTATCATTATGAATATTATTATGGGCTAGTTAAAACGACGACTTACTCTGAAATCACATTATTTTTGAAGAGCATTATGGTGAATAACATTACTAATATAATTGTATCGTTAAGACAGTAACAAATAGCATTAATTATTCACTTTAGATTAGGACTTGATCGGGTCCGTGCCGAGTGAAGAGGCAACCCTGATGTAGAACCAGGGCGCATGTAAATATTTGCCGAATGTGATATGTGAGGTCATTAATTTATATTAGTATCCAGCGGCTTCTTTATTCACCGACGCTCTCGGCCAAACCAAAACTCTCACACCACACTAAAACTTTGTCATACGCTCCAAACCACATCTAATATCATTTTCTCGGCACATTTCAACTCCCAAGCTCCGTGTGCTAATGAACAAAACCAACATAATGTTTTATCTTGTACCTGACACAATTTTGTTATTTTTTGTGCGCTTGAAAATCGCATTTGAAAACTTAATTACGAAAATAATTTTTAGACAACTATTTCAAACACTTTCTCATGTTTCTGTCTACGATAAACTACCCAAATACTGCAATAGGTTTTCAGTGCTTTTATTCGCTTGCAAATAACAAACTTGAATTACGAATATAATTTTTATTCAATGAACTTAATGTTCCGAGATAGGTGTATCAATTTTATCTTCCTTAGTTTATTTGTAGACTGCCGCGGCATTAACAGCATTAAAAAACTTATTACTTGTAAAATTGGGATTCGGTGTATAACTGACCTCGTGCATAAGATATAATATATGTGTTTACAGCACAAAACTGTTTCATTTTCAATTTTTTATTTAAGGTAGATTCCCATGTTATTATATGCAATAAATACTCATTTCCCACGACGAAACGAATTTGCGAACTCCAATTTTTATAGTTGAAATTAATCTTTGTTTTTAAATATTTTATTTCATTCTGATATTTCATTTATAATATTTCTAATAGTTGATTTTTTTGTTTATCCTTTAACATCGTATCATGTACCTTCCTATATATATACAATTTGAGCTTTCAGAAAAACATCAAATAAAAATATTATTTTTAGATATTTTACTTAACCCAAAATATAATTCTTTTGAAAACTAGGTACGTTAAAATATTGTTCAATTTGTTTTTTTGTAATGAAACAATCATTTTCTCAACTGGATTGTTATTTGTACCTATTACTAATTAACAGATAACATTTTTTGTATTAATATATTAGATTTTACTTTTGTCTTAATATTACATCACATTTATCAGTTTTCTGCGTTTCATTAACAGCTATGCAATCATGTCGTATTACGGGGAGCACGTGTAATTAAATTAACAATGGCAGGAAACGGATGAGGAAGGGAATGAATATGCGATGTGGTAAGGTACATACATAGGTACCTACCTGCGATTTTTGGCGCCCCTCTTTATCTATGTCATGCGCCTCGCTATACTGCGGCCGCCTCTGCCTTTGTTTATAATCACAATATAATCAGAGCTTAATTAACTTCATCCGGTACTGGCAAGTCACTTTTTAATCACCGAAGATTTAACAGAATTAATCTCAATTTAAGTTCACGTTCTTTTTACTTGATACATGTCATACTTAATAACACAATTGCCTCTAGTCATACATATAATGATACTGAGCTTATCTATTAAGTGTTGGAAATATTTCAAAGTTCCGCCACTATGAATATAAGTTGGTAGGTACCTAGGTATACATATATTATTATTGACATCGTGTGTGTTCTTTTATTCCCGTGGTTACTTGACTAATCGATTCTTTATAATAAAATGTATAGAGGTACTACGGTGGTCTGAATTAATGAAAATCACTAACAATGCTTTGAGCTGGTACTTTTTCTATCTACATAATATAAATCTTTTTTCCATTTTGTAAAACGTACTTCACCAAAAATAATATGTCATATTCAATGGTCAAAAAATACTTTTTAATTAACTGATTTTAATTTTTTTACTTAGTCAACGTTGACAACATCAATATTGTAGAACTCCATTTTAGGGTTTAATTAGCCGTTTCAGTGCCGGCAACCCGAGGTTTATTATTCAATATTACATAAATGACAATCAGATTTTTCGTTCCACTAGGAAAATCTGTTCTGAGACGGGTCTTTTACAATATTCCTGATATTCAATATATATTATCCATTACATATATATTATCCATTGCTAACCAAAACAGTTATGATTATGAAAATTATTTCAAAGAATCCAAAATAATGACAATAATAAAATAGATAAAACATAGTTCATCAAAATAACATCATATAAAATAATCTAATATAACAAAATAATCTAATATAGCAAAATAATCTAATATAACAAATATTTTTTTCAGTTCAGTTTTGGTTTACATCTGGTTATTTTGAATTGAGTTTCTTGCAGGTTTCAACGAAACCGTTCATAATAGTTTTCATACCTTATTTAGAAGAGCGTATGTGTGACTAATTAACATAATATCATTATACATACGGTGGCCATAATACTTATCGTAAAATATCATTTATAATCAACACGACAGAGTCCACACGCTAGGCCATTTCTCAGTCCTGACTTGACATAACATAAAGTCAATATTATGCGGTCAACGATAATAAGTGGAGGTAATGTTCATAATAATCCCCACATATAATATTGCATGCGACATAGCATTTTGCATTATTTTTTTTAAAATTCTATCAGATATTTTTAAGTTACACATCAGACGCGCCTCGTCAGTTTGAGTCAGACGCTTTAAGATGACATGTTTAGATATACTTTGATAAAATCACACGACGTATTTTAAAATTATACATTATTCCTGTACCTAGAGCATTATTCCCTTTCAAACAATACAAGATTTATCACAATTACAATTCTCGTTAGAATTTTATTACAGTTTTCTATTCTAATGTTCTAAGTTTTTGGCAAGCACACGTATAAAAATTACTGCCAAATCGTGCATCTAATGCAATAATTTTACTTTTGGAAAAAACCTAATTTTTTTAACCATTATTAATAGTCGCGAACACGAAAAATACATAATTTATAATAAAAGTGTCGTATTTGATTTTAAATCCGCAGCTATATTTTTTTCCAAAATAGCGGATATTTTTTCTCATTTATTCATTTATATTGCTTCTCGGGCAACTAACAGGTACTATGTCAAATATTAATTTAACACGCACCCAATAACAAGTTGCCAAATTCTGGAGACTTACAATATTAACCGTCTCACAGATCTAGACTGAAAACACAATTAAAAACTGTCTCCACCGGGAATCGAACCCGGGACCTATGGCTCAGCAGTCAGATATCTAACCAACTGAGCCACGAAGGCCGAATTTATCTTTTTAAATAAAAAAAATCAAATTATCATTATGAAATGACAACTAACAATCACTCATTCAATGTTAAACATCAATACAACTAGCACCAAACTACAAGTGACCACTGTTTGTAGATTTTTGATGTAGATTATCTCGATACGCCATTATCATAACTATTGGGTATGTGAGTAACATGTCCAGAATATTATTCAAATTTACTTCATTACACATACAATAATATAATTTACAAATAAATATACAAATTAATTCAGTACTCGAAATATGCACGCAATAATTACACGATGTACGGTGTTTACTCTATCGGCCTAGGCAAAGGAATGCCGCCGCTGCTCATTCAATATATTATATGAATGCATCCGACTCCGCATTCGGGAATCTCTGTCGACACGAAGATACATCACAATAACAATAAGTTATTCTAGCTCCATCCGGACATACTCCATCAAGACTTGCGGATCAGCCCCCCTAGACAACGTGTCATTTAATTCAAGAAAAGAAACAAGAAAAGAAAATGTATGCAATTGAAAGTTAACAGTCACGTGGCAACTGTCACTTCCATACATTGAGTTATCTTTTCTTGTTTCTTTTCTTGAGCTTAATGACATGTTGTCTAGGGGGGCTGCAGTTAGCTATCTTATTTAACTGAGCTATGGAAATCGGCAACGGAACACTCGAGCAACGAACGATTTTGACATCACAGATAATCTCTTCAACATTTAATAAATTTGTCTTCTATTTCGAGATAAGTAGAATGTATGCAAAGGGAGAGTATCTCGGTAACAGCCATCTCCGACCCCAAGTTTGCGACACTGATATCTGGATTAAAGTATTCCTCCCTTCCCACATATCTCAGGCGGCTCGCTACTTACTTTTATAAATAACTTAATCCCAGAAAATGGGTTTAAAGGATGCTGAGCTGGGTCAACTTTAATGGAAATAAAAGTCAGAATAGCGATTCTTGAAACAACTCCCCTATTAAGTATAGGCATCTTGTATTTTCTTTCTTTCCTACTACTTCCTTCCATTCCTTGCTAGCTGACATCTTGATTTTTTTAACTCAACATATTTAACCAAATGTAAGATACTTATTGCAGCACGGCATACTGAATATGTATGATAAACAGAAGGAAGTTTCAACATCTGTGTCGAATATTCAGAATCATTAAAACTAAGACACCTACCTATATGTATGACAGATTACAGTGGTCCCGTGATATTCACATGCATGCTACGCGACAAAGAGACCATCTATCTACTTATTCTCCTCTGACATCGAACCACTGCCTTTGACGGGAGTTATACATGCACATCTACCAAATATTGGAATGAATTGCCGCAGCACATTCGTATGGCAGCCTCACTGCAGAGCTTTAAAAGGCATTGCAGTAAATGGCTGTTAAGTACACAAAATTAACTAATAATACAAGTTATAATGCGTTCCTTGTTTATTAATCTGTTCTTTTTTTTCTATTCAGTTTATTTTATTTTTGTACTATCTATATGTATCTAATTATATATTTTGTGATCGTCCAAGGCATTGCTGAAAACCAGCTGCACCGTGGGTCTCCACGGTCTCCACAGCTGAACAATAGCAAAATATGTATAATTGTTTGTTATTTTTATGTATATGCAACAAATAAATTATTATTTATTTATTTACCTAATAAATGTGAAGGTAGTGTAAGAAAGCGTCAAATCTTAGCAGTCTTTTTGTATAAAATTTGATATTTCAACCACGGAAATCATCAATAGTCCCCCCTTTATTTTGGATTCCTTTAACAAAACATTACACCACACAAAATTACTTTACTTCAACAAATGTGTTTAAATTCGCAAGTAACAAATATAATGTTCAAGTATATCTGTTAAGTTTAGACAATTTCCAATGTTTTGAGAATGCGATAAGTGGAATTGGAGGAAGAAAACGATATATCATTTGATTATAAATTTAACCATACTTATCATAATATTTGTATTTTAAAACTTTGAAATATCTTAGTGTCTTTAATGTCTACGTATTTTAATATTTTTCAAATTAATTATAAAATATTTTTGACATACTAAGTATAGGTACATAAGCTTCGCATAATTATTAGATAGTTTTAACATTAGGTAAAGAATGAATAACCTTCCCTTAGGCTAGAGACTGATTTGCTTCCCATAATTAAGTAGGTAAAGAATGTTAAAATAGAAGCAGAAAATGTAAACGTTGAGTTTCGTCTTTACCTATAGCGGATATTGATACAGAATGTACTTACTGTTTGACTGTAGTCTATCCTATTCATTTTGATTTTATTCATGAAGTTTATGCAATTTTATAATTTGTACTATGATTGTTTATATGGAGTTTTTACAACATTTTCTCGTATTTCGAAAAATAATTACATTTTATTTTATATGAAAAGTCAAGAGAAATACACTTCCCGGCAACGTAAAAGTCCATTAAGATGTGGTCAATATTACAAATTTTGTTTTTTTACTTGTTCCAGGTGTCGAATGCAGTCGCAATTGGTGAATTCCGTTAAATTCCAAGTAAGCTGCATGAATGGCAGCTGCTGTAGTGGAGTCCAGGGCCAGATCATACTCCAAGTGGAGCAACAGAGACGGCCTCGGGCCTGGAGCACTGGGGCACTGCCCCTTCTCCAGCGCCCAAGGCCGGTCCTGCCGCGGACTCGATCTCCTCAACTCTAAGTCTTTCGATCCACCACCAAGACAAACTCGTTTAAAGCGAAGAATACAAAGCACCAGTGACTGCGAAATCGAAGGAGCAAAAAGACTCGTCGACGAGACTCACTCGGAAAACAAAAGAACGGAAAGAGTCGATATCTTGAACGAGAGTGAAGAATCGAAGAGTCGCAGCAACGAACCCCAAACTGGAAACATTGGAACGACAAAATACAACATTGAGAATCGGTCCGACAAGAGATTAGGGCCCGGTAGCAAGACGAGCCCTCCGTGGCCTTCCACCATGCTAGGGGCCCTAGCCTTGCTGTGGCTAGCTGCCCATGCGCATTTGGCTGACACACACAAACAAGAAGGTAAGGATATTTTTTTTTATTTTTATTAATCTCTCCCACAGCACCCTGTTGTATCGACGAAGCAAACCATTATTCTCTCTTATTGGCCCGTAGATCTTTCGAAGGATCCTTCTCTCAAAAGCGTTTGTAAAGATGCTTTCTTTGTTGAGATAATTCTAACTGGCATGAATACTCAATAATAGGAACACTTATTAAGTATTTATTCATTTGCTTTATTATCAACCATATTCTAAGAATGCACCCGTCCTACTTATCCAACTGTCGATTTTTTCAAGAGAATTTTATTCTCTTAACCTATCGACAAAGTTTCAACCCAAGATACGCGAGATTTCTATGCACGGTCTATATTTTTCACGTCTTTTTCAATTTTGAAGTAAAAAAAACCCCAACTTAGAGGATTCGCTATACATACTATCGCTATCGACAGTTGGTTCTCATGTGTTACATGCAACTAGTAAAGTATTGTGGAAAGACTAATGGCTGTTTTCATTATTCATCGTTATATTTATATAATGCAATATAGTGAGGAGATGGTACCAACCTAATTTAACTTCAAAAGCAACTTTATTTACAACAATAAAATATAAGAGCTCGTTCACGAAGTAGGTATGCTACACAATAGATAACTGAATTAGGTGCATAGTTACTTCTTTTTATAATCTTTCTGAAACAAGAAAATACCCCAGCATTGCAAGTTGCACCACTAAAAGCTATATTACCAACTTTAGTTGTGTTAAAGTTGTAACGGCAATTCATCTGAGATTTAAATATACTGTGTGAGTTGTCCATAAAGATAAGTTCATAGGTCAAGAAACGTCTTTCTCATGGAAAGGTGAACTTTTATTCTCAAATAAATAATAGGTAGGTACTTTAAGTTTTATGACCAAAGCTATTTTTTTCTATTGTAAAATGTGACTTCATTTGTGAATTATTTTGATAAAAATATATCCTCTCGTAAAGAGCATGTGGTGAAGGAGTATTCGTTTATTTTATATTTTTAATACCGACCTTAACTATTTTAGTCGAGCTTATCTAGTTGTGCGTTTAGTAATTTATTAACGAAATCTAATAAGTAAGACCGCAAGATTTTACGATACTTAAAGAATATTACAGATATTCATAAAACTGTACCAGAATTAAATATAAATATATCCATCCAAAATTAAACACATTTGCGCAGCACCATTACACATACATGGCAGAACATTTTTGCAATGAACTTCCAACGGATATAAGAGAGTCAAATCATGAACAGTTTGGTAATAAAATTTAAAAAAATACTATATATTGAAACAATAAAAATCATGGGGTATAATTTATTTGTTGGTTTTTTACTGTGATTATTCTAATATTGTTGATTTTATGTTGTTTTTATGTAATTGAATCGTTACTAGATATATATAGGTATATATAGGTACTCCATTTATGGGCACAATCATTTTATGCTTTTTGAGATAGGAGATAAAACAGTGTACTGATATTCAAACTATTGTTACATAAATATTAACTTTTATTGAGAATAAATATATTATTTGCGGTAAAAATATAAAATTTTATGTAGGTATGTATAATACGTTTGAAACGTATACAATCAATATCCCGGAAGACCGGCAAAGCGGTGGCGAGATCGCTGAATTGTGTTGTTCTTCGAGACTTCTATGTCACATACAGATCCCTGAATCAAACAGAAGTATAAAATAAATTTGCTGACTAATATAGAATGGTTTGAAAAAGAACTATAGATACCTTTAGATATGAAATAATATCACATGCCTTCTTGAGTTGGGTATGCCTATAGATACATACGTAGTAGATACAATAAGAAGCCTAGCCCTGTACCTTCCTACATAAATTTTCCGGCAATAATAATAACGTCGATTTGTCAAACTTCTCCAAATATAAGCACTTAAATTTATTAAGTTAAGGTATGCGTAAATAATGTCAAGTTATAATACCTAGTATATTCTCGTTCGAATTGAATGTTAACTATTTTGTTTATGTATTTTAATTAAATTTCATTATCCATCCCCACTCCATGCATATTCATAAGTTTAATATCTTCCCCGAAACTTGTTTCATTATGCAAACAAATTGTGAAATAATGGGACAGGCAGGTGGAAGAATTTTTATTCATTATTAACTTCAATAAATTATTTTTTTTCGCAAATCCCGCCGGTCTTCACATCACTGATATTAAATTTTTTGTTTACCTCCGAATTTTCTACTTTATATTTGATTGGAATATTTTGTTATGTCCGTAGCTATGTTTATTTATTTACTTAAAATATTAGTGTTTTGCAAAGTATTTATAATAATTCGTATTTCATTTAATTGGAAGATACATTTATAAATTAAATTACATGTATTCGTTCTATAGGTATGTATATTTAAAAAAATATATCAAACTTAAAATTTCATCGTCATAATCAAATTTAACACTTAATTATACTGACACATTTATATATGCAATTTCACACATCATTTACACAATATCTCACCATAATATGTAACCATTCCTAATATATCTTAATATACTACAATAACTTCAGCGACAACCTGTAATTGGCTTTATTCTTAATCAAATTATCTTTATGTTTTATAATTTATTATATGCTGTATGTTGTCCTTTTAAATAAATAAATAAATAAATAAATAAGTATGTTGTCCTCTAAATAAATAAATAAATAAAACTGTATTAATTTATTTTATAACAAAAATATATACCTACCGTTAAAAATAATGCAAATAATTACAAACCAATTTTAGAAATTTAAACATAATATATTGATACAAATACAATTTATATAAAATTTAATGCTGGATTAACAATTCAGTGGACCCAGGTACAAATCCTCTCAATCGATTTCATTATCCTAATTCTGGTTTTTGCTTATTTTGGGGAATGTTTGTAGGTACTTTGTACTTGTTAATATGTATTTTTAATTCAAATTTTCCTTCATTTGAAATTTATATATATAGGCGTTAAATTGCCTCCTCTGCCTCATGTCAGTTCTGTCAATACCCAGACCAAACTTCGGAACATATCTTGTAGGATCGTTGCCACCCAATGGAGATCGAAGCTCCTCGTTACTGTCCGTGGGCCTCTTCAAGGTCCCATTGGTCACGCGGATTTTGTGATCTTGAAGAACAATTTTAATGCCTTTAAGAAACTCTGTCATAGTTATGGTGCCTTACTATTGTTAGATTTCAGTAGGTTATTTTTTTTTACGGAGATCTTGATCGTACCCCCGATGTTTCATATGCAGAGCGGGTGGTTGTGGAAGTAGCGAATCTATAGGCGTATTACAATATTTCATTTTTCATACTGCTTTAGTATATTAAAACTAATCGTTATCCTTATTTGTATTGGACAATATACAATTTATAAATAAACATATTTAAATATCACTCGTTTAGCAAAATAGATGAATTGTAATGTAATTGCAAAATTTTGGGGCAAGTATTCAAATAAAAGGAAAAAAATTGAATAAGGCCAACATAATTTCAATATACCAAACTACTTACCTATTAACTAAATAAGATACACTAACGTATAAGGTAGCAGGTTCTTGCAAAGAAATTATGAAAATCTATATTTATTTTTTCATAGCCAATGTAGGTAAACTTTTTAACTCGGCCGCTCTTAATACATATCATTACGACATTATAACACATTATCTACGGACCAAGGAAAATTAAGTTTTAAAAGTCGCGTATCTTTCTTCTAAAAAGCGTATGAAGCAAGTCAATTTACATAAACGTTCCCTGTGTTATATGACAAAGACATTATAGGTTATACTGTTACTTCCACTCTCTCTCTCTCTATCTCTTTTTCTTCCCTGTCTCATAAATTATTTAACGCTGATATTGTGCTTTAAGTTCTCACCGAAAGTTAAGGCAAATGGTTAGACTCCCTTACGATAATATTATATTATATTCTGGGATGTCACCTAGAACCGTTGTTTATATAAGTAATACCTACTGAGGTAATATAACGCGACAGAATTATTCCGAATTCCTGAAACATGATGTAAACATAAGTAAAAAATCAATCTACTTAGGTACTCGTGATACAAGTAGTACCTACTTTCGTTATATTGTTGAAAAAATACTTATTTATGCAGTCGTGTCTGTCCACTGCTGGACTACCTCCCGCTCCTCAAGGTTTCTCTGTCCTTGACCTTCTGCATCCAGTCACCAGCAACCCTCTTTAGATCATGCGACCATCGCGTACCTCTACTTTTCTTGTCCTTACGTAGTCTCCATTTTAAAATCTTCTTGGTCCACTTCGACTTCGCCACTCTTTCAACGTCTTTAGAAGTTGAAGAAATACATTAAGGTTCTTGTATACCTTGGACATACGGATGTACACAAATATGCACACTAAATTACCTTCTAATGTATGAAACATGAAAAAATATTGTATATCACCAAATCTGTGATACCTATACAATATTTTTTTCGAAATTAAAATATATTTTTAGGTATTAATATATGAATATAGTAAAATAATAGTCGGCCTTCGTGGCTCAGTTGGTTGGGTATCTGACTGCTGATCCAAAGGTCCCGGGCTCGATTTCCGGTGGAGGCACAGTTTTTAATTGTGTTTTCAGTCTGGATCTGTGAGACGATTAATATCGTAAGTCTCCAGAATGTGACAACTTGTTATTGGATGCGTGTTAAATAAATATTTGACATAGTACCTGTTAGTTGCCCGAGAAGAAATATTAAATACATTAATTAATTAAAATAGTAAAAAATCTCAGGCGGTAGATTTTCATATTTTCTTTCGATTGAAAGAAAAATCTACTTCATAGGCCTTTTAGTTTTTTAGTTACTATAAAAAAATAAAAAAGGGTTTCACTAAAACTAATTTTACAAGAAAAGTATTTATAAATTCAAAAATAAATAGCAACAATAGTGTTTGTTGTCGTAAATTTGCATCAAACATTTTTTTTAAAGGAAAGTCATGAATATATTTAATAGCAATATAATTTATTTGTATTCAAATGAAAGCTTTTAAATTCGTATGGATGAGTTAAGTGTAACCGTAACCCTTTAAATTCAAACGAACACCTCCAATATCCGTGGCGGTTTGTATCAAGCTTTCAAGATTATTGCCTATCACTATCAGCATTTTTAGACGCTTACGAAACATCACGTTTGCATACGAAAGTTTATGTAAATAACATTCAGAGAAACAACCGCCCAAACATATCTTCTCGTGTTGCTCCATTCTTCAGAATTTGAACATTTATACGGTTTGTGTTTTTTTTGTCGAAAATGACGATTTGAGGTAAAATATCGCGCGCAAAAAAGTCTCAAATTATTTTAATAGCTTGCCATGATTATTCGAATGCTTTTATACTGTGTGATGCTTTGTGTAGCTGGTATTCATTATTCACATACAGGGTGTTATCTTACGTCTTTCGGGCATGATAAAAGTATGTAAAAAAATTCAAAAGTGAATGCGTCGGCCTTCGTAGCTTAGTTTAATACCTGACACCTTAGCGAAAGGTTCAGAGTTCGTCGGCCTTCGTGGCTTAGTTAGTTTAATACCTGACACCTTAGCGAAAGGTTCGGAGTTCGTCGGCTTTCGTGGCTTAGTTAGTTTAATACCTGACACCTTAGCGAAAAGTTCAGAGTTCGTCGGCCTTCGTGGCTTAGTTAGTTTAATACCTGACACCTGTAAAAAGGGTTCAGAGTTCCAATCCCGGTGGAGACCCGGCGGTTTAAATGTGTTTTCAGTCTGGATCTATGAGACAACAAATATCATAAATCTCCAGAATGTAACAATTTGTTATTGGGTGCGTGTTAAATTAGTATTCGAAAACGGATCTGTTACTGCCCGTGAGCAATACAACGTAATGAAACAAAAATTAAGATAATTAAGCCTTTTGTTGATCAATAAAAAAATCGCTGTATTCTAAAGCAAACGCTACAATTTAAGAGGTTCATCGAGAGCATGAAAATTAAACTGTGATTTGTCAAAATCGAGTTTTTAGTTTGTGAAATATATATTGTCAAAAAACCTGAGAAATCATTTTCATACTATTTAATAAAAATAAAATAATAAAAATAAATTAGAATAATAAAAATAAATTACTTAATAAAATAATATAGTTCTATTTAGTTTTAATCGATTTCAATTGAGTGCAAGGCAAATCGTCAGATTAGTCTGTGCCTTGCACGAATCGCGTCGATAATCAATTAAAATAAAATATAACGAATACCACGTATTTTTATTTTATTATTTATAAACATTTCTACGTTTCGTCAATCGTCAAAACGGTTAATTTTGATGTCCCTATAAAATTATTTACATGCGGAACACCCTGCATCAGGGTTATCATAATGTTCGGTTATTCTTTGTCTTTTCGTATGACACTATTTTAATATGACCACGACACGATATTCCGTAAAACAAAAAATATTAGGCCAAGGAGTCGCCCTTGGCTAAATGTCTTTACAAAATATGAATACCTTACTGAGTGTCTAAACATACATAAGATGAAATTAGTATCTTTATTAAAGCATATGAATTTTTGTTACCTATTTGTATTTTTATCCCTTCATAAGTTGGCACTCTATTGAGAAATTGATTTAAATACAACCCTCTGCTGGGGATCGATACATAACATCACGCCGTTTCCCTATTTGGGCTAGGCAGAGAGAACCGAGCGCCAGACTTCCATCTTGATACACGTGTTTCGCCTCATTTACATCCATGCATCGCGTCATACATGCTCTCTTTTTATATTTTACCATCTTTCAAAATCTCACTTATATGATCATGCCAACTATTTCTCGGCCAGCCCCTACTTCTCATTCCAGTACTTTATTTGTCAGGCTTCATAGTTTATTCTCTCTGCAGCTGGGTGGTGGCAGAGTGGTTGAAACAAGTAAATATTCGAATCGTATATTTACTTGTTTCAAGGACATATTCATTCTTTAAAAATAAAACAAGTACCATTACTCTTTCTCTTCTTCGCCCCTTCTTCGTCCAGTAATGGACATAGGCCTCCCCCTTAGACCTGTGCGTAGGTCCGGAGGTACGCAGACCGCATTGAGCTGTGGAGGTCCGCAGACCGCATCCACCTTGTTTGAGGCCTTCCTACACTTCATTTGCCCGTTCTAAGTCGCCATTTCAACACTTTCTTATTCCATCTGGAGTCTGGTTCGGGCGACATGCCCTGCCCAGCTCCACTTCTGATTGGCAACCTTTTGGACAGCGTCGGTTATCCACAAGTTAGTTTTGCTTTGTCTTAACGAAATATCCAGCATTCTCCTTTCCATAGCTCTTTGTGTTACTGCTAAATTATGTAGCATTTTATTTGTACACATGAGTTTCACAGCCAAACGACAGTATTGGGAAAACGCAAGCGCCAAAGACTTTCTTTTTAAGATAATTGGCGTACTTCGGAGACTTGAGGATGTAAGAGAGTTTACCAAAGACGGCCCATGCTAGACCTCTTCTTTCAATTTATGTCTCTTGTTTTTCTTTACCAAGATTCATAGGGTGTCCAAGAATATAACTATCAACCTTATCGATAACTTTTCCATCTACCAAGATGCTCTTCGACGGCTCTGCATTGCTCATAACTTTGGTTTTTGATGTATTCACCTCGAGACCAATTTTCCGAGATGCTTTACATATGTCGTTCATTATATCTTCTAATTCTTTGTCATAATTGGCAAATAAGACTATATTATCTGCAAACCTGAAATTACTCAGCAGTTCGCCATTGATGTTATCATCATTACTAAAAGGATTCAATATTTTAAAATATTGATTATTATACAAAATTGACTCGTACATATATACTCGTACATAATTGTTGGTCTTAATATCCACCAGCAAGTCCCCATATTATGGATTCAAAAAATATTAATTTACAGAATGAAAGATTAGGTAATACCAATACCTCTTAGAACGTGACACAAAATATATTAAATAGTATCATTCAATCGGTCTACGTAAAACTCATACTTATTTTGTGTGGTGGTGGAAAAGGATTTATCTTCAAAAAGCCAACATACCTACAAATCAAAGCAAAACGCCTGACTTTTAACAAATCACGTACTTTCCGTTGTATTTCAATTCTCTATCGATGTGTTCTGCATATTTCATTTTTTCTCCCTATATCGTAATGTAAACAACATAAAATATTGATAAACGTCTATTTTGTAAAAAAATAATATTGAGTTTAAACAGGAATTTAACTCAAATAATAAGTAGCTAGCATCACAAAACGGCAAAGGATGGTAGATGAACTTTTAAACTTATCGAAGGTGTGATTTAAATTATTGAAACATAGTCATCTACTTGAAAGGTACCTATATTTTCTAAATACAACGTAGGTAGGTATTTAAATTGACATTTGTTCAACAAAAATACGAGGTTGAAAAGTTGCGTATGTTGTTATCCGTTGTTTTTAATCACGTCATGATAGTATACTCGCTTTTGTTTTTTCTCTCCAGTATTAATAATTTAATATCCACTTTAACAATCTAGTTTGGTCATATTTTTTAGAAGCATTTTTTCCAGTTTAAATTATAATCTGCGGAAAGAAAAGTTTCTCAATTTTTTTTATTTTTTAAGATCACAAAATGTTTTTAGCCAAAGAGTGATCCCCCCGATGACATGTCCCGCACCGCCCCAAAGAAATATCGAGTAGAATTTGATAAATTGATTTTCTTACGAGTGAAACGAGGTAGAAAAATTTTCCCTCTTTTCAAATTTTTCTGCTTTTCTATTCTTAAAACATTTTCAGATTTACCAAACAGCTGTCATCTGAGAATCTGTGATTTACGCTATTTTTTTATTGCGATTAAATTGGTTGGACTTTAACCGATATAATACCTAATATTAATTTTAGTTTTTATAGCGCCGTTTAATGATTCAGAAGCATTCCAAGCTGATATTTTATTCTTGTGCTGCTCTACGAAACGAAGTTTTTTTTTGATAAAGTAGGTACCTACCCTGCCTTTAGTACTGCGGACATCTGAACCACTTATATCACGGCATCGATCATTGTATGCCATATTGTTAACTTTCCAGTTCCCTTAAGGAGTTAATACTCCAGATCCAGACGACCTGCAGCCTTACTGGCAAAACACGCAACAATTCTTGTCGACGATAAAATGTCGCTGTCGTGTAAGTGTGAACAGTTCCATTTAAAATGTATTGCCACTAGATCACGCGACATTTTGTCGTGCCCAACACACGACAAGTGGGAACGGGCTGTTACTCTCAAATCCGATCGCAATTTCGATTTTTTCGCTAAGAACCTACCTTTGTAACGGAGAATTATGTGGTAAGCAGGTATGTTTTAATCGTAATAGTAGATAATTTGAATGTACGCAGGCGACAGATGAGTAAGTTCTAAACGAAAATTCAAAATTGGAATCGGATTCGAGTATTCAGAGGGCTACTGAACGTGAAAGAATTATTTTATGTATGACACAGTTCTTGAATTTATTGTGGTACCAGGTTTTTCAAAACATTGGAAGACCGTCAAAAAACTAAATTTGTTCTGGACGCTAACTATTTTCTATTCTTAATATTTCTATTTAACAATATTGTTAGTTGGCCATTCCTGTTTGTATTTTTAATTACATTTTCTGAGTACAATAATTATTCATCATATTATAATCTGATTATGACCACTAGTCGAGAGGGAGTTTAAACCCTGTCCTGTACTATTATTTTATAGCCATGGAAATTTATTTTTATGATCAAGTTGATTTTAAGTACCTACACGACATAGGTAGTTTAGTAGGTACATGTACGTTACCTATATTCTTGATTATATACAGCTGATGTTAAAGTAGTTGAACCCAATTAATTCCCTTCGACGATGAATTATTAACACGATAACAACTCCATTTTTCTGCTGCACAAGGTAAATGTCTCTATTTGCTATCAATTGGTTCAAACATGCAACTCTAAGTTTGCAACAGTTCATAATGTTAATCGCAAGACACGTCCCTCTAAATCTTTATAGGAAAGAAACGGTCTGAAACAAAAGAAGACAAGTACCTACCTGTGTACATTGTAATTATATCTCGCCGAAACCTCAAGATTGTCTCCCAAAAATAATTAATGAAAACTGCAATATTTCAATACGTCATGGGCTATAATAGTCATAAGTTTATTACGAACCTATGTCTGTATAATTTATTTTGAAAATAAAAATGTATAATTACACTGAAATAATAGACACCTGAGAATGAGAAGGTTCCATCTGTTGAAACCAATAACCTGAGAAAAATGGAATCAAATTTTCAAAGACTCTTTTTGAATATATTATTACATATTACAGATGGTATTTCGTAAAATAAAAACTGTATTTTTGTTGTGTCGTATTATAGATTAGGTCAGTTGGAACTCTCTTATTCTTAGGTAATTAGACAAGTATGTATGTACAGATAATGAATTCAGTGCTGGATACGTGTTACATCATTTGTATTTCTGGGTACTGTAATTTTGCTGTAAGGGCACCGAAAGAAATAATTTACCACCTATCATTAGAAGAATCAACAGTGCAAAGTAGTTTAAAAATATTTAAAAACTAATTTATTTAATAAAAATTGTGTTTAATTCTAAGTAGTAATTGTAAAACTTGTTGTAAAAAACTTTTTTCTTTAAAAGTTTGATTGAGCCTTGTTTCGTCGTCCTTTTCCTCATAACTGAGGATAGCGGCTGTAGTCTGTCGCCACACGTATGGCCCGCCTCCATGCCAATCTGTTCTGGGCTGAACGCAGAGCACCAGTCACCGAAGACCCCATTGTGGACTTAACCAAATCGATCCATCTGGACGGTGAGCGACCACGAGATCTCCGTCCCTCCACGCTGCCCATCACAACAAGCTTCTCGAGGAGTCTGGTTCCCTTCTGGCAATGTGTCCAAAGAATTGAAGGATACGTCTGTAATATATCGTCGATAGACGATCCTCGATCCTTAGCTCGTCTAGAATTGACACATTGGTTCTTCTGGCTGTCCATGGGATGCGCAGCATACGCCTCCAGCACCACATTTCGAAAGCATCGATCCTCTTTCGCTCTGACTCCCTAAGTGTCCATGTTTCCACACCATACAGGAACATCGGGAATATCAGAGCCCTGATGAGTCTAGCCTTCGTGTTTTTCGTAATGGTCCTGTCCTTCCATACTCTTGTGAGCTTTCCCAGTGCTCCCTTTGCCATGGCGATGCGTCTTTTCACTTCCGCTTCACAACCACCGGTTTCACATATGTTGGAACCCAGATATGTGAAGTCATGTACTATCTCAAGATGGTTTAGAGAGTTTATTGGGGGAAGTTTACATACTCTATCAATCATTATCAGTTTGGTTTTGCATTGGTTTATGCTCAGACCGAGTGATAAACTTTCCCTCTCGACACGATCCAAAAGATGTTTCATATCGGTCTCATTTGTGGCGAGTAAATAATTTTACCATGTGTATTGATTGAGCCTTGTACCGCTCAGTCAATACGCATGGTAAAATTTATTATCCTATGTACGATTGAAAGACGCGTGCCTTGAACTGAACACGTATTAGCAGGAACAGTTTTTGCGTTGCTGAACCGTGTGCATTTGGAGGACACGTGCCTTGAATTCAACACGAGTCTTTAAGTACATTAGCGCAACAGACTAGTGCCTAATTCAAGGCAGTACTTGCCTCCTTATCAACGCGGAAAGGTAAATACGCCGCCGGGTATCATTATGACTGGCATATACTTTACCCTCCCAGCAGCTCCACGAACAACAGATTGCCACAGGGAGCCTTCGCCACGCCCGTAGTACTTTCAGTTCTTCGATTTCCACACCAGGCGCAGCGTTAGCTGCACCTGTCTCGTCATCAACTCGGGTACCGCCGAGTGGGTCGTGCCGACCAATCATCACGGGGGGCTCCTCCACCCCTTAGTACTTAGTACCCCTGCTATGATTCACGGGCCTTCACGAGTGTGGTTGGACTCTTAGTGGCAGTGGTATGAAATTTGCATGGTGGTAGTTCTTGTTTTGTCCGACGAGCAGCCGCTCCGGGGATGAACAGAACACATAGTTCTATAACGTTCCCTATGGAGTGGGGTAGGTGACTGCGACTTTCCTAATGGCATATACTTTGTTTTTGCCTCATTGATTCGAAGTCCCATCCTTCTAGCTGATGGCTCCAGAGCTGAAAACGCTTCTCGCAGGGATGATTCTGACTTCGCAATAATGTCGATATCATCAACGTTTCATGGCATTAGATTCAATTAAATAGAATATAGGTACCTACTATTGTATACATCGTTTTTATGTTTATTTTTAATTTAATTTAAGATCAATAACCTAGATTTTAAGCTTTTACTAACAAGAAAAACTAATAGCTACAAAGCGCCCTTGAGGTGAGTTTTCACGAAAACGGCGCTATATAAATTATCCAACCATATATCATCACTGTATCCAAAAACATAGTTTCTTAATTATAACTTAAGAAAACTCTTGACAAACAACGATGCACGACTAGGAGCAAAATAATTGGGAATATTTTAATAGAAACCGTGCAATTTAGGGACACAAGAAACCTTTTAACCATAAATGATGAAAGTTCATTACCATAAACAATATTAAATATTTTTAACTGACAAATTTTATCAATTAAATTCACACAGTTCTTATTTTGAAAGATTTATTAATAAAGTGTCTAGTTACCATTTAGCATTTACCCTATTTAATTATTAAATTCATCCCTCGAGAATGTTGGTTGTACACAATACTGATGGGACGTCAGGTATATAGGTATGTATATAATATTCTCACATTAAAAAAATAATATTGTTGGAAGCTCGGCACTGACATTTCGTGAAATAAATTAATTTGTCTGACATGCCGACACAACATGTTTTGACACTTTTAACTAAACGTTGATACAGCGAGGTTTGTCTGACGTATTTTATATAAAAAGAGATACCTATATTGTGTACTTATATTATGATTATCAAAATGTATTGTGTGCCTAATATACAACAATTTTTACGGTGGACGGCATTTCTACTACGAAAAATATAAACAGACATCATTAATTATTATGTATAGGTACCTACCTATAACATATCTAATATAGGTAGGTACTTATACTTTTTCGAAATTTCAACATGTTTCCGAAACCATGAGTAAAATTGTATTTATGTTATGATTATTTATTTATTTATCATAAGCTCATTAAAAAAAATATTTAAAAAAAAAAGCGTTATGAAGTTAAAGTATGTAGGTACATTTTCATTTATATCCCACTGAAAAAAATATTATTACAACCAATCTGGCTACCTGCGTTTCAGCCAAACCTTTGTAATTAGTAATAAAGGTTAATCTATTTATGACTGTAGGTACTGTTTGACTGTATGCACAAAACATTTAGTTGCACAAAGCCAAATGTTATGTGGTCACTATAGTTCGGTTAATTTTATCGTGAAATTTTGTTACTATTAACAAAAAAAAATCAGTGCCTTTAGAAAACAAAATAGCAAAATACCGCATGTCTTTAAAATAGAATAAAAAACAGACATATAAACATGTGATTCAATAACATTCTGTGCATCTCACTCTTGCAAAGTCCAACATCAAAAATAATATAATATCATCATTCTTATTTATTAATGCAATCATTTTTCTTAACAGTTAGATATTTTAGTTTATAATAATTGGATGATTGGAGAAATTATAAAAAGGCAATGAGCCTGACCAAGGAGTGTAACAAGTGGATGAATAACAGGGTTAGAAGTATATTGAGATATATGTATAAGAAAGAGATGGATGCTGGGATTATCTAGTAATGGAAAGGATGACATAACCATTTTAATAAGACCCCAAAAGAGGGAAACGCAAGCTGCTTGTTTATTGCCGTATGACAATTTCTTCCAACTAATTAGTATTTCCAGCTTAGAAGAAGTGAAAATGCTTTACCGTTGTGGCCCAGTTGGTAAGCCGTTTGGTTTCTATGCTGGCGTCCTGAGTTCGATCCTCAGCAGAGGAAAAAAATATTTAAATTCATTTCTCACGCAAATATTCCTTTCTCTGGGCTGGAAACACTGGTTAGTTGGAAGAAATTGCCATGTGGCAATAAAGTTGCCACTGGCGCAGGGTGCAAGAAAGGGTTTATTATTATTATAATTCTATGATATATATATATTTTTTTGTAGAATTACTAGGAATTTAACCTACGACCGATGCTGGCATTGTTGTAGTTTCCGTATAGGTGTTGTTTGAATAGTACCTATAAATTCATAATGACGATGCACGAATATAAATAAGCCTAAATTATGTCAAGCAAAGTAGAAAAATCTAGCTCTCGGTTCTTTTTGCCTCTCTCACGACATGATGCGAAGATTTGTATGCATCATTATTTAACTACCTATCTACTGAGTGAAGACTTATTTCTATCAATAATCTCCATAACTCTTGTCTTTTATCACCGCATTTCATTACAAGTACCTACTTACTTTTTCTTTTCCTGTTTGTCTTGTCTTTTCCTGGTTGTCTTGTTTTTATTTGCACCATTGATTTATTACTTATTTGTATATATTTTGAATGCTACTTTTATACAAATTATTTTTTTCCATTAGACAGTGATTAACTTTCACTCACACTCCGTCTTCGCTTTTTTCGAACTACAAGTCAAGTCTTCGTCAATGTTTTTGCGTTTAACTATATATAGAACAATTCGTGAACTCTCCACGGTATAAGCCGTAAATCAAAGACATGATAACACAGGAAAAATGAATACACATACATATTTTGTATGTATTACCATAAATACTTGTGCATGTAATTGAATCCATAATATAGTACGAAATTGATCCAATAGAGATAAAAAATATTACAAATGTTCCCCATTTGGTATCATCTGCGAAGGCAAGGGGATAAAGAATTGACATCATATTTTAAGTGGAAAATGGACCAGATTTTTATCGTTCAAGTATGCCTACTTTATTGCAAAGACATTCCCGGCTTCGGCTTTTGATTCATGGCAAAAATATCTCTACGGCATTTGTAAAAAATAGATTTTACAGACTCCGTTCTCAAACGTTCCTCTTTACTCTGCGTTATTTATTGTTTCGGAATTCCGTTTGTATTTGTATAGGGAATATAGACTGCAGTGGATATAGACTATAGACTCACCCTAGACTAGACACCACCAAGTAAACTATATTATGTGAGTAGGTAGATATGGTGTGAAGTGGAAAGTAGAATCTCGTAAGAGATGCCGCAACACGCCTTACAGTACCATACCGCGCATAATATCTATTTACTTTTAACTCTTCAAAGCATTCTCTTTTTTGTTTCTCTTCCATCTTATTTCGTGCTATCTTCACACATTTTTGATTTATGAACATTATACATACAAATGTTAATCCTAAATAACAGAATTCGTTTTATATTAGGTATATTTTGTAACCCTTATCACGAACTCTATCTACCTACGCTATAACTTTATGTATAGATATTATGTTTCTTATGTTTCATTTTCTGAGTAATAGCTACACGATTTTAATTAATATTAAAAATAATTATTATGATGCAGTTATATAACAATAATCCACTTAATTATGACATTCGTTTGAATATTACCGCCGAAGATGACGTTATTAGTAGGTGGGTACTATTAAAGCACTCATGATTATATTATGTATTTCAAACTCTAATCAGTGGACTTTTAACGTTTATTCAATTATTTTTAATAATATTGCCTATATACGTCATGTAATTAAACATATACCTACATTAGTTGATATCTTTGCTACCTTATTAGGTATTTTATTTTCTAATAATCTTCTTCTTCAGCCTATTTACGTCCAATTCTGAACGAAGACCTCCTCCATTTGACTCCACATCGTCCTGTCCTATGCAGTTTGCATACAGGATGTGCCAGTGCCAGCATATTGTTGTATAATATCATACCTCCACCTCAGCTGCGGTCTCCCTACACCTCTCTTTGTCCAAGTCAACACAATCTTTGTTCACTTATCGTCCGAGCTTCTGACTACGTGTCCCGCCAATTTCAACTTCAGAGTCGCCACACGGTAGATTATATAAGTTAGTTTTGATCTTTCTCTCACCGTTCCATTTCTTATTTTATCTCTTAGTGTCAGACCCAGTATGGTTCTTTCCATGGCTCTTTGAGTGACTCGCAGCTTCTCTGCACTTCGTTAAGAGTTACTTTTTCTAGCCCATATTTATGTAGCAACCGGCAGCACACGCGCTTTATACACTTTCCTTTTCGGGTTTAATGGTATTTTCCGACTTTTCAAGATATATTTGTCCCGTTTTCCCAAAGGCAATCCAACTTAGTCCAATCCTTATTTTGAGTTCAGCAGTCTGGTTTTCTTTACCCAGTCGAATGCTGTGTCCCTGAAAGTCTACATATTCTTGGACATTTTCTATGTTGCTTCCCTCAACCCTTATCTAAAAGTCTTTTGTTTTTGCCAGGTTCATAATATATAGTCCCACATTCTTAGAGATTATCAACATTTCGGCCATTTGGGTTTGAGAGTTGTTGCTAACCAGGACAATATCAACTGCAAATCTTAGGTGATTTTGTTTTTTTTTCATCAATGCGGACACCTTTATTCTCCCAGTTTCGCTTTTTCAAAACATATTCCAAAGCTTATATGAACAATTTTGGGGATATTGCATCACCCTGTCGGATTTCTCTTTTAACTTGAATTTTATCTGTTAACCAGTCCTCATTACATTTAACCTGTATCGTTGAATTTTTGTACAAGTTTAGTATTAGCGTATGTATACCTTGAGTCTATTCGCACTTGATCCATCCCTGCCATTATGGCCAATGTTTCAATGGAATCAAAAGCTTTCTGATAATCGAAAAACCCTAAGCATTGTGGGACATTATATTCAGTACATTAGCAAACGTATCTATAGTATGAATATGGCCAATAGTGTTGTAGGCTGGAACCTTTCCGGAATCCTGCTTGTTCCACTGCTTGGTATAAGTCAAATTTGCTTGTTAGTAGTTTTGTTAATATTCTAGTCATCATATTACGTTAACCAATTCCTTTTTTTATTTGAATAAAAATAAAATAAGTCCATTACTAAGATAAGATAAAAAATAAAAAGTATTTACATATTTCAGATTCCATATAAAGATTTTATTTCTACTGCCTGTTGAAATGGTTCGCTTAAATATGTATTATAACACGGTTGACCGGTTGATGTTATTCACTTAACTCATTAAAGTTTCATGTTGTCGTGTCAATTTATTCTTAAATTACGTGTCATAGTTATACATGAGTACAAAACAAATCAGAATTGATCCATTTTTATTCGTTTATTATAAAGCATTTATGATTAGTTTCTGAATTTGGGATGAAGAATTTCATGCTTTTTTTGATTTCAACAAAAATGCCATCCGTTATTTAGACTTAAACACAATTCAAGGGAAATGAAAAACGTTACAGTTCTCACATGACATATATCAAAGTATGTTGAATTCGTAATATAGAAATATTTCGAGTATTATTTTTTTTTATTTTTGCTCAAATTTCTCTCAGTGTAATTACGTACGTACTATAAAAGACATTATACTATTCTTATTTCTATAGTTGAATTAATTAATTCTTTAAAACTCCTTCAAATTACCCCTATGAATCCTAAACGTAGTGACAGTACTAAATTACATAGGTACATCAATGTGAAGTATTCGTTGGTACATACGAGTACCTAATAGTGATGGGGGTAATTACCTAAACTTTAATTTGTATGAAATGGTTGATCGAAATTAATAGTTCGTATATTATTTAAACAAGTACTCTCATGAAATAACCTCTCTTCGTCGTAACGCAACAGACACAGTCGTAAAAGGAAGATGTGACAAAATAATTCCAGTCGACACTTTTTTGCTCTGTCTTTTCATATCATCCGTAATAGGTAATTAGTTTGATGCTCCTATTGTTTCTATAGTAAATAAAAAAGCATCACTCCAATTATTAAGAGTAGGTATCTCTCACCATACGTTATCATTTAATCAGCCATCCTAGAAGAGAAGGATGTCATTGTAGGTACAAAAGAAGAAGAAAGTGAAGAACGGGTAAACGGTAAAGCAGACTAGCAAAGCACATGTTCGCCTCGTTAACTTGACTTACGACCAGTTTACCGAATGGCAGCTCGCTGTCATGTTTTCTTTTATTTTTTACACGGAGGAAAAATCCTTCCGCTACACAGCGCGTCCCTCCCTCGGCCGAGATTAAAGACATTATTAATTACCCGTTTCGCCGGCAGAGGCGATAACTTTTCTCAGTCTTTGACTTTTCCCTCCAATTTTTTCCCGCTTCCAACGCGTAACAATTATATTAATGTCAATATGTATTTGGCATATTCTCCCCGGCACGTAGTCACCTACTAATGAAATGTCTGCCTTTTGAGGATTATTAATTAATGTGTATTTATTACTTATCTCTTTCTCCGATATTCTCAGGGCAGATGTATATTTAATGTTCGTGTTTTTCCTGTACACAAGATTGTTATCCATTCTTGACACGTTACATCTTGACTACTGTAAATTCTCGTAAATCTTGATAACCTTCCGCTTTTCTCATTTTGCATTACTAAGTATACCCATCCATACAGTTTTATATATTATATTTAATTTTGTTTCATATTTTCTACCATTAAATACTTATCTATGTAGGATGACTAAGGCAATGACGTGTATTTATATATCATTGGACTAAGGTATATTAAATGTTATTTTAACTGTATCTAGACACTAATACAAAGGCAGGTATATTTACTATATGACTTTTTTCAACTAATCAAACTAACGGATAATTGTGATTTTTTTCTCTATGTCTATCAATTGCGAAGTTGCTGCTTTAATTTATTTTGTTATTATTAGAACTTATAGAATTGAATGGGCAGGTTGGTACCAATGTCAAATATGAATCTGAAATTGTGATAAAGTTTATATTTGAAGAGAGCGAAGTGGTGTAGGGCAGGAAGAGGGACATTAATACACACAAAGTTAGGTACTATACCTGTGTCACAATAATAAATTACTTATGTGGAAACAGTAATAGGTAATAAAATCCGTTTATAGCAGCATAATGTGAAAACCTACAAGGTTGTTACTGAAGAAGTGCTTTTCTCTTCTAATTTCACCATTTTCCAAATGGCCAAAAGTTTTGTCATTTATCAACTCTCCTACTGACTGTGGTTTGATAATCTCATGGACACCGTGTGATTTTCGATATTCGCTTTTTAACCAAATTGACTGAAATAATAATATACCTATTGAGTCCAACAATTTATATTGGCTCTTTCATTTCATATAGTTATTTTATTTATTTATCTTTTTTACATAATATAAACAAAAATAATTCTAACAGGCGGGCTTTTTGCCATTATGCGATTTCTTCCAACCAACCAGAAAACAATAAAATAAATGGGATTTTTTTATAAATTATCATGTATTTTCTGAATGAATCCAAAAGTAATATAATTATTTTGTAACTTAAGTTATGCTTAAATTTTTAAGTTTGATTTTTTTATTATTATTATTAGTTAGGAGTGGGACCCTACGCCCCCGCACTGCGACCATGTTTGATCTATTGTGCACCTCCCTTTATAAGGTTGTCATTTCAATAGCAGCTCGGTTTCTTGAATAAAGTCCCATAATTTGCAAAATTTGTGAGATGCCTCCCACGTCCTTGGGTTTTAGTATAAAGGTTCCCATGTGTCTGTGTCTGGATTCCATTAGAGCTGAACACTCACAGATCACATGTGAGGCTGTTTTTTCCTCTAGTTGACACTTCCTACAGTTTGGTTCATCAGCGATCCCCATTATGAAATGGTGTCTTTTCAGATGACAGTGACCAGTGAATAGACCAGTCATTGCTTTTAATTGTTTTCTGCTGAGATTTAGCAGCTTTCTTGACCTTTTTTAGAAAGCCCTTTAATGAATTCCTTCGCCTGTCTTTGTCCACAACTGGCCTTCCAGAATTCACTGTGCTGAGCTGTTTTCCAGTCTTTAATGATCTTTCAATCGTAGTTGCAGATTGTAGTTTGATTAATCTCTAGGTTATATCTCAATATACGAACATGTACTTATATATTTTCCATATGAAAATAAGCACCTACATATGTGTTTGGGAGATTAATTTATGAGCTTGTGCAACGTTTGCCAATTATAGTTATTCAATTTACAATACAATAAAAAACAAACGAATATATTGTAAATACCTGAATTGTTGTGTATATTATTATATAAAGTATATATTAATTTAATTGTTTTGTAATCAATATATCTTTAATTATATTATCCTTTTCGTCGTTTAATTGAATCGTATAAAAAGGATAAAAAAAACCTATTTCAATTCGAAAAAATAAACAGATGGTTTTGCTATCTATCGTATCGTCTCCTTGAAAATGAAGTGGCAAAACTTGTGTTGATTTTCCACAAAGGATAGCTAGTTGTGTGTCAATATGACCCTTGAAATAACAATAAACCACTCAAAGCTCGTGTATTTGGAAATTATTTTTACAAGATTCCCTTCGATTCCTCTTTTCTGTGTTATAGATTTTGCGCCGTGGTCGTTTCCACGAGGTTTTCTTTTCATTTTTCGATATTTCAAAAGGCTGGCTTCCGGAGATCTTGACCTAGAAACGAATTTCTCAAGGGGAAGAAGAAAAATAATACCCTCATTGAATACCAAGCAAACTGAAGACTGATCGCCCACCCCGGGTGAGAGTTGGGGAGACTCACTAAAGCCTTTTCGATACAATCACCAACGAGATATTCATTTAATGACACATTTACAACCGCATAATCAAATATTTTATTTATATATTTAAGGATATTAATTAATTTAATTTTGTGATTGAGACAGCGCTAAAATTTAGATTGTACTACTCCATGGTAATGATTTAAATCAAATAATTTATACCAGTATAAATGCAACGATGTTAATAAAAAATAATCTGCCTTCCATTTTTTATTAGTTAAAAATAGAAAATAACATTAGGATGTGGATCAGGTGCGAGCAAACAAGCCATAATTTGGTTAGTTGGAAGAAATTGCCTAATGGCAATAAGCCGGCTAGTGTACAATATATTTGTTTGTATTATGTACAGAAAGATGAATAAATAAATAATTTGAAATGAAATCATTTTACTCGAGTACCTACCTATGTCAATAATTATTTCAGTCATAGTATTTTTTTTCATTAATTTTATTAATAGGTTAACGCTCAGGATTTTTCAGGATTCAGAACCATTTGCAGTGTCTGTCGTTAGGTAACCATCCCATATCAAAAACAATATTTAATTATGGTTGTAAACATGAAAAATTGCATATTATATCAGTAAGATTAAACGATATTTACGAATCGTGGAATTAAAAGATTAATCAATTAGTCACAAATACCAATGTATTTTTTGAAACATTTTGTCTTCATTCTTGAAAAATTTTATTTACGTTCCTTTCTTTTTTATTATTTTTATTACTCTCTCAATATTATCGGCTTATTGGCGCAACACGATAATGAATTGGAGGCTTCATGGATCGCGAAAGCTGCATCGCTCGTTGATGCGCCAATACCAAATATTTTACAGTAAACTTCTAGAATCCCCTACTATTATTACTAATACTTAATACTACATCCGAACATTCTCGAAACTTTTTCATTCAATCACCGTTTTCTTTCGAACTTTTCCAACCGTTTCGGTTATTCTTTTTCATTTTGTTCTTCTCACTATTCACTCCACACATTCTAAATACTTTGACCACTTTTACATGTTATGTTTCTTTGTTTTACCTAGTGTATTAATATCATTTTACAAACATAGCGATATGATTAAGTTAAAACAAAGGCATCTAAAAATACACGGATGTCCCATATCCATACCTCAACGTGAAAATGAAATTAACGAAGCATGAAGTAATAAACACAAAATTGAAAAAATAGGTACGTTGGCAACAGTCGCCCTTGGTTATTGGATTTGTTAACAATTTTGTTGTAGTCTTAGATTATAAATGATACAGATACCTAGTCAGCGCAATGAATGTATGCCAACTAAAACTACGCTGAAACAGGCGAATTTCTAGTATACGTACACCTATCGATACGCACACCTACATAATACGTAGACAAACCGATCTACCGCCTCACACACATGTAAAAAAAACATGGCATACATTTGATTTCGAAATTTGTACTACACGCGGCTTCTGCACATTATAATTCTATGGTTGTAGTCCATTTTAGTGCTAGTAGTTAATATCACTTTATTAGAACGAGCCTAATTTTTATAATACAACATGACTATAATCCGACGCTTATGCAGTTTCTGCCATACAAAACAGTGAATAGGATTTAAGTCAAATTTAATGGCAAATATTAAGTAGTAAGGCCCATCATCATGGGGGCAAGTCTGGTCAAGCAGTGAAATCAAAACCATTTTGACTACCCATATCATGAGTATAATTATCATAAAAATTTTATCCTTGATATGGGTAATCGTGAGGGTTTTGATTTACCGTTTGACTTGATTTAGTTTTGATTTACAGGTTTATTGTATTGTTTATTTTTTAGTATTAATTTGCTGTATCTATACCTGATACTTACCTAATATTAACACCATAATTTTATTATTCATTGTCTTTTTATTTTAGGTCAAAATATTTTGTCGTAGTATGATTTATATTTCCATGTTTCCACATAAACTGAAAAATAAACTTTGCCTATTTGCATAATACAATAGATGTTGTCAACACAAGACAAAGAAGAGAATTGATTAGCTCCATATAGACAATGTATTTAGGGTTGTGAAAGATTATATTATATTATGATGCTGTTAATATATGGGTTGTTGTATGTGTAATGTATGTAGGTATTTGCTGAATATGTGTGTATGTAGTGTGTAAGTATATGTTATGGCAGTTTAACGATCGATTAATCTGAAGCTTCACAACTTAATTGACGGCTTCTTTCAGATAAATGGGTGAGCCGTAAACTGTTGCCTTACAACGTAAATCAAACAGAAAACGTACCTAGCTACCTATCTAACAATCCATTTATTTATTACCTGATTTCCGAGTTTTACTAACATATAAATTTAGACCTTGTGTCAGAAGATCGTAACTACTAGGGTTGTTGCTGATGCATATCAACTGATGCTGACATTTTACCATTGACGTCAGCGGATGCTTGAATGAATTATTGAAAAAAAGGCAAAATGAGCAACTCGAACATCGGCATAATCAGCATCGATTTATGCGGATGCTGGTATTAAAAAAGATGCTGAATTTCCGCGGATCCTAATGTTGTGTAAATAACCTAACTAACGGTGACAGGAAAAATTGTTAGAAAACAAATTGATTATTCAATTTTCAAAAATTACAATTGTTCGAATTTTTACGTCATGTTGGTAACACTGTGAAAGCGTGTGAAAGTAAGAAGCCTAGACCATTGATCTCTATACTACGTAACTACGTAATAGGCGTGATGACAGTAAGAAAAAATCATTGAAATTATGATTTTATTAGATAAAATATGTTATAAAGATTTGAAAAAATATATTTATTTTCATTTTAAAAGAGCGAATAATATTAATATTATTAAAATAAAAATACAAAATATGTTTGTCCGCCATTTTATGTGAAACACCAATCAGAGCGCATGACGTCACCATATTGTCACTGTCAATTGTGTTTGTTACTGTCAACTGTTGTGTTGTTCGAAATGGCTATTTTTTTCATAACAAGCTATATGGAATATGCTGCTTATTTTTAACATGCTATTTTTATTTATTGATTTATTTGGTTTATTTGGGACAATAAACCAAATAATATCGCTATCCGCTCTATTGAATCGTTGACGCATCTGTTATAACACGCACCGAGTATTGTAACGTGGTGGAGAATATTTAACGTTTCAGAAATAAATAACTTGGTGGCTTTCATTGCTTGATTATAAAATAAAATGATGTAATTATATTGTTTGTGGGAATTGTACAGTGTTACATGAGGTTGAAATGGAAATACACAATGTATTATGATGAATCTAATATACATATGGGATAACTGTTATGATTCATATACATATTATGATTAATATATTAAAATATGTAATAGGTGTGATGACTGTAAGAAAAAAATCATTGAAATTATGATTTTAAAAAATAAAATAGGTTATAAAGATTTAAAAAATGTTTTTTTTTTAATTTATAGGAGTGAATAATAATAATATTATAAATATAAAAATACAAAATGTGTTAGTCCGCCATTTTATGAGAAAAAACAATCAGAGCGCACGACGTCATAGTATGGTCGCGTCAATTCTTCTGATAGTCTTCAATACAATATACGCATTAATTGTCGGTCTGGACTATGTTTATTTTGGTGTTATCGATATATTAATATTTTAATTAGATACTTAAAACTAAAACAAATTAAATATAAATGGAACAAGTATTCATCAAAGCAAATAGTTTCAATTTACCTAGATACTCGCCTACCTATCGGGGGACACTATGGGCCGGTATTACAGTGTCAGTTTAAGAGCTAAACTCAAGTTTTACAAAAATATAGCGTATTACAGTGTCCGTTTAGGCCTAATCTTCCCTCAAATATGTCACTAAAACGACAAATATTTAACTCAACGTTTCTGGCAGATTAAGTACTTAACTGTGAGTCAACTGTCATTTGCTAGGCAACTCGTGTAGTTTCAGTTTCTATCACTAGAGGCGTTAGGCAACGTGTGTAGTTTCAGTGTTGTATCGAAGGTGGCGCCACACAACAAAACAAACTGACAGCCGCATTGAAACGAACACGGGCATTTAAAAGCATTATTTTGGTGAAAAAAATTAAATTTACCATGTTGGATAATAAAACAATGGTATTTAAAGTCGTAGCGTCCCGTTTTGTATTTCGTATTATTTGAGGTTATTTAAATTTGACAGATAATAACCACAGAAAAAGTGAAATATGTCTATAATTGAAGATTTAATAACTGACATGTCATATTGCACTGTAATACGGAAATGGATTCAATCTCCCCTTAACATTAATCTTGAGTTTGGCAAACTCAATGAGTTGAGGGCCGACTGTAATATCGGGCCTATGTTAATTGTATTTTGTATGTAACTTAGTTTTTATTGAATAAATAAATAAATAATGAACGCTCGCAACGTATGGTAAACTAATTTAGTGTTAGTATTCTACAATTTTGTCACGCGATGGTGAGCTGACGAACGTTCGACATGTTATGATGCTGGTCACTGCCAAACTAAACTAGCAAGCTATATTTTTTTCATGCAATGAAGCGATTTGCGAAACGACGGCGATTACGCGAAGCATGCGTTTTAAAACATCGTTACAATTTTAGCAGCATACGAATTATTACATAGCGCTCGTTATTTGTATTGTGTTCATAACAAGCTATATTTATCTGCTATCGTTATTTTTAGCAATAGCAGCCATAGTAGTTATTTTTCTGCCTGTCTTAACTACTCTTAACTAGAATGGAACTTTTGATGGTCGGATATTTCTTTGCGTCGAACAAAGACTTTTGTTCATCAGAATTTCAAAACGTAAAAACTTAATAATAAGTACATATAAGTACTTTATTTATCTGTAATTTAAATACAACTTACATCTCGAAAATCGATAAAATATGCTCCTTCTTCTCTCTACATTATGTGTTCATAAGCTAAAAACATACGCGGGAAACTTATGATGGCCTATTTTGACGTTTGGACATTAATGAAGTTCTTTATATGCTTATTGCCTAAATAATGGTAAATATTATATTATTGAGAGCTAAAAGTGGGGGAACAAATACTGTACTTCATTGTAAACGCGTACTTAATAAAATTCACTTGTGTCTCGCCGTGCGAAATTTAATCACTTATTTCTCTTTTTTTTCGCGTGGGACGAAAACAAATACCTCAGTAGGTGTTTTTTTCGTCGTGTTTGTACATTTAGGGACCGCACAACACTTATGCACTTTTGAATTGATTATAAATACACAAATCGTCTTAGAACACATATATTACATATAGTAGTGATATGCAGTTTACGATACCATGACGTCACCGTCAGGGTCGGCAGCCGCCATGATACTACAAGCTTTTTTTGGCGTAAATGTCAAATTTGATTTTAAAATGGCGATTTTTGCTACTAAACCTTTATTTTATGTAGAAATGTATATATATTTGAAAACAGTGAATGCGTAAAAACATCGTGAGATAGTTTTTCAAAATTAGTCATCATGCCTATTATGCAAATAAATCATAATAAATAATGACAAAATGAAGTAAAAATGTCTCCTTTTTGTTTTTTTTTTCATACTTTTAAATGCGCAGTTATAAGGAATTTGGCACTTTTGCCTAACAGTTTTTTCCCGCCGAATTTCGGGTTGGCCCGATTTTTGCGGCTAAGTTATTCATTCAGTTACGATGAATTACGATGACCGATGGGTTAGTATGCATAATTTGGCATTTTTGTAAAAAATATTATTAAAATATTATTGTTATTAGTTTCCCTGTCTAACTTTCATTGAATTAATACGTTTTTCGGTGTATATAAAATAACTGTAAGTATACTTAAAATACAAAAATTGTTTTATAACTACAATTTTTATTTCATTTATAATTATGAAAATCCACTGTGTTAGAGAGAAACTTTTAAATTATAAAATAACTGTTGGTTGACTGTAAATAAATAAATAGATTTATTTGCACTTGAAACATAGACCAGACGACTATGTGAAAATTCATAATACCTTCCAAAATAGTCACTGACAGCGGACCGACTTTCACCTTAGTATTTCATAGAGTGACATGAGCAACATTGTTGCGAGTCAATTGTGATTCCGAACGGGCAGAATGAACGACGCCTTAACATCGTCCGAAAGTAACCCTGGTCACAACTATTAGATAAAATGAACCGTGAGAAGTTGTGGCTTTCGGAGATAACAGACTTCAAAGTCTCGATAGAGTCGAAGTTGAAATACCTTTAATTCCTACATATCAAGGAACCTGAAGGGCTTAAAACCTGTCATCATGATCACTTAATCACAACTTTCACCAATTATACCTTTGTATTTATTTCCCTTGTGAATCGAAATTTCTATATGTTGCAAATGTTGCATGGTAAATTTCTTACACTGAAAATAAGCCGAAAATACCGTCGTCATCTATGGAATGACAATGAATTTTTTTTCTAGTGGCTATTAAGAAATTGTTTAGTAAACAATTAAACGTATATTATAGGATCATAAAATATAAAAATTGATTTATGCTTAAAATAATATATATTGTTGCAGGTTGTAAATTCCCTTCTAAGTGGGCAGGTCGATGGTTCCAGTCGGGAGTGATTCAACAAATAGTGATAGAGGGGGAGAGCCTCTCCAGTAAGGGGAAGTGCCTTTCATCAGAAGGAGACAAGTTCCTTCTGGTTGACGAGTAAGTATTATTTATAATCAAGTTACAAATGGAACCAGAGGTTGGGGTCGTCCAGGATAAGAATGGCACGACATCCTGATGTAGATATAAGAATCTTGAACAACAGACGACCATGTATGTGACAATTCATGAATGTTCATGAGGTGATGGATGCGTATCAAGTTAGAATAATTTCATTCATTTTCTGCTTACCCCGTGAGGGACATGACGTGAGGATATGTATGTAAGTTATACACAAGGTGTCTCAAAAGAAAGTTTATATTTGTATTCAGAGCGTTATGTGGAGATGTTAGACGACTTCTTGGTGCCTGAACTGCAAAACTTTCTTGGCTATGACCAAAGAACATGGTTCCAGCAGGACGGAGCAACGTCACACACGTCACAACGTCACACACGAGTTTATGAAATATTCCCAGGCAAATTGATCTCCAGGAGAGATGACATAAATTGGCCTCCACGCAGTCCTGATAACCTCCCTAAGGACTTTTTCTATGGGGTTATCTTAAATCTAAAGTTTATGCCAGTAAACCAACTTCCCTGGCGCATTTGAAAGAAAATATTCGTCACGAAATGGTTGCCATCACTGAGTCCACCTGCTGAGCTGTCATTAAGTAATTTTACTGTTCGATTAAATGAGTGCTGCGAATGTGAGGGTCTACATTTAAACGATATTATTATTAAGAAATAAATTCCCAAATTGTGTAGGTATTTTAATAATTATTAAACATTTTTTCGATACACGGCTTACTTTTTTTTTTAATTGATCCACTATTATAAACATTATTTTGAGACACCTGTATAATATAGTATGTAAATAAATTATATGCTGTAAGACAACAGTTTACTATAGTACTTCCATTCTTTACTATTATCGTTGTTGTCGGGTGTCCTGTAAGAGCCGGACAATCGAAAATACAAAAGGCAATATAACATCTCACATAGTTCAGCAATGAAGTTCACCTTCCATTCTTATTGTGGTGCCCTTTAAGGTGAGACGAGACTGGTGTGAGTGGAAACACGGATGTGTTATGCATCCTTTTATAAGGTAATGCGCACCCACAAACATGTCGCTTGTTTACCCACGTAGTGGGATATGCCATGATGGTATGAATGAGCAATTTAATGTCTATCAACCCAGAGTTTGATATTTTAAATCAATCAAATATGTAATCAACAAAAGACATATAAAGAACTGCACATTTTATAAATATATGAATATATATATCCTCATACGTTCCACAAACTAAACATAAATGCTTTTACTATAGGTGAACGAAATCAGTTGTGGTAGGATTTGAACTTGCGATTACTGGATGACTAACCCAGCGCGCTAACTACTCTACCACCACCCATCTTATTACAATAAATTATGCTTGCATTTTGTTAATATTATATAAATCAATTTATAACTTTGTTGTATTCTTTAATTTGTGCAACATATATGGTTTTATGGTTTTCCACTCAAATTAATTCATGAGTGCAAGAGTTATCATAATTCCCGGAAATTAGTGAAACACACTATTATCAAGATTTATTAAATTATGTCTTCTTATTGTATATTTAGTAAATTCTTATTTTATATTAAAATTTATCATTTATTTTTACAGAAAGGGGTGTTACAGATGTGTTGTGATACATGAAAAACATATAAATGTTCTGCAGTATAAAGAAAGTGAGTTGCGATTTCATCAATCGATTGTTTTACATTTATCATTGTGACCATGTCTTGAATTTTTCATTTTGGATAGCAAAAAAATTCTATATCAAATATATATTTAACAATGTGTGTTAACACACTCAATACCAAGTTGTAGGTGTGTGATTAAAATCATATTGCCAGTTCTGACTCTAAACACAATGTGCTTTTACCAAAAATCCTATAATCCTAAGTTATATGTAGGTATAGTAAAAAAAATATTAAGTAATTACGAATTTTATTTTATTTATTTAATAATTTAATCTTCTTGTACATATAATTAGTGCACTGGCGGGCTCATTGTCTAATGGCAATTTCTTCCAACCAACCAGAGTAAATGTTAAATATACAAAACAATGTGTACTATGGCAATAAGTTAATCACATTACAAAAGAAATAAAGATAGCAGAAGAAAAGTAATAAAAAAAAAGAAGAAAAAAACAAAAACAAAGAAGATAGCATATAAGAACAAATCATAGCAATGATAGGAAGACTAAGGGATAAGGAAAGGAAGAGGAGAGGAGAGGAAGATGTAATCAGGTGTTGTCAGATAAATATTTTTGCTTTAGCCTTTTCTTGAAGATGTTTAGTGAGATAGACTACGTAATATCAGGACTTAGGCTATTCCATAGTCTAGCTGAATGTACTTCAAATGAAGAGCTAAAAAATTCAGAACTATGAATAGGGACAGATAGTAAAGCACGTTCAGCAGATCGAAGTGGACGCCCATGGCTTGAAAGATAAGTGAATTTATCTTTAAAATAAAATGTAAATTTGGATTAAAAAGGACATTGTATAGTAATGACAAGATATGTATATTACGTCGTTGTCGTATCTTGGGCCAATGAAGAAGATTATGGTAGTGAGAAATATGATTGAATTTTTTTAGTCCAAAAATAAAAAGTAAATAATAGAGTTTATTTTGTGAAAATGCAATTAAAATATTCGAGTAGATTAAAGATTTTTTTTTAATTGAAATGTTTGATCAATAGGAATAAAAAATTTGAAATACTATTATATTGTTTCGTTCATTAAATATGTACTTTTTATCTAATAAATATTGGTTATGTTTCAGCTTATTGTCTAGGTCGTGAAGCATTACCTAATTTGTGCTCTCTCATTACTGGAGATGCATTGCTCTATTCTATGTTTCGAGAGAATGCATCACCTGTAACATGCCCACTTAGAGGGCCTTTCTCCTTTACTTACAATAGGTAACCGATATTCAAATAATCTTTTTTTTAACATTGAAAATTGTTTTTTAAAGGCAATGAAAAAATATAAAATAACCATGATTATTAAGTATGTGTATGTATACATACACAGAGTATTTAAAAAAAGTAGTTTCTATCATTTTTTATATTATAGACAAAAAAATATATATCTTTTCATTTATAAAAATATTACCAGTCAACAAATAAAATTGAACAATATGTTTTTTATGTTTCAGAGGTCACGGTGATTGTAAAAGTCCTGTTTCTTCTATTGAAAGTTGTACAGAAGAATCAAGACTATTATTGAATTATCAAGCTTGTCCTGATGTTTATGGCTCAGAAAGTACAGGTAAATATAAACATTTTTACTTATAGCTTGATGATTAGTTTACTGTAACTTAATCACTCCTTATTTAACAATTTTTCAATCATTAAGTATAACTATTCAAAATCTTTTATCTGGTAAAACAATTTTTGTAACATAATTTATATTGATTAATTTATATCATAAATATTTTTATACTTTCACACATATAATGTGAAGTGCTATTCAATAGGTACGGGTCAATGTTGACAGGCTGCGGTGGCTGTTGTTTTGGCGCCATTCGTCAAATATATTTTTTATTATTCAGTCACTGATGCCAAATCACCATGGCAAGTTACACGATTGAGCATCATGTCCAAATGATAAAACTTTATTATCAAAATGTTTCGCACGGTGGCACTGATCCAAGAGGTCCAATTTTCAATGAATCTCCTACATAGATTCGGCTGAATTCAAGGATGAGTGTTCACACAAGACTGCTCATTTAATAATAAAGCTCGCCTCACTACAAACAAGAACTCGACCTTTCGCAGACTTCAACTTTTTTCAATTTAGGCTATTTTTGCGTCGGGTCTTGGGCCTGCACCTGTACAAGAATGTTTTTTTAGCTGACTGGGCTTCGGAGTGTTAGAAAAAGTAACCCAACTTTAGCCGAAAAATAATATATTTAGCAACAAGGCGCACTTTTAGATGAATGGCTTTTTTACCGAGCTAAATTTCTGTATATGGGATGACACCAACCCACACGAAGTTTACAATGTGGTAATGAAACAACAAAACGTTACTGTTTGGTGCAGATTTTCATCCATCCTTGAATTCAGCCGAATCTATGTAGGAGACTCATTGAAAATTGGACCTCTTGGATCCGTTCCACCATGCGAAGCCTCGACGGACATTTGAAGGATGTCATATTCCAAACATAATAGCATACAAATAAATATGTTTATACCTCACACACAGCTTATTCCATTTCAACATCGACCCTTCCTTATTGACTAACCCTTCATTATAAATATAAATATGCCCATGCTGCATACATTTCATTAGTCGATTTCTTATGTCCTTTTTTTTCAGTGGAAGAATTAGAGTGCCTAGCAACATGGAAAGAAGGAAGTTTGAGATATTTAGTTGGAAAAGTACATCACAATCATGCTACAAGCAATGAAGATAGATATAGATGTTTTGTTTATGAAAAAACTAATGGGATAGGTATGATGATATTATATCTTTATTTGCCAAAAAATTATATGTATACTTATGACACATTCTTCATCACATTCATATTTTGTTTATTTAATTTTTTTTTAAATTCAATCATAACTTATTCTGATATTAAGTAATGAATACTGTAAATAGCAATTCAGTATTCCCTTTACAGATTTTATACTAATCATTGCTTTTTCTAGGCTCTCATTCTCTAGTGAAAGAAGGTGATGGTGTGGAGTATAGAGTGGCCCAATCGGGAGATGCTACATGTAATGGCTTGTTTAGTGCCACAGAAGGATCACGCACAATGGCACTCAAAAGAGGTATTATGTCATTCCGTATATTATGTCTACATAATTTTTATTTACCCTGTATTGTGAATTATGTATTTTTATTATAATCACCAAAGAAATCCCACCCAAGTAGGTACTTTATTTTTAAAATTAAACCATTGTATTTGGATATGATGAAAATATACAAAACTGACAAGAACGGAATAAGAGGTCGAGGGCATCCAAGAAAAGGATGGCTCGCCCGTGTGAACAATATTCCAAAAGACAGATATGTAAGAAGCATGAACAACAGACGAAGATGTATGAGACGATGTATAAATGTTTGTCATGATAGAAAAATGTAGCATTCCGTTCTCTCTGCCTACCCCGTGAGGGACATGGACATGGTATTGGATATATAAAAATTCAATTAGTATTAATTTGTATCAGTGTGTTTTTCTCCTGCTTAAAATCTGTTTGTTTTCAATCCTCTTAATAATTGTGTTTATTTTTCAGTACCTTTGAGTTGGAAATGCAGATTTCCTTCCTGGATGACATTTCCAGGACACTGGCATACATTAGATTATTCCAGTACATATTCCTTCCACCAGAAAAATGCCACATTACGAATCACTAATCAGACAGGAGCAGATATCAAAGTTCACTGTGCCCATGTAAAAGCTTCATCACCGAGTGGAAACTCAGTTGCATTAGTTGCTCATTGGCAACATCATTGGTAAGTTTATCCAAATTGAATTTATTTAAGAAATAAGTTTTTATAAATTTACATCAATAAAATTCCTGCTTATAATTTCACCGATCTTTCAATCGTGAACACATTATTCATGCTAGGTTATCTTATAAGATTTATTTAGTTTGAATTGTTTCATTGTTAATTAATGAAACTCCAAAGTTGTCTGTGTGATCATACATTAACAAAAATTTAGTAATTAATTTCATCTTCTTGCATAAATTAATATTTGATAATTATTAACACTGTCTTTTTCCAGTGTTGGGCGTTATGTCTGCCTGGCATTCCACAGAAGAGGGGCTCATGCAGCAGAACTTCAGACAGGCAGAGCAGCTGCCCGACCTGAAGACGCTTGTGCTCCGACACACTTCCAACCCACTACGGCTCCATATCTTACACTTGTCAGTGAGTATCGCCATGCAAATTTATCCTCACTAACTATTGTCTCATTCATTCAAAATGATGTACATTCCAGCCTACCTGATCAACTCTTTATACTCTTTTATTTAAATTTGGTTTTGTTTTCTTTTAATCGTAGATGTTTTTATGAATATTTAGATACCATTCAGTTTTGTCATACTGAGCTGGCATTAAAATTTAATATATCCCAATCTATAATATAATTACTGTACGCCATGTTTTTTCATCCTTCAACGGATTGCCAGTGAAATATTTTTTCCTTAATCAATTTTCGCGTTCGAAATTATTCTTTAAAATAAAAAATAAATTTATGCAAAAAAGTACAAAATTATCGTTTAAAATGTATTTTATGCATAAATTGACATATAATTGTTTAAAAAGGAATTTCAAACATTCAGAAAAAATTTTAAGCGTAATAATCTGCGGAATATCCATTTTGAATACTCAACATTGCTTTTGACATGTCATAATAATAATATCATATAATGTCAGTAAAAGATAAGATAATATTTTCATTTAATGGCGTCATTTAGTTATATGATGTATAATTTATCATTATTATTGTATTATTATAAAAAGATATTTAGTCTTAACTGTTGTGTACTTTTCTAAATGATATTTCGAATGTACATTCAAATTATCAATATTTGTAATTTTAAACGCATGCATTTCTTTCAAAACATTGTCAAAAATATTTTTTTTATAATTTCCGCATCTTTACTATAAAAATACTGTTTTATTACTTGATTTTAACGTTTTCAAGTAAAGATATTTAGTTTTTAAATGTTGTGTAATGTCCTAAATGGTATATTTAACGATATTTAGTTTTATAAGGTTATTTCGCAACTGCCGCGTAGCGGCAAATAAGCCGTGCAGCGCCCGTTAGGGGTTGGACCGCGATAGCGTCCAGGGGCGGAGCCCTAGTTGTGATTAATTATCACACATAAGTTGTTATGTATGTTAATATAAATAAAGTAAAAACTAGATCTAAGATATTTGAAAACAAAAAGTTGTTTATAAGGAATACTTTTATTATAACTTTTAGGATATTTTAAGATTAAACTAGGTATATACATAAATTTATTAACAAGAATGTCAAAAGTTACTATACTTTGGAAACATGTTCTTCTTATTTCTTTACTATATAACCACATTATTTTGTTATTTGCAATATGATTTTTTTTTATAATTTACTTGTATAAGTTCATAATTTGACACAATTGTTAACAAAATATAAGTTATAAATGGTCTTAATTGCCATAATACAGTGGATGATATACCATTTTTAACATGATTACGTAGGGGACACCAGCTATTATGATTTGGCTCCATTATACTCTTCCGAAGAATCTACATAGTGTTAGGGAGGGTTTGCAATCTGCTCAGGAAATCACCGTATGTTGTGGGTTATTGTAAAAATGAATAAAACTTAAATGGAATTGTAATGTTGTGTATTTAATTTTTTCAGCTACAAATCCTGAAGCACGTGACTGTCCATACTCTGGAAAGTTTTCAATTGCTGGACTCAAAATTCTCCAGCGAAATGCAAGATCATTACTTACACCAGTACAGAAGAATGAGACTGTATTAGTGGATTCTAAGAAATTCAAAAAATCCCATAAACACAATCATAGAAAACACAAGAATCCCGAAAATAAACAGGATGTGGATGACACATTATCAGATGTCGAAAGAAAAAAGAAAAAATATGAAAGATTTTTAGAAAAAGTATTCGCTAAAGAAAAACTAAAAAAAGAGTTGAGGCTCAGAAGAAAAATGGAACTACTAGAAGCAAATAATTCATCACAGCTTCATAATGTTTCATACGAAACACACGATTTAAATTTAACTATAAGTATGAAAGATCTATCTAGAAGTCGGAGGTCTAGCGTTACTTCTGATAGTACAACATGTGTAAGTAATGAATTCACAATGTTAGATATAGGATGTAATTCACAAGAAAGTATGGAATTCCACGCATCATGTGATAATAAAGACTTCATTACAGGTAAATTCAATTATCTATACGTTTGTAAAATTTATTTTCTCTATCATTTACTAATAACAAAAATCTCTTACCTTCCTTATAAGTCTTGAAACCTGGAATCTACTCCTTTGATTTATAAAAGATGTTGACGTTGTCCTGAATTGTATTTAAATAAATTGTTTACTCGCCGTGGTTTTTGACTACAGCAATATGTTTTGTGCTATATGCATATTTTTCATATTAAATTCATTTTTTTATTCATTTTTTGCAGCTTACTCTTGTCATGGAGGATGGTCAGAAAATGGCACATCTTTTCTCATAACAACACCGTTGACTAGAGATTCTATTGGAGCCAAACGTTTCTGTTTCATTTACAAAGAGTCACCAGACAGGATGTTGCATTTCACTCGATCATCTGTCAGTTGTGATAGAAACATTAGACCAGGCATAGATGGAATGCTTGTATTCAATGCAAGTAGTTCAGGTAAAAAAAAAAATTTATCGCACCAGCAGGGCAAGTCTTGTTCCATGGTATCCCATATTGGTGGTAACCCACGTTATATACCTATGTAGCAAGAGTATTGTATTTAGAATATTTTAAAAATGAATATCTGAATGGAGGGTTATCATCCCACGGTTTGACCAGACTTGCCTCCCAGTTCTTTTACTAAAACCACATAACTCTTACCAAATTATGCAAATATGGAATACCATTTTAAACCCGCTATTCTGAAACAAATTGATGAATATTTCAAACAAGATTTTTATTTCTTAAAATAATATATTGTAGTATAAAAAATATATCTGAACATTATTTATTATTTAATTCCTAACACATATTTTTTGGCATGACCACACTACAGTAGCATCAATCATCTGTATGAATATCTATAAATAGTGTATGTATGTAATTTTATATTTTTCACAAAACATGAAATATCCTTCCATAATTCTATTGACAAGGGCAATAATTTATTTATGTTTGTAGGAGAATGTCTGGGAACATCCACTGGAATGTCAGTTCATCCCATCAATCGGACAGTGTTATTGGACCTCATAGTTTTGAATTTTATTTTCCTTTTATTGCATTTTGTGATTTCAAGATGATTATTTAGATACGACGAGTGATACAAAGTACTGCAACATTTTAGTAATAACAAAGTTGTGATTGTAGAAACTGTAGTTAGGTAAGATTTATATTTAAGAGCTTTATTTGTATTTTATTGATTTATATATTAAACTGTATGTATTATTATCCTTTTAACTATTTATTTTAAAATACATTAGTCATATAGTTAGAAATTTGAAAATCTTCATTAAAATGCAAACAATGCAAAGTGATAAAGTTATTGATATTTAATAGAATGAAAATGTAAAAAAATTAAGTACATAACTATTACTACAAACTAATTATGAAATTTGTGTATATAATCAAATTTGGCATTTACGATTATAAAAGAAACAATAAATTAGAACATTTCATTTTGTTGTTCCTATTTATAATTCAATCCGAACAAATATAAAAAGTATTTTTATATGTATACTCATTCTAGTTTCTATGTAAAAAAAAACTCAGGCATGTATATATTTTTTAGTTTAAATTCATTTTTATGGTCTGACTAACCAAAAATGTACTATTTGAATTTTTTCAAGTAGAAAATAAAGCAATAAAATTGGATTATCTTTTGAAATGAAAGTTTTTTAAAACTGTTAAATTAATTTAATAAATTCATTAATATTATATGTTTGAAAAGTATTAAAACACAATATAAATTAAATGGCTATATCGGCCCTGGGCAAACTGCAGCCTGGGAGCAATAAATGTCAAACATATTAAATTCAAATAATATTGATTCACTTATACAGAAAAAAGTACATAATACCAATGATACAAATTTGACAGTTTGATGTCGTTACAGTTGTTAGTATATTTTGTTATTGATTTCCTAAACAATGTGTATTCCATGGAATATTTAAAAATCCAATATAATTCGTTTGAATACACACCCACACACACTTACACAAACTATTTAGTTTATTTTTGTTATAAATGCAACACATGAGATTTAATGATACAATTGTGTTTTGAAACTTTCATGTTATAGTATGGTCTATAAAATACTCTTAAGTAAATAATAACTCTTCTTCCATTATATTAATACATATTATTATCCAATCAATGAGTGTTCTTTAAAAGTTTCAAAATATTTTATGAATAACTAAAATTTCAAAATGTACCTATATTTACAATATTAAAACTACCTATATTATACTGTAATAATTTCTTCGCACAGCAATAAATAAAAAGCAAAATCCCTTTTTATATATCCTAAGTGCTAGTTTATATTAATTAAAGAATATTGTATATTAAAAAATTGATGTATAAAAATTGCTTTAAGAATCTTTCTATGACTATAATATAATAAATAGTCCACTATTCTCAAATGTTTGAATGTTAACTTTGTGGTTCATATTTAACAAATTAAATTTAAAGATATAACTTTGTATTAACCACGTTTTTTGGTTGAAACGATGCGACCGGTTTCGGAACTAACCGTTCCCTCATTAGGCTAACTTTCAACTGAAACAGAATGTGACGACGTGCTTACAAGAAATCTATGGGGGCGGAGGTAGAGGTAGTGTTGGGTCTTGTGCAGGGTGGGTCCGATTGGCTGAAGGATTAGAAGTAAAAGGAAACATATTTAATAATGGACTGAATAATGGACAATTAGTCTCAAATTTCTTACCAAAAGACATAAGACCGGCATTTTACACTGACAATAATATTGGAAAAAGTTTAATGAATTCCAAAGGTAAAGATAATAAAATGGAAAACTCCGGCGTATACCAACTGACATGTGGAGACTGCTCTGCAGTCTACATAGGAAAAACAGGACGGAAATTTGAGACTAGAGTAAAAGAACATATTAGATGTATAAACAATGATAATTTTTCGGAATTCGCAGAACACTTAGTACTTAATGATCATCAATTTAATATGCAATCGGGAACAAAAATTTTACACGTCAACAAAGTAGGTCTCCGTCTTAATAATTTAGAGTCGCTAGAAATTAAAAAGTGTATTAATTCAAAACAGAACATAATAAACAATCAGTTAAATTTATCTTTCAGTCCATTATTAAATATGTTTCCTTTTACTTCTAATCCTTCAGCCAATCGGACCCACCCTGCACAAGACCCAACCCTAAGTACCCCCACCCTACCTCTACCTCCGCCCCCATAGATTTCTTGTAAGCACGTCGTCACATTCTGTTTCAGTTGAAAGTTAGCCTGATGAGGGAACGGTTAGTTCCGAAACCGGTCGCATCGTTTCAACCAAAAAACGTGGTTAATACAAAGTTATATCTTTAAATTTAATTTGTTAGTCCACTATTCATTTTAAAGTATATTAAATATGCATTGGTATACTTATACATTTATAAATTCTATTGATATACCTACATTAAATTATATATTGTTATATTTATTTTACATAAAAAGTATAAACAATTTATTGAATAAAATATAAAAAAAGTAACATTTTATTTTATGTTAATAAACTTTTGTTATTTCATTGTCTTGAATCAAATACATTTATTTGTATTTAATTTTAACCCAACAAATTTTGGCACACATTTTAAAAGTAAAAAATATATTGTTTTTTCTAATCTAACCTGTAAAGAATAATACTTTCTTTATTATCATATATGTAATTATTATTTTTACTAAGCATACAATTTTGATTACATTCCTACTTGGTGAACTTATTTGTTATATATAACATTATGGCTCAAATTATAGAATAATTCTCCAAATGTGTCATCTCAAGACCATCTTGAGATCATGCTCGAAAGTCTCTATTAAAATTACCAACACTGAGAAAATGTACTCGAACAAAATGTGGATGCAGCTCTATAAACAAGTACTTTTTCTCGTGAATGGCAATAGCTTTGTTTTGTTTTTAGCACTGATGTCCAATAGTTATTTATAGATATTTTGATGTCTCGGTAATCTTCGAAAGTGTAAAGAAATTTATGCAATATAATATTATACCTATTTGAATAGTGAAAATTTGACTATTTCATTCGGAAAAGGAAAAAGAAATTCTTATACATTTTGTTACCATATAACATTATATGGGACTGTGTGCACAATCAATACATCTAGGAAAGCCAGCCATTTCAATATATGAAACATGATGAGTTGCAGGATATGCCAGAAAATTTTAGAAAATCTTACAAAATCTTTCATTGGTAATTAATTTATGAATGATTGTATGAAAATTACTACCAGAAGGCTCTAAATAAAATGCTGGATACATTTTAGTACCGCTAACAATGTAAATATCAAAAAAGTAATTAATGCAAAGTTCGTGTCTATATGCATCTCTTTCCCTCTTTGAGACCGTGATCAAAAAAGCTGGATAGGTGTCTCGAAGCAATCTAAACTCTTCTATACATTTCAAGATCAATCTTGAGATCAAGTTCAGTGACTTTTGTATCTTTTATAACATTTTGTTTGAGAATGTGTACTCAAGACCAGTGTCAATCTAGAGAATGAATCTATGATTTGGGCCTAGAACTTATTATAGCATTTCAAGAGAAAAGCTGTCTTTCTGGGAATTTTTTTCATATTCATCCTTTTATTATTTACCATATATCATGGTTATAATACACAACAAATCAGATTTTTTTCAAAAAAAGGCTTGACTTTTAGAATTACACACTTATTTGTATCAGTAATCTGATTATCTGACAAAAATTAATGTTTTTCCCATGATATAGATACATAATATATTATGTAGTTATATAAATTTAGAAATCAATAAAATGTATAGTTGTCGTCAAATATCTTGAGCCGTATCGCAGAGAAGGGGGGGCGATTTGCACGTATACCAACGACGCATAAAGACACAAATTTGCGCACTGCGCAACTGTAAGCCAGATTCGCAATATTTGGCGAAAACTATAACTAATACACTTTTACCAAAAATCCCTACAAAAACAATCCCACAATTTTTTGTAACCCACTGTTTATATACACACTTTTTATATAAACACTGTTTTGTGTATATTTTTTATTGTGTTATGAATTAGAAAATTATGTATGCGATTTTAAAAAATATATCAATTATACAAAATACAATGGTCAAGCAACGATTTAGATTTTTTTAGAGTATTTCCAATTAATCTGTGAAATAGTATGTTAATATATCAATTTTTATAATACCTCTTAGAAGGAAATTGTATAATGTAAATATTGTAAGTACTATCCATACCTTCTACAGTGTTGTTAAATTATATATTATATATATATATTTACTTTTGGATTAATATTCACATGTTGCATTAAGATATTAACATTAGAAATAGATTTATTTGTAATTTAGCAATATTAGAGGTTTTGTAAATCACTAGGAATTTATTTTCATGTTGGCTAAAAGAAAACCATAAGCAATAAAACACTTTTACTGAAGTACACTAAGTGATTGTGCTTTCATTTTCTGTGTTATATTTGGTATGAAAAAAATAATATAATACTGTTAATATTATGTAAACGGCTCTAAGGCATATACAATTGCCAGAGCTTTGTTGATAATGTGATGTTTATGAAAATAATTGCTCTTTAGAAAATCATATGGTATTTGTAGGACATTCATTATGCATTTTATTTATTTATCATATACATATTGTATAGATAAACATTTATTTTGTTTTATTACATTTTTTGGATGGTTCATGATGCATCATAATAATTTAAATGGTGACAAAAAGAAATAAAATTTTAGCAAAAATATTTTTAATTTGATTCAAAACTTTATTCTTTATAAAATGTTTCCATTTTTTTTTTATCTTAAATATTTACAATGAACCTATATTTCTTAAATATTTTTTTAATGTTGTATCTTACAAGGACATAATATTTTGTCTTTATAATTTTAATTACTTTGCGAAAACGTTAGAGAGAAGCAAAATTAATTTGGTAATAGTGTTTTTCCTTAATTTTGTTTTTACCTAGATGAAATACATACAGACAATTTTATGTTATATTATAATTTTGATCTTTTCAGTTAGCATGTTCAGTGTTCATAATTAAATCATGTTTTATTTTATTCTTCATGTAATGATTCTTAACTTTTAATTATGTATAATATATTAAGAGTTTTTATTCAATTATATTCTTTAAATAAACAAATGAAAAGTTATACATTCCATTTTATTTAGACTTGATATCCAGATCTATTTAAATTCTCTGAAGATAGTTTATTTGCTACAATGAATACATTTTATTTTCGATCGGTAGAACATACTTAATGGAATCGCTTTAAAATTTCATTTTTCAGAAAGAAAACACTATTTTATTAATTTCACTATAATTATTATGTGCCGTTATTGTTTCAGTTTTCATTTTCCCTTATTGCTACTCTCGCTCTATTATTGTTATTTAAGTCATGTTATGTTACATTGTTTTGTGTTTTGTATTATTAAAATTTAGTTATAATATTTTTCATAAATATAGTAGGTTTTTTTTTTTGAGATAGACAGTGGATGTGGACAGTCGATTTCTGTGCCTTGATCTTAAGTAAAATAAATTAATAATGAAGTAATTTTCTAAATTAACTTATTATTTGAGTGACACACAAATATGACTCTTTATATACTTAATATGAGGTGGCAATTTAAGATTTATAATATGCCTAATCTCGGAAGCTCATATTATTTGAACTTAATGCTTTATTAAAAGAAAACATAGCTTCTACAAATATTACGTATATATCGATAATATTGTTCTACAAAAAAATAATTCAGTGATATAATAATTATGAATATTTACCATATTTGTGTGGCCATTCTGTTATTTATTATGATTACTATCATAAAGTCACTCGGTTAGTGAAAACCAATGTATATATACACATAGGTACTTATTTGTGAAAAAATAAATTGATCAGCATTTATTGTTGTGTTTATTTCATATACTTTTATAATATTAAACCGTAATTATTCCTGAGCTTCTTCGACCTGGTGTTTACCTCCTCATCATCATCAGTAATCTCACAATAATTTGGTGAACTATTCAATTCTTCTCAGCCTAATGCCTTCCACTGAATGATGGTCTCCTCCATCTCCTTTCTAAACGAGTGGGTTGTGGCCAACGCTAAACTCCTCACTAACAAGTCATTCTATAAAGTATTCAAATTTTATATGGAAAATTTCCAACATTTTCATGAAATGAGTTTGTTAAATTATTTTTTATTTAAATATTTTATTATGAAAACTTGATAACTCTTCAATGCCTTTTTACCAATTTGAAAATAAAAATTTCAAATTTTAAGTTTCCTAAGCTTGGGGTCACTTTGAAATATTTGACAGTTAAAAAAATTGAGAAGCACTATTCATATATCGTTCAAAATCTAATGGGATCTAATCGAGTAGTAGATATACATATTTGCAAAATTTGAATATAATCGAATGAGTACTTTAGTCTATAATCGATAATAGCACACACACACAGATACATTGTGATGAAACTTTCAGAATACAATCTCAGCATGATACTAGTTGATAATCTGCAATAAAAAAATACCCTTAAAAATTGCGAAATCATAACTCCCCACTATATCCCCTTGAGTTAGTGAGGAGTAAAAAGGAAAATAAAAAAGGATTACACACACATACCTATCATTTTGAAAGGTGTACAGAAATTAGAATTGATTATAAATAAAATATTCTACAATATTCAGTCATAGTATGATGCATAGATAGTGTGATAAAATATTTGGCAATACTCAAAGCCATGAATATCTCCTAGAAATGTGTGCTGTTCAGTTTATTTCTACCCACCATATAAAGGACACAGCATAATAGTATAAAATCCCCCCCTTAGTTTTATGCTTTCTTATGAAATATGTACTGAGAATAAATATTCTTAATTTAAAACAGAGCAAACATACTAACACAAAAATGAATCTAAAATATATGTCCCAAGCACAAGTTTTTAACTTTATTGGGACAGTGCCTTTTGAAAAAAAAACTGTATTAATTTAAATCTTTGTACTATGTGTCTGTTCATATTATGTTACTCAATAAAAAAATTTAAAAAAATATGTTTTCGCAAATCGAACAATAAGAAAGTAGAAATTTCAAAATTGGTTAGTTTATTTCTATTTTACTCCATTTGAATATTATGGTGTCATTTCATCTTTTTTAAAGTCAGGGGGCCCTTACGAAATTTTTGCATATGTCTTAAATTTATAGCAATTTACAAAGCGCCCTTGAGGTGAGGTTATCACAAAAACAGCGCTACAGAAATCATCCCAATTTATTATTATTATTACGTCACTACACACATACCTAGGACTACATTTCATAAATTGGAATTCTTGGTATTTTTTTTCTGTATTGACCATGCGGCACTAGTAAGCAATGTTTTGTTTTGCTGCCATCTATCTTACTAAACATAAAGTTACTTATTCTTTCTTTGCAACACTTCAAAGCTTCGAACCAGAATAACTTTATATTTTTGAAAGCTTTCATTGTAAGCTTTGAAATTTATAACATGCATTTTACCAGGCGTTTTCTGCAAACAAAATGCTATTTTACGTTATAGTCATTGCAGTATCTAGGCGTTTTTTTTCATTTATTTTGTTCCAAAAAAATTCAATATTATATTCACACCAAACTGCATTGCAATTTTTTGGCAGAGCAGATTCTCCATTTCACATATTTTATGTACCTATATTAAAAACATTTGACAAAGAATTAAAAAAAAAATTAACCCATTAAAATTATTTGAAGGTACCTTCCTATCATATTAGTCCTTCCTACGAAATAGTATTGTTGGTGTACAACCAAGATTTTATAATTAATCGATTTTATAAATAATTAATCTATAGCTTTATATATTGTTATTTACCAGATTTTGCTTATGTACATATGTTGCTAAATGGTACTCCGTAAATCCGTTAAATCCAGACAATCTCAATGCTTCTCAAAAAGAACAATCTTGATACAAAAAGTTATTATCTTATTTTCGAGCAAACATTAGTGGATTATTGGAGCTATTTCAGTTCATTCGGGTAAAATATATCAAAAAACCTATTTTTTAACATTTGTTAGTTTGCCGATAGCTTACTTTCTTTGTTTTTCTTTTACTTTTCGTATGGCTCCGGGTCTTCTTTAAAATACTAAATTCTCCCTCAGCATTCCATTGCCCCCGGCTTTGCCTCGTTGATGTCCTGTAGGCTTCCACTGAATTATCTTAGCTGACAGTCCTGCATTATGTATCTTATTGTCTGCACAGATCCACATTCACAATCAGGGCTGACTCTCTTTCTTTCCCCACCTCCAGAGTTAGTATTTACAGCAAGCCTGCTGTAACTATTACCCTTATCACCCAAGAAATAGTAGTTGAGGATTGTTTTTAACATATTCATCTCTGCTTGTAGCATCTAGTCTGCGAATGTCAGGTGGTGTGTTATTGATAACTAGCTTTTATGTCCCGCCGTTGGCCAAGAATGTAAATTAGTGAAGGAATAAGCAATCGTTTATATACCTACATAATATTGTCACATATAATTTTTTTTAATCGTAGTATGAAAAGTAGTTTGAAATTTAATTGAGTTTAAGCGGTGTCAAATCTTAAAGTGATGGCCTCAATCCATTTGCTTTTATATATAAGCACATACAATTTCTGCACGCATGGACTATGGGAAATGATTTTAAATATGACTTATTATAAAAAGACAACGTCGTAAAGAGTTTGGATTTGGCCACAACCCCTATTGTTATATATTGTCATCGAACGCAAATAATGTGTTTTAAATATTTAGTAATTTTGGATGATGGGAAATGGTTTAAAAATTGATTAAACAAAAGTACTGAAAATATTCTAGTGTTGGTCCCATCCCATTCGTTATTATTTTTCGTCAAGTGTGCATATAGTTTATTATAGTTTTGCACAATAAAACTGATAGACTTAAAACTGACACATAAGTCTACATTACAGAAGAAGAAGACTTAAGCTATGTTAAATAGTTTTTAATATGAATATAAACGTTGTGAAGATCCAGCAATGGCCACAACCCCGATTTTTTATATATTGTCATCAAAATGAAATGTGTAGTTATTGAAAATTAAGCAATATATGATGATATAATAAATGGTGTAAATTTGATTGAACAAAAGTAATGAGAAGATTCTAGTGTTGGTCACATCCCATGCGTTTTTATGTATTTTCATCAAGTATGCATGTTGTTTATAATATTTCGTTACAATAGACTATTAGACATAAAACTAATCCAAAAGACTAAATAAAAAAATAAGTAGAAGTATAAAAATATATAAAAAAGAGTTTGTAATAAAAACTGACCCAATGGTCTACATAGAAGATGAAATAGAAGAATTACACATTAGGAAATGTATTATATAAAAAACTGACCAAAATGTCTTCATAAAAGAAGAAGAAGATGAATTGAACTAAGTATAGGAAATATTTTATATAAAATTCACCCAACATCTACATAAAATAAGAAAACGAAGAAATAGACTAAAGGATAGTTTGTTTAAAAATAGTTTGTTTAAAAACTAACCAAAAGGTCTACATAAAGGAAGAAGAAGACGAATTAGACTATAGGAAATAGTTTGTATAAAAACTCACCCAAAGTCTACATAAATTAAGAAAAAGAAAAATTAGACTATAGGAAATAGTTTATTTATGAACTGTCCCAAATGACTTCACAAAAGAATAGGAAGAAGATTTAAACCCCAAGAAATAGTTTATAGAAAAAATCACCCAAAGGTCTACATAGAAAAAAGAAGAATTTCACTATAGGAAATAGTTTGTAGGTATATTGAATGTGTATTGTAGTTAACCTAAAATAGTTTAATAATTTTCCTATACAAAATCAGTATATTCTTGGTTTTTAAGTAGTAAGTATTAGGTATGTAGGTACCTACCTACAATGATGTTCTAAATTAATTCGAATTCGATTTATAACAAATTTTATTTGAATATCAGAATGTGTCCGTTACCATAGTTACCATGTTCCAACATGTGAAAAATATCAAATGTTAAGGAGACATTTTTTGAATATGTAGGTACCTACATTGGTTTGTTCGATGCCATAAAAATGAAAATTGTCAGAAAAATCAAATATTTTTAACAAATTATGCAATTTTATTACGCCTATATCTTTACTAATAATTAACAGACTTTTACAATATATGTCTTAAAACTTGCTGTAATGTCTTGTGTTTCATTTTATTATTTCATAATCACATTTATTTCAAAGGTATATTATTTTAAAGAACATATTCATTCGGTAGGAAAATTAAATATCGTATGAAAAGATATTAAAATGGCGGGGTTATATGTACATTTGTACAAAACGCTTACTTTAAAAATAAGTTAAACATTATAATTAGACAAAATATTCACCATGTTTTTCACTTAAAAGCTAAGTTATACTTGAAAATATATTTTTTTCGTGTAAATACGTACTTCTAACTTTTGAACTAACAGATATTTGCGTGCAAAATGTACACTTTTTTGACAGATATGACTTGGAAAATTTTGTATGAAAAAAATAATTATTGAAATATCTTTAAAATTCAGCATTTTAATCGCATTATTTTTAGCGTGACACTGCATCGGGTATACTGGTACACGTTCGCACATAAATTAGATTTTTAGATGCTCTTGGTTTTTCAAAAGGCGTGAGACAAACACACACACACACACACACACTAACATATTGATTGCTTTATTACTTTAGACTAGCTTTTATGTCCCGCCGTTGGCCAAGAATGTAAAATTGTGAAGGAAAAAGCAATCGTTTTTATAATATTGTCACCCAATTATTTTGCAAAATCGGACTATGAAAAGTGGTTTGAAATATGATTGAATTTGATTGTAAAATGTTCAAGTGATGGCCACAACTCATTATTTTTTATATATTGCTATAAAGTGTGAATGAAGTATAATATACAATTTCTGCACGCATGGACTATGCGAAATGGTTTTAAATATGACTGTTTATCAACGTTGTAAAGAGATTGGTTTGACCACAACCCCCATTTTTAAATATTATCATCGAAAACAAATTGTAATATGTAGGTACCTATTGAAAATTTAGTAATTTTGGATGTTGGAATGTGGTTAAAATTTGATTAAATAATATACTGAAAAGATCTAGTGTTGGTCACATCCCATTCGTTTTTATATTTTTTCATCAAGTGTGCATTATATTTTTGCACAATTAGACTGAAGAAGAAAAAGACTTAAACTATAGTAAATAGTTTTTAATTTGTATATAAACGTTGTGAAGAGTTCAGTAATGGCCACAACCCCCATTATTTAAATATCGTCAACGAAATCAAATATGAAGGTGTTGAAAATTATTCAAAATAGGATGATATAAATGGTTTAAATTTGATTAAACAAAAGTATTGAAAAGATTCTAGTGCAGATTACATCGTCACATCCCACATCCCATTCGTTTTTACATATGTATTTTCATCAAGTGTGCATATCGTTAATAATATTTCTGCACAATAGACTATTAGACTTAAAACTAACCCAAAAGTCTAAATAAAAAAGAGAAGAATAAGTATAAGACTATAAGAAATAGTTTGTATAAAAAACTATTCCAATGGTCTACATAAAATAAGAAAAAATACATAAAATAGAAGAATTAGACTATTGGAAATAGATTGTATAAAAACTGACTAAAAGGTCTTCATAAAAGAAGAAGAAGATTAATCCATAGGAAATAGTTTTGTATAAAATTCACCAAAGTTCTACATAAAATAAGAAAACGAAGAAAAAGACTAAAGGAAATAGTTTGTGTAAAAACTGTAAAGTCTACATAAAATTAAGAAGAAAAAGAATTAGACTCCATGAACCGTCGCTTCAGACCCTTCAGTACCTCCCGTCCCTTCAATCCATCATTACGTCCCTTCCAATCAGGCCCTTCAGTACCTCCCGTCCCTTCAGGCCCTTTTATACCTCCCATCCCTTCAGGCCCTTTAGTGCATCCCTTCCCTTCGTTACATCCCGTCCCTTCAGCCGCTTAAGAAAAGTTTAAATCCAGAAACCATCCTGGAAGAACCGCGAAGAGATGAAAGGACCTTCTTTTCCCAGGATACTCCACCTTCAAAGGTAAAATGACTAAATACACGAAGAAGAAGAAGAAAACAGTTTAAATCCAGATACCTGCGAAGATATGGAAGGAAAATTGGACATTCTTCTCCCAGGATAGTCCACCTTCATAGGTAAAATGACCAAATGCACGATGAAGAAGAAAAAGAAAAAAGTTTAAATCCAGAAACCGTCTTGGAAGACTTGCGAAGAGTTGGAAGAAGAGTTGGACCTTCTTCTCCCAGGATTCTCCAACTTCATAGGTAAAATGACCAAAAATACACGAAGAAGAAGAAGAAAAAAGTTTAAATCCAGAAACCTGCGAAGAGATGGAAGGACAATTGGACCTTCTTCTCCCAGGTTAGTCCACCTTCATAGGTAAAATGACCAAAACACGATGAAGAAGAAGGAGAAAAAAGTTTAAATCAAGAAACCGTCCTGGAAGACCAGCGATGGAGGGACAGTCGGACCTTCGTTTCCCAGGATATTCCGCTTTCATTGGTAAAATGACCAAATACACGAAGAAGAAGAAGAATAAGAAAAAAATTTAAATCCAGAAACCATCCCGGGCATACGCTCGACAATTCACCAAAGTTTCATTGTAATCGGACAAACGGTTAAGGAGCACATAGCATACATGCATCCATTCATACATACATAAATAAATAAATAAAATAATTTTCCTATAGGAAATCAGTATATTGTTGATTTGTAAGTAGGTAAATAGTATTAGGTAGGTACCTACCTACAACAATGTACTAAATAAATTCGATTCAGAACAAATTTTATTTGAATATCAGAATCTTTCCGTTACCATAGTAACCATTCCAATATTAATATCAAATGAGCTCGATACATTTTTTGGATATGTAGGTAGGTACCTACATTGGTTTGTTCGAAGCCACAAAAACGAAAATTGTCCGAAATATCAAATATTATATACAAATTATGCAATTTTATTACGCCTATATCTTTACTAATAATTAACAGACTTTTACAATATATGTCTTAAAACTTGCTGTAATGTCTTGTGTTTCATTTTATTATTTCATAATCACATTTATTTCAAAGGTATATTATTTTAAAGAACATATTCATTCGGTAGGAAAATTAAATATCGTATGAAAAGATATTAAAATGGCGGGGTTATATGTACATTTGTACAAAACGCTTACTTTAAAAATAAGTTAAACATTATAATTAGACAAAATATTCACCATGTTTTTCACTTAAAAGCTAAGTTATACTTGAAAATATATTTTTTTCGTGTAAATACGTACTTCTAACTTTTAAACTAACAGATATTTTCGTGCAAAATGTACACTTTTTTGACAGATATGACTTGGAAAATTTTGTATGAAAAAAATAATTATTGAAATATCTTTAAAATTCAGCATTTTTATCGCATTATTTTTAGCGTGACACTGCATCAGGTATACTGGTACATGTTCGCACATAAATTAGATTTTTATATGCTCTTGGTTTTTCAAAAGGCGTGAGACAAACACACACACACACACACACACTAACATTTTGATTGCTTTATTACTTTAGATATCGGTAGGTAGCCATTGTGTTGGAGTTGACTTTATTGTGCCGTTTTGGTCTTGATATTTTTATTTAGCTTAGTGTCTATCCGTTCACAATGAGCAGGGGGGGGGGGGGGGGCAAGGGACTCGTGCCCAGGGCCTTCCACCAATATAGGTATAAATATAACAATATAACAAATGTCTGTCTGTTTGCCATGAACTGTTTATAAAGATAGTCACGGAACATTAAACAAAAAAATCTATACATTCTATCGTAGTTCCCTAGCTTGGTGAGAAATATATTAATCATACTTTGTATTAAAAAATAAATTAGATAAATCTACATTGTATCATAAAATAATGTTAAGATGAACGTCTAGTAGCAGAGAATAAATGTATTTAAATTCATTTCTATCGCAAATATTGCTTCTCTGGGCTTGTTAGTTGAAAGAAATTGCCATCTGGCAATAAACTCTCCACTAGCGCAGGGTGCAAGGAAGTGTTTATTATTATTATGATAATTTTGTCAATAATTTTTGTAAAAATTAAAACATATAATAAATTTATTTTAACCTCAAAGATTTCTGAAGTCTGAATCTGAACTTAAACTTCGCCTTATCAACTTCATTAGTAGCCCTGCTGTTCTTCTAACTTTCCTTTCCCCTTAGCGCTTTTGTCCCGTTTCTATCGGGGCATGCTTTGACCATGATCCTGGAATTGGCGAGTCTGTTAATTACATTGAAGCGACTGCCCTTCGCAACCCTTAGAAAGGAGAACCAAACAAAATGGATCATGGCTACACATAGCTAGTGATATAACCCTGCTGTTCTTCTAAGAACATGTAATATATTATGTAGAGTTGTAGCCAAACATCTTGAACTTTTAGCCGAGAAAGGCGGGTGATTTGCACGTAAACCAACGAAACAAAAAGACACAAAATTGCACTCTGCGCAACCAGAAGATCGTTCAAGATGTTTGGCGAAAATTATATATTATATGTGTTATTATTTGTTCGTTATGTAATACCAGGAGTCGGAATAAGCAGCTCGGTTCTTTTCACAGACGTTTGTGGCTCTACAGTCTCCAGATATACCTAAACTCCAATTCCACCTCACCTCAAGCACTTTTATAACTTATGAGTTTATGAGATAGAGATTCCGAAAAAGTTGGTAATCGTAAGATTCGAAATGAGTTAATAAATTCAATTCAATCATCAGAAACCATTCTCTAAATGAATATCTGCGGACGACCAAAGCCCGTAAGGAAGAATTTAATTATAAAAAAAGAAACCTTTTCATAATTTTTTTTTATAATCAGATACAAAATTAAAAATCTACGAAATCGTTTGCTGAATATTTAGCAAAATAGGCCATTAAACAAGTTAACGCATTTCACGATTTACATATCTGTAGCGAAATTGCCAGCCTCGTTTGTTCGTTTTCCGGAGGTCTCAAATAATTTAAAATATTTGTTTAATATTTACAAATTTTATCGTATCTAATATCAAATTTCGATCTTTTATTTTCTTTCGTGAAGGTCGATGATTCCGCGACTAATGTTTCCCGGTTCCTTGCCTTCAGTCCATCCTTTCTCTTCAGTCTCAAATAAATGGACTTTGGGAAGTGGTTTGAAATTACGTTGAATATAAGCATATTGGGAGTACTGTAGTGTTGGCCACAACCCATTTATTTTTTATGTTAATTTTTACTTTCATTGGAAGCAAGTGTGTATATAAAAAAAAGAAAGATTGGACTAAGTATGTGAAATGGTTTAAAAAATAATTGAATATAAGTGTTGGAAAGAGTTTAGTGTTGGCCACAACCCACTCGTTTTATGTATTGTCAAACAGACTGCTCACATCCGCATCTCACCTCATATATCTTACTTAATCCACATTTGTTGTTCCAGTGGTTCTCGATCATTTTAATAATTTATCATATACCTACGTACCTACATGCCTTATATTACAAATTAAAAGTAAAAATATTCGAAAATAATTTCCAATATTGCGAAGTCAAATATAAATTTAAACATAATTTCACAGATAAATATGGGTAATGACGGTTACTAATCCAGTAGTAGCAAGTTCGAATCCTGCTATGACTGATTTCGATCCTACAGCATTAATGCTTAGTTAAGGAAGTGTTTGAAAATGTATATATATGTACATTGAAACAAGGACATAAATATTCATTATTTAAAAAAATAAACATACTTTATTTATTAGATATTAAAAAATCTATTAACAGTGATTGAAATAAATTATAAACGAGTGGGTTGTGTCCAACGCTAAACTCCTCACTAACAAGTCAACCTATAAAGTATTCAAATTTTGTATGGAAAATTTTCATCATTTTCATGAAATGACTTTGTGAAATTATTTTTTATTTAAATATTATATTATGAAAAATTGATAACTCTTCAATGCCATTTTATGAAAGTGATGTGCCTTTTTACCAATTTGAAAATAAAAAATTCAAATTTTAAGTTTCCTGAGTTTGAAGTCACTGAAATATTTGACAGTTAAAAAAATTGAGAAGCACTATTCATATATTGTTCAAAATCTAATGGGGTCTAGGCGAGTATTAGATATACCTATATATTTGCAAAATTTGAAAATATTTGCATGAGTAGGTACTTTAGTCTATAATCGATAAACTTTTATTTTGAGAATGAGATGCTTAATTATTTGATATTTTTTAAGCAAGTTTTCCTTGTAGGTGTAGGTACTGACAGCATGGTATTTGTAATATGTGTGGACTTAATTATTCTCTTCTTTATTCAAAATAATTTATAACTGTCGTGTTTCTGCCCCTCCTTAGCAATTGACCCCAGAAAACAGAAAAACTAAAAGTTATGTTGTCTCTTATTTTTCCCGCCTAGCAGCACCACGTCGTCGTGATCAAAAACTGAGTCATTTGTGTTTTGTCAAAAGTTCCTCATCAAAGTGAACAATTTGTACATTTACATTTGTCGAAAATCCGTTCCTTTTACACAAATGGTACGTCAATATTTTGTGATGTTCTAATTTTGTCCACTAATTGTGTGGTTTCTTGAACGACTACTGTGCGTGTATAGTGTATATAGGTAGGTACCATCCGCTGCTATAAATAGACTTAACTAAAATAGCAACCGCGGACGACACAAAGTTGTGATGAGACGAACATTACTTCTTCTTATGCTGAAAATTGGACCTTAACATTCAGACTCGACTCCCTCGCGAACATTTCATGTATCTTTGCCATTAATAAAATATACCTACTACCTATATCATATGCATGTATGTTATTTGTATACTGTCTAACACGATGATCAACGATGAATTAAATTATTTGCTGCTATATTTTTTTTTATCTTATTCGTGTATTTTTCCACTTCCCACTACTTACAGACTGTTTAGCGAAAGCAGTCGTGGACACTAATATAACCTACAAGTGTTATGAGGTGCTGAACTGGAAACAGATTCTATAACTTTTTAAATTATCTCAATTATGACGCTCTAAAACAAACTTCAATAAGCGTGATGACAGTAAGAAAGAATCACTGATATTATGATTTTATAAATAAAATAGGTTATTTTTTTAAATTTTTTTTTTCGTTCTAAGTCTGAATTGATTAAAATAAAAAAAATAATGCAAAATACAGCAATCCGTCATGTTATGTCAAACACCAATCTCAACGAACTCTTACGTGGCCTACGATCTATCGTAGGCCACGAAATTCTTAGAAGTGACCGTAACCAACTTCACTTCGCACCGCGGAGTAAATACCTACGGGTTAGGGATGGAAGATTCTTTCTGAAAAGAACATACATGGTCGCATCAAATATCAAATTCTTGATCTTGTTTTTTCTCTGAAAGCCGGAAATTCTCGACTTAAATTTTCCGGGATCGATAATTTTCCCGGGTGATCAACCCCAGGAAAGTAAAGAAATTTTAAATTTTATGACAATCAATGAATTGTATCGTGTATTATAAAGAACGGCTTGACAACTTGCTTGTTTGTTTCTGTAAATGACAACTGAAATAATGTACAAAATTAGAAAGATTCTTATCTAAACAAAAATATCGAACATCGATTTTGAGAAAAAAAATAGACTATTTTAATTCGGTTCAATGGATCTATCCTTTGTTTAACACCAATCGATTTTTCGATTAATCCATCTCAGATTGTCATCTTTTCACTACGAATGCAGATGTTTGACGTCGCACGAAATTTAGTAACTTTTTTTGTTTTTTTATGTGGGACGTAAACATGAGTTTTTTTCGCTGTGTTTGTACATTGAGGGACCGCATACTAGGTACTTATATACTTTATAATTCATTTTAAATACACAAATTGTCTCAGAATAATTTATGTTGACACTAGTTGTAATATATTTGATACCAAGATTACCCATTCGTGACGTCACTGGCAGACGCCATGACACTGTAAGCGTTTTTGGCGTGAATGTCAAAATTTAATTTTGATATGTCGATATTTTCTACTCAAAACTGAAAACTACCTATATCTTTCTACAGAAGTATCGACACCAATATAAAATTTAATCGTTTTCTAGACATTTTTACTGAACATATCAACAAGAAATTCAGAGACTCGGGTAATTTAAATTCAACCATAAATTTAAAAAACTTGCAGCACAAACTGTCTAGTACTTAGCAAACATAAACGAGATCAATTTCATAAAAATTGTAGAAACTCGAATCTTCCAACACAATATAATAAACTATTTGAGATATGGAAACTTGTGCAGTATTTATAAAAGAACGGACGATTTAACATAGGCAACAATTTAACGACAATTAAACTAACTTAAAGAATGGTCCCTTCTAATTGAATCTTATACTAATAGATTTAGTTGTTTTCTTTGTCTTTCGCTCTTCTCAAATACCAATCACTTACATTTAGTTCTTAATCCATTTAATCCATTTACATGCATCCATCGTATACCTACTTTAAAATAGTAAAATAAAATACCATACATTCCAAGTTGTCCACACTTTCTGCCATTCATACTTTATCATCTGCATACATTATATCACATAGAGTAACACATTCCATTTTTAACCCAATGTTCTTATTCTTAACCCGATGTTCTCATTTTCGTTCTCAATAATTATATATAATCAGATAATGTTATCCCCAAACATCTTGAAATTTCACGAGTGATCAAATCAACCAAGCAAAAAACCTAAATTTGTCGCTTACGCATCCGCGTGATTTTTCTAGATGTTTAGCGATAAGATAGCGATAGATGCCGGCATCATATTAAGCAATTTAGGTACATTATACTCTAACATTCCCTTACCGTATTTATCATTATATTTTGCATTTCTTAATAGATGCCGGCATCATATTAAGCAATTTAAGTACATTATACTCTAACATTCCCTTACCGTATTTATCATTATATTTTGCATTTCTTAATAGATGCCGGCATCATATTAAGCAATTTAGGTACATTATACTCTAACATTCCCTTACCGTATTTATCATTATATTTTGCATTTCTTAATAGATGCCGGCATCATAATATTAAGCAATTTAGGTAGGTACATTACACTCTAACGTTCTCTTACCGTAGGTATGTATTATTATATTTGGGAACTACATATCCGTCGTTAAATTTAAATCTTGTGTTATAAGTAATAACAAAACATGATACATTTTTCGATAGAAACAAATTTTATTTACCTACAAGAAAGCATGAGAACATCAATGTAAAACGATTAAAGATGAGACGATAAGTTAATTTGTTGAGGGTTTTGTGATGTGATGTGTCCAGTGTCCAGTCATGATGATATAGTAGTAACATTTCCAACAATCGCCACAACTTCAATCTCCACCATGGCTCCCAATGGTAGTTTTCCAACTTGGTAAGTGGAACGGGCTGGATAGTTGCTCTTAAAGACTGAAACAAACATAAAACGGATCTTGTACCTAACGTGATCAGTGGCCTTGAGTATTCTTGACACTGTAAAACCCAAGGATTTAGGCAGAATTCTGGGATTCATCTGTGGCCAAGCTGCTATTAATATGACCCAATTATGTAATGTCAGCATAATTAGATGGGTGGTGGCAAAGCAGTAAACGCTCTGGGTTAAAAATCTAGTGGTCAGGAGTTTTAAACCTGCTACGATCGATTTCGTTCACCTATAGCAAAAGAATTTATGCTTAATTTAGGGAATTTATGAGGATTATTTAAAAAAATGATCGCAGTGCAGGAACTACGAATGTCCCATTCCTATCAAAAGATAAATACTCTTGAAACTCAAATCCGAACGCATTTTTATTGCTTTTAGAATTAGACAAATGAATCGAACACAAGTTAATTCACAAAATGTATTTACGCAGGGAAATTCAGTTAAATTATTGTTTTTTACATTACAAAGCTAATAATATAATATAGGTACCTAACTAATAAATGGAACCCATACGAAAGCTGATAAGACTCCGGTGCTGTAGTAGTTAAGAATATCACAAGATCATAATATTCCGTGTCTGGATTCATGACTATGGACTTTTAACGATCCGGCACATCACTAATATAAATCTATGTAGGTATTAAAATATTCTAAATATACGTACATTCTTTATAGACACCATTGACAGTCGCAAAGTCGTTGATGTCATTTAACATTATTGTTGTCTTGACGACATTATCGTACTTGGATCCAGCTGCCTCAAGGATGTGTCCAAGGTTGGTGAGGGCCTTCCTAGCCTCCGGTCCAGCTCCACCTTCTTCCAACCTCATACTATCTGCATCCATGCCTAACACACCAGACACATACAGGGTGGACTCCACCAATACTGCTTGACTGAAAAAAAATCAAAACAATTCAATCGTTTAAAATTTATTTAGACAAATAATGAAAAAAAAAGGAAATTTATTACTAAGCAATTAAAAAAGTTTAAAAAATCATTCAAAATATTCCTCACTTTTCCTATTTTGTTTTATAGTAAATCTTCTTTATAAGAATCTTGCCGTCTTATAAACGCAAACTATCTAGGTATAGAACCTGGTAATAGAGCGTGATTAACGAAAAAGTTTACTTATAAACCGTGACTATCTTTATTACACCTTTATTTCATAGACGTCAAGTTAGGACAGGACGTGAGGTTGTTTAGCGCTTGACCAACGCGTCATGCCAAATATTTCAAAATGGCGGATCTTTCACATATGATCCGACGCAACTTTGAGATTGACAGATAAATTTAATATAAATTAAATCTTACATCCAACATCATCCAGTTTCATCCAGTTGTGTAATTATACATCAATATAGCAAGAATATTTAAAAAATGTAGAATGATATGTACAATAACAAAATGTATATTATATACTAGTTGCATGTAACACATGAGATCCAACTGTCGATAGCGATAGTATGTATTGTTGAAGAATAAGTACCAAACTATAAACCAATAAATCCAAATTATTGAAAATTTTAACACATGTTGGTATATTATATGTCAAGATAGGACAGTATGGAGGTCAATCCTCTTTTTCTACCCGGAATATGAAAACAGCATGACGGTTCTGTATGTATGTTTGGAGAAACATACATATCAAACTATTAAGTCTCCTTGCATATTATGTATAGGCGACTGCCATACAAATTGTATGAAGCGACGTCGTCACTAAATTCAATTTTTATAAAAATTGTTAAAAAAAATTCGAGATGTTCTTTTATTAATATTTTTTATAGAAAATTCAATTATCTAGTTGGGGTTTTTCGGCTTTTTTCGATATTTTTTTAAATAATTTGGAAATATAGGCAGTAACTAAAAATATTTTTCTTAATAAAAAATGTTTGAGAAACCCTGTAATTTTTTTGAAAAAAATAACTTGAGATTTTGTACCTATTTGTCTATGTTTATACCAATTTTAAGCGTTCTAGCTTTTATGGTTTCTGAGATATATGGAAAAATAAACCGAAAATTCAAAATTTGATAACCCTTGACTGAAACAAAAATTCACAATTCTGAGTATAAGTTTTGTAGGCCTATAGTAACTATTTATTTATTCTGAAATTTTAGGCTTTGTGAATCCAGCGGATCAAAAGTTATAAGGGGGGGGGACAGACACACACACAGACACACAAAACTCACATAAAATGTTCTACTCCGAAAGTAAATCCATGTATAGGAACATATATATGCTGCGAAGCCTCTAAGTTCACTACGCTATACTAAATGTTCCTAGTATTCCTTATATGCGGGTCTTGGCTTAATACTTTGTCGATATGTTAAGAGAATAAATTATCTTGAACAAATCGACAGTTGGATGATATCTCTCCATACACGGTGTAATACAAAGTGAATATTTTTAATTTTTAAATATGTATCATTACGTGAGAATAACTCAAGCATACAAGATATCAAAAAATCGCCCAGCTTATCTTTGGTTTCAGGGCCGGATAAATCATAGAACAATCAGGAACAAGAAGTCAGGGCGGTTGTCTTAAAAAGGGCGCTGAAAATTATAATATGTTAATCATATAAATAAAAAATTCGCAGTTATGGCGCTCGGTTCTCTTTGCGTACCCGGATAGAGGCTCAGCATGATGGTGTGTATGTAAAAAATCCCACTTAGACCCTATGTGATTTTACATAATTTTAAATTGTTCTACATTTAAAATTCAAACAAAAAATGTGGAGGGGGGGGCGGATTCAAATATATTGCTATGGGCGCAAAAATACGTTTATCCGGCCCTGTTTGGTTTGGTGACATTAACTCAAAGTAATACTCTTCAATGACAAAAAAAAGTGGTGCACGGAATTATTTCACAAATTCAAACTGTCAATTTAAGTGTTGCTACTTCGTTATCGCAGATGATATATTAAGGTTTTAATGCATCGGTCGTATTGTGAGAAATGGTTCCAGAAAAATGAATAAATGATTGTTGTGTGGGAATGATATGACCATTGCCGGGTCGAAGTCGAAATGGTCTAATATACATAAAACATCAATATAACAATAAGCTATAAGCGCTCATATGTAGTTAATTGAACAAATTCATTAAACATAATATCAAATATTACTCACCTGTATGGTCCAACTGGTTTATAACATTTTGGTGACGTTATTATTTTTCTGATTATGTTAGCCATATCGTGTCGTGAGCAGTGTCACCAGCTACTGAATACTGAATTACGTATGAAATAATGTGAACCAACAACAAACACTATCACAAAATGTTGACATGCTAAATTATTATTATTATGTAACAAACTTGTTCAGCAGTACAAACATTATGTATTTAATTTATTGAACGAATACGAAACAATCAGAGTGTCTTACTTTTGGTCGCTTTATCGAATCCGCGATAAATATTTATATAAATACAGTTGAGACCAAATTATAACACTGCTGAGATGGTAGGTATATTTTTATTATCTTGTTGGCTCGTATTTTGTAAATAAGGCGGCACCCATAGTCTAAATCAGCCCTGGGCAAACTGCGGCCCGCGAGCAATATGCGTTAATAATAAAATAAAACTTTTTTCTTAAAAAAACTATAAACTTGGCCATTTCATTCGCATTCATTGCAACAAAAAAAGAAAAGATGACTGAAAATTTCTTATCGCATGGACTTTGTTTAAGTTCATTTGTCGAAATAAAGACAAGAAAACCGACATTTTCTCGCTGTGCGGACTTTGATTTAATTTATGGATATAAACAAAAGAAATTTTCTCGTTGCATGGAATTTATTTTTATTTACTTTATGTATAAAAAAAGTTGAAAATATATCTACTTGGACGGATTTTTTATAGGAAAAAGGAAAACCAATTGAAAATTTTCGCTGGCCCTTGGTCTCAAGTATTATGAAATATCAGTTTTATATTTTTTTTTATATGAAAATAAATTATTTAATACCTACTCGAAGAATAAGTAGCAATAATTATAAAACCTCAAATCCAAATTATTAAATATTGAACGATATTATGTTTTCCTATAGGTAACAATACTCAAAATTCATTAAACATATATATCAGGATAGGATTATGTTGAATTCAGTCCTTTTTGTGTGGAAAAAAAATGTAGTTCGATAGCAGGATTTACAAATAATACTCTGAAGATAATTGAAAAATTTGCAATACGCTGCACTTTTTTTGGTCAAATAAAAAAAATACATATTCTTACATAAAAAATTAAATTCCTCCATATTTGGAATAAAATAAGTCAAATATAAAATACTCTTTTTTACGTGATACAAAACTAACTAATAAATTTTGCGTTGGTTTAACTTTAAAAAGTATGGTGCGCTTGGGGGCCTCCGAAGTGTTTGAGCGCCTGGGGCCTCGCCGATTAATCCGCCACTGACTGGTAAGTGCTGTAAATATTATATAGGCGAATAGGTTGTGGCCTACACTAAACTCTCCGCTAAATAGTAAGTGTACATTTTTACTTCTTGAAAGGTTGACAATCCTTAAATAAATTTTTATAACAAATATTAGTTTACCAGAGGACAAAAGCTTTCATAATGCACCATAAATCCAAAAAGAATGTCACGAAACTCATAATATGCACTCTCTATATGATACCTGTTGAGAAATTTATGAAAAAAAATGCTTTAATAATAGACGAGCATGTACAAGACATTCCATGAATGTTGATGAGGCGATCATAGAAGAATGTGGTGTTCAGTTCTCTCTGCCTAACCTGTGAGAGAAATGGCGTGATATCTTTTACATTCATAGTAGTGGAGAGTAAAAAAAACTAGTCTATAAGAAACACATACAATATCAATATGCTTCTTTATATTGACGATCAACTCGCTTAATCGTCCAAAAGTGGACAATCTAATTTTGACAGTTCTGAATCGACGATCTAGTTGATTTTGCACATGAAATTACGCCAAACTCCGATTAACCATAGACATTCCGAAAATCATAGAGAAAATCGACGGTCAAAATCGTTTATGGAAATAGTGGGCATTAAACACATCACGACGAAACCCATAGCATTAGAGTGCACTCTTTATTATGTTACTGGTTAAGAAATTGATATAAAAATACGCTTCAAAATTGTAAAATAATGTTCTCTAATATATATTTATATAAGTTCGAAACTCATGTGAGCATTTACAAAAAAAAATTAAAAAGAAAAAAACAAACATGTGCATTACTAAAATCATATCAAAAAATATAATAAACTCAGAACGAAATTTAAAAAAAACAATCAATAAAAAAATGAATTTAATTATTTTTTAAAAATAAAATATTCAGAACAAAATTTAAAAACAATACGTAAAATGTTTCAAGAACAAACATCAAAACAAAAACAAGTTAAAAATATAGTAGTAAAATAAATACACAAATTAAAATACACAGACAAAAGATTAAAAAAAAATAATAATAAAATAATATATGGAATGAAAGAAAAGAATAAGGCAATACTTAAAAAAATACATGTTATTTAAAAGGGTTCTATGCATCTCCCTCTTACAAAATCAAATACCAACATTAAAAAAAGGCTATACTTGAGGAATACTCGTTACATAGACGTTGCATGCGAACGAGCGCCGAATTTTCATCGTATCGTGCTTATTGAAAATATGCAAAATTAATGTAGGTATATGTTTGGATTTGATCTCATCTTATGCAAATCAAAATAAAATTTTAGGGTTGCTTATAATTTTAGGAATCATTCATCAATACTATATAGAATAGGTACTACAAATGTTTGTAAGTTAAAAAGATTCAGAAAGTGTACATCACGAGCTGGAAGTAAATTAGTCGCATGATTAATAAATAAATTTACAATAAATAATAAATAAATAAAAACCCCGAGTATTTTATAGGGTTAAGAAAAGTTTAGAAAATTCACTTACAAAATACCAAAAACAAACATACGAGCTTAAACCACAGGTAAAATAGTAACTCATTTCTTCTCCTGTAGTTTTTATACAAAATAGAACTTCTGATTCTCGATTTCTATGGATAAGATAGGAGTTAAGTGTTTTGCCTAGTATTCTCACACTTTTAAACATTCGACTTACGGGACCTCTACCGACGGACGCCATAAGCATTTATTTATACGCATCCGCATTATTTCTTGCGTCTTAGGATATACGAGTTTTGACGAGTTTAGTCCAGGACAACAATAACCTAACCAACTTATCCTATAAAAAAAGGTTGGTAAGGTTTGAATTATTGCGACTCGCGTGAGCGTTTCGCATTGTATTTAAAAAAAGTATAACTACATTCAATCCTAACCAATCTATTCGAACCAAACTTTTTAGCTAAACTAGTTAAGGCGTCCGTCGGTAGAGGTTCCGAAGGTTGATATTTTGAAATTGGTGTGAATTGGTTGTCCGGAGTAAAGTACTATATTATTGGTTTACGCTCGTAAACGGCGCGGTGGTATATTGGCATCGCTGAGTCTTCGTAAAGCGAAAGACATTATTAGTATGTGTGTTAAATGGTGATCGGCCGCGGCGTTCCCGTACAAGTCACAAGTCACAAGTCAGAATGGTCAATATAAGGCTCGTTGTTACACACTATAGGTACTATTTTATGTACTACGAGTATTACTAGTTGCATGTAACACATGGGATCCAACTGTCGATAGCGATAGTATGTATAGTTGAAGAATATGTACCAAACTATAAACCCATAGATACAAATTATTGAATATTTTCAGATATTTTGTTTTCTATACAACATATGTAGGTATGTATGTCAAGATAGGATAGTATGGAGGAAGATCCTTTTTCCTACCCAGAATATGCAAATAGCATGATGGTATGTATGTATGTTTGGAGATGACGTATCAAACTATTAAGTCTTCTTACATATTGTGTATAGGCGACTGCCATACAAAATGTATGAAGCGATGTCGTCACTAAATTCAATTTTTAAAAAAATTGTTAAAAAAAAATTGAGATCTTCTACTACAATGTTAATATTTTTTATAGAAAATTAAATTATCTAGTTGGGGTATTTAGGCTTTTTTCGATAATTGTAAAAGTTTTGGAAATATAGGCAGTTAAACTCATAAATTTATCATAAAAAAAATATTTTTCTTAATAAAAAATGTTTGAGAAACCCTGGAATTTTTTTGAAAAAACTAATTTGAGATTTTGTATTTGTCTATGTTTGTACTAATTTTCAGCGTTCTAGCGTTTATGGTTTCTGAGATATATGAAAAAATAAAATAAAAATTCAAAAGTTGATAACCCCTGACTGAAACAAAAATTCAAAATTTCGAGTATAAAAGTTTTGTAGGCCTGTAACTGTTTATATATTCTGAAATTTGAGGCTCTGTAAATTGAGCGGATCAAAAGTTATAAGGGGGGGACGGACACACACACACACACAGACACACAGACACACAGACACACACACACACACACAGACACACGAAATATTCTACTCCGAATTCTGAGTAAATCCGTGTATGGAACATATATGCTGCGAAGCCTCTAAGTTGGTGTTTTTTGACTTCAAAGTTGGAAAAGCCGTGAAAAAAGTAGACCTCTCCATACGATTCTCGCGTATTCTGGCTTGATACATTGTCGATATGTTAAGAGAACAAAGTTCTCCTGAACAAATCGACAGTTGGATTATTCGTGTACTACATAGTAGGTACGTACAGACATTGTTTATCACTAGTTGCATGTAACACATGAGATCCAACTGTCGATAGCGATAGTATGTATAGTTGAAGAATATGTACCAAACTATAAACCCATAGATACAAATTATTGAATATTTTCAGATATTTTGTTTTCTATACAACATATGTAGGTATGTATGTCAAGATAGGATAGTATGGAAGAAGATCCTTTTTCCTACCCAGAATATGCAAATTGCATGATGGTATGTATGTATGTTTGGAGATGAAGTAACAAACTATTAAGTCTTCTTACATATTGTGTATAGGCGACTGCCATACAAAATGTATGAAGCGATGTCGTCACTAAATTCAATTTTTAAAAAAATTGTTAAAAAAAAATTGAGATCTTCTACTACAATGTTAATATTTTTTATAGAAAATTAAATTATCTAGTTGGGGTGTTTCGGCTTTTTTCGATAATTGTAAAAGTTTTGGAAATATAGGCAGTTAAACTCATAAATTTATCATAAAAAAAATATTTTTCTTAATAAAAAATGTTTGAGAAACCCTGGAATTTTTTTGAAAAAACTAATTTGAGATTTTGTATTTGATTATGTTAGTACCAATTTTCAGCGTTCTACCGTTTATGGTTTCTGAGATATATGGAAAAATAAAATAAAAATTCAAAAGTTGATAACCCCTGACTGAAACAAAAATTCAAAATTCCGAGTATAAAAGTTTTGTAGGCCTGTAACTGTTTATATATTCTGAAATTTTAGGCTCTGTAAATTGAGCGGATCAAAAGTTATAAGGGGGGGACGGACACACAGACACACAGACACACAGACACACACACACACAGACACACACACACACAGACACACGAAATGTTCTACTCCGAATTCTGAGTAAATCCGTGTATGGAACATATATGCTGCGAAGCCTCTAAGTTGGTGTTTTTTGACTTCAAAGTTGGAAAAGCCGTGAAAAAAGTAGACCTCTCCATACAATTCTCGCGTATTCTGGCTTGATACATTGTCGATATGTTAAGAGAACAAAGTTCTCCTGAACAAATCGACAGTTGGATTAATATACGGGTGTTATATATTTTGATATCGCAAATTTTATTATATTTACTAGTTGCATGTAACACATGAGATCCAACTGTCGATTGCGATAGTATGTATAGTTGAAGAATATGTACCAAACTATAAACCCATAGATACAAATTATTGAATATTTTCAGATATTTTGTTTTCTATACAACATATGTAGGTATGTATGTCAAGATAGGATAGTATGGAGGAAGATCCTTTTTCCTACCCAGAATATGCAAATTGCATGATGGTATGTATGTATGTTTGGAGATGAAGTAACAAACTATTAAGTCTTCTTACATATTGTGTATAGGCGACTGCCATACAAAATGTATGAAGCGATGTCGTCACTAAATTCAATTTTTAAAAAAATTGTTAAAAAAAAATTGAGATCTTCTACTACAATGTTAATATTTTTTATAGAAAATTAAATTATCTAGTTGGGGTGTTTCGGCTTTTTTCGATAATTGTAAAAGTTTTGGAAATATAGGCAGTTAAACTCATAAATTTATCATAAAAAAAATATTTTTCTTAATAAAAAATGTTTGAGAAACCCTGGAATTTTTTTGAAAAAACTAATTTGAGATTTTGTATTTGTCTATGTTTGTACCAATTTTCAGCGTTCTAGAGTTTATGGTTTCTGAGATATATGGAAAAATAAAATAAAAATTCAAAAGTTGATAACCCCTGACTGAAACAAAAATTCAAAATTCCGAGTATAAAAGTTTTGTAGGCCTGTAACTGTTTATATATTCTGAAATTTTAGGCTCTGTAAATTGAGCGGATCAAAAGTTATAAGGGGGGGACGGACACACAGACACACAGACACACACACAGACACACACACACACAGACACACGAAATGTTCTACTCCGAATTCTGAGTAAATCCGTGTATGGAACATATATGCTGCGAAGCCTCTAAGTTGGTGTTTTTTGACTTCAAAGTTGGAAAAGCCATGAAAAAAGTAGACCTCTCCATACAATTCTCGCGTATTCTGGCTTGATACATTGTCGATATGTTAAGAGAACAAAGTTCTCCTGAACAAATCGACAGTTGGAAAATTGTATAGTTATAAACTTGAATACTTTAAAACTAGTTGCATGTAACACATGAGATCCAACTGTCGATAGCGATAGTATGTATAGTTGAAGAATATGTACCAAACTATAAACCCATAGATACAAATTATTGAATATTTTCAGATATTTTGTTTTCTATACAACATATGTAGGTATGTATGTCAAGATAGGATAGTATGGAGGAAGATCCTTTTTCCTACCCAGAATATGCAAATTGCATGATGGTATGTATGTATGTTTGGAGATGAAGTAACAAACTATTAAGTCTTCTTACATATTGTGTATAGGCGACTGCCATACAAAATGTATGAAGCGATGTCGTCACTAAATTCAATTTTTAAAAAAATTGTTAAAAAAAAATTGAGATCTTCTGCTACAATGTTAATATTTTTTATAGAAAATTAAATTATCTAGTTGGGGTGTTTCGGCTTTTTTCGATAATTGTAAAAGTTTTGGAAATATAGGCAGTTAAACTCATAAATTTATCATAAAAAAAATATTTTTCTTAATAAAAAATGTTTGAGAAACCCTGGAATTTTTTTGAAAAAACTAATTTGAGATTTTGTATTTGTCTATGTTTGTACCAATTTTCAGCGTTCTAGCGTTTATGGTTTCTGAGATATATGGAAAAATAAAATAAAAATTCAAAAGTTGATAACCCCTGACTGAAACAAAAATTCAAAATTCCGAGTATAAAAGTTTTGTAGGCCTGTAACTGTTTATATATTCTGAAATTTTAGGCTCTGTAAATTGAGCGGATCAAAAGTTATAAGGGGGGGACGGACACACAGACACACAGACACACACACACACAGACACACACACACACAGACACACGAAATGTTCTACTCCGAATTCTGAGTAAATCCGTGTATGGAACATATATGCTGCGAAGCCTCTAAGTTGGTGTTTTTTGACTTCAAAGTTGGAAAAGCCATGAAAAAAGTAGACCTCTCCATACAATTCTCGCGTATTCTGGCTTGATACATTGTCGATATGTTAAGAGAACAAAGTTCTCCTGAACAAATCGACAGTTGGATTAAGGAACAAAAATATACCAAAGTATTTTTCCACATAATTCGATTATACCTAATGACCGAACGTTTACGCCGAAATTACTCGGCATTATCAAGGTCTAAAATGAATCTAACCAATTTAAACAAAAATCTACCTACACTACAATATTCACAGCGTTGCCACTTGTGTGGATGGAGTTATAATAATAATAATAATAATGAACACTTCCTTGCACCCTGCGCAAGTGGCTTATTGTCGTATGGTAATTTCTTCCAACTAACCAGTGTTTCCAGCCCACAGAAGCATGAGAAATAAATTTAAATAAATTTCTCCTCTGCTGTGAATCGAACCCAGGACGCCCGCACAGAAACCGAACGGCTTACCAACTGTGCCATAGTTATAGTGATTTTACCATGTTGCCAAATATGTGGGTAAGTCTAAGTTTGAAGAAGTAGGGATATAGTTGATAGCAGAACTTATTTTTATTAATTTCTAACATTTCTAGAGGGTTAAGTTTCCATCCTTTACATTCTGAATGCAAAACCTCTACATTTCCCAAACCAAAATGAATGATTATGTTCAATGCAGTGATTATGTTCACACACACCTGTGTGATGATTTTTGTTTAAATTGGTTAGTTTCATTTTAGACCTTGATAATGCCGAGTCACCTCGGCGTAAACGTTCGATAATTATAATCGGATTTTGTGGAAAAATACTTTGATTGTTCATTAATTAAATAATCAAACGTGGAGAGTTCAACTTTGTAGAAATTCATATTTAATAAACTAGTTGCATGTAACACATGAGATCCAACTGTCGATAGCGATAGTATGTATATTTGAAGAATATGTACCAAACTATAAACCCATAAATACAAATTATTTATTATTTTATGATATTTAGTTTTCTATACAACACATGTACCTAGGTAGTCAAGATAGGATAGTATGGAGGTCAGTCTTTATTTCCTACCCGGAATATGAAAACAGCATGATGGTATATGTATATTGTATGTTTAGAGATGAAGTATCAAACTATAAAGTCTTCTTTGATATTGTGTATAGGTGACTACCATACAAAATGTATGAAGCGATGTCGTCACTAAATTCAATTTTTAAAAAATTGTTAAAAAAAAATTGAGATCTTCTACTACAATGTTAATATTTTTTATAGAAAATTAAATTATCTAGTTGGGGTGTTTCGGGTTTTTTCTATAATTGTAAAAGTTTTGGAAATATAGGCAGTTAAACTCATAAATTTATCATAAAAAAAATATTTTTCTTAATAAAAAATGTTTGAGAAACCCTGGAATTTTTTTGAAAAAACTAATTTGAGATTTTGTATTTGTCTATGTTTGTACCAATTTTCAGCGTTCTAGCGTTTATGGTTTCTGAGATATATGGAAAAATAAAATAAAAATTCAAAAGTTGATAACCCCTGACTGAAACAAAAATTCAAAATTCCGAGTATAAATGTTTTGTAGGCCTGTAACTGTTTATATATTCTGAAATTTTAGGCTCTGTAAATTGAGCGGATCAAAAGTTATAAGGGGGGGACGGACACACAGACACACACACACACAGACACACACACAGACACACAGACACACGAAATGTTCTACTCCGAATTCTGAGTAAATCCGTGTATGGAACATATATGCTGCGAAGCCTCTAAGTTGGTGTTTTTTGACTTCAAAGTTGGAAAAGCCGTGAAAAAAGTAGACCTCTCCATACAATTCTCGCGTATTCTGGCTTGATACATTGTCGATATGTTAAGAGAACAAAGTTCTCCTGAACAAATCGACAGTTGGATAATCTAAATTAAACATAAAACACTTTTTATATTTCCACTTGTTTATGTTTACTTAATCACTACATGTTTCGGGAACGTTCGTTCCCTTCCTCAGGTGGCTGTAAACTGAGTTTAAGTAATTTAAATAATTTATTCAAAAATGGATATCCACTATGTTAACACAAAAACTTTAGTATCGTTAATATTTTAACATTTTGTCTGCATTACATAAACGCAACATACTTATGTAGGTACTCGTACTTACTCAAACAATTACCTCGAATATTTTGAACAGGAAAGAGAAGGAAAAGGTAAGAAAAATTGAAAAACTGTGCCGACCGCAGTGGCACAGTTGGTAAGTCGTTGGGTTTCTGTGCGGGCGTTCTGGGTTCGATTCCCAGCATAGAAGAAATTTATTTAAATTTATTTTTCACGAAAATATTGCTTTTCTGGACTGGAAACACTGGTTAGTTGGAAGAAATTGCCATACGGTAAAAAACTCGCCACTTTCACAGGGCGCAAGGAAGTGTTCATTAGGTATTTTTATTAAAAATCGCTCTCAAAATATCAGCGGGCCTATTCCGATTCTTTTATCGCGGCAATATACAAAAGTTTTCACGCTACGTGTGTTTCTTATAGCAGATCGTTATTCTGTTTTCCACGGACACTAGCCCGCGTAAACTTTACCCGTGTAAACGCATTATGTCGAGAAAACCTCCGTTCGCCGTTCATAACGTGGTATTCTGATGGGAGCGAAATACGTATGACATTCGACAGGTGAATTTATTCGCAATGTTTTATGCGGCATATCGAGGTGGTGTTAAGTTTTGTGTAGAGACATAAATAGACGCGTACACACATTCGTTCGTTTCACAGATTATAGTTATGAATGACAACTGCTAATACTTATTATGATTAGCGAAACTTTTCGCAAAATATTACACGTGAATGGGAATAAGGCCCCTGAAACATAAATAAATCGAGTTTACGAGCATAAACCACAGATAAAATAGTACTTAACTCCTATCTTTTCCTATGGTGTTTATACAAAATCAAGCTTGATGTAAATGAATGTTGTATGTCATATGGGAAGATATTGGCTTAATGCGTTATGTAGAAATAATATAAGGATTATGAAACTCATCTAAAGTAAGAACAACAACAACTGTTATTAACCGTAACGGAAATTGCCCACGTATTGTCTCACTCTACTCTCTTATCCTTTCTCTCTACTTCACTCTACTCTACTCTACTATATAATATAATCTATTAAACTTGTTTGACAAGTCGCGTACATTTCCTTCGTTGATTTATTAGACAAACTTTGGTAAAATGTGTTGCCGCCTGCGACAAAATATGCAATGAATATTTATGAAATAAACTAGCGAGAGATCAATCGGTTGTCATTCGACAAACGAACTTAATAATTAACAATTCTGCCAATTAGTGTGATTAAAAATTGTTTATAAATAAATGAACAACCGAGACACATCTAAGTCGCATTAGGGTATCATTTTTTTAATGTGTCAGCGTAGGTAAAAGATTTGATTCATATTAGCAAAAGATTAAAAAGTTGGTACTTTCAATTTGTATCTTCTCTAAGCTGGAAATATATTGGAAAATAAAAAATAGCAATAAAGTATCTACTCGTATATAAAGTAGGTATTAGGTACACACCAAGTAGATTGTGGTCTACCTGAATACTTTCTTCTACCTTATCTGTGATACTTTGTTTACAATAGCCATTGAATTATAATGTACATATAAATCAATGACAATAGCACAAAATTAACACTACAATTACAAGTAATCAAGGACTATTACAAACTAATCGTTATCTATTACCGAATTATTCCGTTCACCTTTATGTACCTAGTACATTTACGTGAACTTTGCCGTAAGTACAGTCATAATAGTATTATGAATTATAAAACAAAAATCTATGTATTAATACGTAATCCAATAACTTCAAATTTATAAAATTGATTGAATTATGGTCGAATTTTGACCTCTGTGCGATTTCTAGTATGAATAACTTGTGATCAAACCAGTGACAACTCCATCAATTAATTCATTTAAATACCTCTATATTCAGATTTTTTACAAATGTTTACTTATTTTCTTGTTCCTTAACTAAAATGCAGAAGATTATAACAAATAAAAACAATTATAATATGTTTTTATTGTAAAAGAGTTAGTAACATGCATAATATACGTAAAATTGTTAATGGTTTCTAATAAATCGAAGCTTAAAAAATATTGCATAATCTTCATGTTTGTAAATATGTAAAAAAGCAATAAAATAATATAATGCGAAAGACGTACCTACATAACAGAAATAGTAGAAAGCTGATTGATTTCATAAGTTAAATCATACATCAACATTATATGTCTTATACACGTCTTTTACTGGGTCGAGTCCATATCAGGCCAATAAGTAGATATAAATTAATCCAACCTATCTATCGATAGCTGCATTAGTAGGTTTTATATTATGAAAAAGGGCCGCACAATCCTTGAATATAATAAAAAAATAATAAATGACTATGTAACTCAAAATTAATATAAAAGGTAAAAAATGAAGGTAGGTAGCTAGGTAGTTGCTTTTAACTGTTATAAAAATAATGAAGGTATTCACATTAATTGTAACTTTCCGTTACAATTAATGTTCTGACCTTTATAATTAATAATGACCGTTCCTCCTCAAACTATTTCACAAATTGCGCTGTGAATTGTGAACTATGAGGAAATGGCCAGCTATTAGATTAAGTGATATTTTGATTTTTCAATAGACAAACCTATTTTTACTCCTCACTACACCAAGGGAATATAGTGGGAATGTATGAATTCGTAATTTTTAAGGTTATTTTTTTGATTGCAGATTACCAACTAGTATCATGCTGAGATTGTATTCTGAAAGTTTCATCACAGTGTATCTGTGTGCATGCTGTGTATTTTGTTGTATACCTACTGTATACTATGAACTTTGCTGTATAGGTACTATGAACTATGTGCTATGTAAGGCGTGATTATTCTACTTTTTCGAATATAGACTTAAGTACACAATCGATTCTTTTCAAATTTTACAAAATTTGTATATCTAATACTCGCTAGACCACGTAAGATTTTAAAGGTCTAGAAAGATGTCAAATATTTTGATCTGATCAGTGCTCCTCAATTTTTTTTTACCTGTCTAATATTTCAAAGTGACCCCAATCTCAGGATCATAAATAGTTGATTTTTTTTATTTTCAAATTGCTAAAAAGGCACATCACTTTGATAAAATGGCATTGAAGAATTATCAAGATTTCAGAATAAAATTTTTAATTCATATTTCACAAACTCTTTTCGTGACAATGATGGAAATTTTCCATACAAAAATTGAATTTGTGGAGATAATGAGGAGTAAAGTGTTGGCCACAACCCACTCGTTTTTTTAAATATTTTTGTTTATGTTTGTCAGTGAAAAATACAGGATTTTCGTTATTTATATATTTTTAATTGGATGCTTTGATGACTTAAATTTATTTAAATAAGATCTGGCGTACGGTAATAAAATATCCTTTATACAAACCCAATATTATGATGATAATATATTATATAATTCGATTTTGTCCGGTTTGCATGTGTTATTTGTTGTATATAAAAAATCATAATCTAATAGCATTTTGTGATTTCGATGAAGATCTTGGAACCGTTCCAAAAAACGATATTGTAAGATTATTAAAAATCAGATCAAATGTGATCATGGATGACTCGGTCTAGTAAGTAACCACATATATACATAAACACCTAATGAAAGATAGACAAAACAATGGATTCATAGCGACACGAAAGTTGTCCAATAGCATATCAACCATAAATGAAAATAAGAGAACATTTTTTTAATAAATTGAAACAATTCCCTAAAATAAGTTAAATAAGCAAAGATTATATGATAGAATAAAAAATGAGGACATAAGGAGGGAATGCAAGATGAAGAAGAGTATTATAAATAAAATGAAAGTGAATTCCTTGTGGTGGTTTGGACATATTGAAAGAATGAATGATGAACGACTGACCAAAAAAATAAACATGGGTGTAAGAGATGGAGTGAATAGTAGGGGCCGCCCCAGAAAAGGATGGCATGACCATGTGAATGATATTTTGAAAGAAGCAAATATAAGAAGCTTGAATAATCGACGAGCATGTATGAGACGATGCATGGATGTAAAGGAAGCTAGGAATGTATGCAAAAATAGAGGAGTATGGCGCTCGGTTCTCTCTGCTTACCCCGTAAGGGATATGGCGTGATGGTATGTATGTATTATTGTTGTATTTGATCGAAATCGGTCGAGGCGATAGTCGAACCCATGTGTTCTGGATAAGGCTTCTGTAATCCAACACACTACTATGAGTTGTGGGCTATGTGCTATGTGCCGTGTGCTATGTAAGGTGTGTTTATTTTACTCTATTGATTAAAGACTAAAGTACTCATTCGATTCTTTTGAATTTTACAAATTTGTATATCTAAATCTAATACTCACTTTAAACCCTATTAGATTTTGAAGAATATCTGAATAGTGCTAATTTTTTTGAACTGTCAAATATTTCAAAGTGACCCCAAGCTCAGTAAACTTAAATTTTGATTTTTTTATTTTCAAATAAAAAGGCACATCACTTTCGAAAAATGGCATAGAAGAAATATGAAGTTTCCGTAATGAAATACCTATTTAAATAAAAAAATATTGAACAAACTTATTCATAAAAATGTTGAAATATTCCCATACAAAATTTGAATACTTTGTGGAGTATAGCGTTGGCCACAATCCACTCGTTTTATCTTGAAAAACAATATCAATTGCATGGTAACATTATATTCAGTATATATTTTAAAATAATAACTATTGTTTTTTTTATGATGTTCCAAATTGGGTTATAATGTACCTATAGATATCCATTGTTAATAAGTGATCCTTGCTATTTCCCAATAATGCTATTTCCCTTGTGAATGTACTTACCTGGCATCTTAATATTATTTCAATAAAATTTCATCTTGAGGAACCCTTAAGGCGATCCTGTTAATATTTTCCAGTCGAGTGGCGTTGAAAAGAAATCGTGGGGACGGTTATTAATTCTCGCATAGACATTATACAGCTGAGCAGTGAACAGCGCGGTCTATACCTAATGGAAGAGAATGATGGTGTGCGGTTATTGTAGGTACTACGGACCATTGCACTGCACTCTCTATTCTCCGGGATACCTATTCATTATTAACCTTGTTACTCCGTTTATCTGGAATCATTTATAGAATAAAATTCTTAAGACAATAATCTAATGAGACTTTTAAAATATTTTGCCATCAAATTACACAATATTGTTTACCATCTTTACTAAAACTGCTATCACAAAACTATACAAAACACATAACATGAACGAACACATAAATAACATTATAACACCAAATCTAACATAATTAACTCCTACATTTATAACAATAACAATTTGCTATATATATATATATATATATATATATATATATATATATATATATATATATATATATATATATATATATATATATATATATATATATATATATATATATATATATATATATATATATATATATATATATATATATATATATATATATATATATATATATATATATATATATATATATATATATATATATATATATATATATATATATATATATATATATATATACAGTGGCGTGCGAGGGGTCCTTCAGCTGGTTCTGCCCAAAAAAAACTACATCCTCTGTTTAGTCAACCTCCATAATATCTTTTCACCTTATATTTTTTCTTTAACTCCAGTTTTGTACTATGCACATAGCACCAATTACACGCATTGCGTAAAGGTAGGAGCAAATAATCAAAATTGCATAATATTATGAATATTTCAATTCTATTGATAAATATTTTAAATGCAGCCCTTTAATAAATAAAAGTTTTTTAATAACTAACTGTAAATACATATCATGAACTAAAATTAACATATCAAATATCGAAAACATATCATGAATGTTAGTTAAAATATTCAGAGACATCTATGAAGTATCTTTCCAACCATTATCACAACAAATTTACTAGCAGTAAATGTTTTTATCCATTATTTTATTTATCGTCCATTAGTTTTTATTCATAGATGTGATATATTACTCATATTTACGCAAAGGTTCTTTTTCTTATATTTTAATAATATTTATGAATTCCTTACAAATTGTACATACATTATTTTTTGAAATTTCTTACATATTTTACAAAACGTTTATTTAAAATATAATCTTTACTTGGTTTTTTACAATGTAATCGAATTTTTAAACTGCATTGAATTACGCGGCAAATGCATAATACTAATAATATTTTAATTATTTTTTGAAATTTAATTAGAAACGATTATTATCACTCTCCTTTTTATTTCCAGTCATTTAAAAGATAAACGATCTATTCGGTATGATTCGAATCAAAACAATTCAATATATTTACATATATTAGCGCCAAAATCTTGGCGTAACATACAATAATCTAACGGTCGTTGATGTAAAAATGTACCATGTTGAACCAAACCATCTGAATATTCTTACACCCATACATACAAACTGTTGAAGAAGCTTCATACCATGCCCAGCATAAATCTTACCTTAAAAAATACACATATACACTAACACAAACAAACAACCTTTGTTCCTTTAGTCATGTGTATTGTATGCTCAAATGTATCGGGCATACTGCAATGAATATTAACGACAAAAGTAAAAAGAGATTTATAATTTGTCGCGAAATAAATCGTGAACCATATATGTGTTCTGACATTTTAACTACTGTTATCAAAACTGTCAATGTTTCTTCCTTGGAAGCAATGTTGCATACGTTTTAAATTCAGTGTTGCAACAGACGAAAATAATTACAGGCAAATATTGAACCTACAAAGGACAATTATTCAAATTTTAAGAAATTCATATCTCCGTTAATATTTGCGCTAGAAAAAAAATAAAAACTGTTTTATGATTCGTTATACGCCCTACAACTCGTTGATATATTAAAAATATCGTACAAGAAATTAATTTTTTTTTAAATTTTTTTTTTTTTATTTTTTTTTAATTTTTGTTTTTTTTTTGGATTTTGATAGTCATGCCAGGCATATAGGCATGTATGGCTTGCACGCCACTGTATATATATATATATATATATATATATATATATATATATATATATATATATATATATATATATATATATATATATATATATATATATATATATATATATATATATATATATATATATATATATATATATATATATATATATATATATATATATATATATATATATATATATATATATATATATATATATATATATATATATATATATATATATATATATATATATATATATATATATATATATATATATATATATATATATATATATATATATATATATATATATATATATATATATATATATATATATATATATATATATATATATATATATATATATATATATATATATATATATATATATATATATATATATATATATATATATATATATATATATATATATATATATATATATATATATATATATATATATATATATATATATATATATATATATATATATATATATATATATATATATTGTTACGGACGGTTTTGGCCATGCACAAAATGGTTTATTAAAATGTAAATGATTAAAATAAGAAATATTATTGTGTGTAAAAATTATGTGAAAAAGATTATGTAAACACCAATGTCGAGCGGTTGGGTATTGTCCGGCCGCCGACCAACGGTGTAAGCGACGATGCCCGGAGGGTACACCCCCGCGCACCGGCCGCCACCTTCCATTGTATTGCACAAGCCGGCCGGTGATCGGTCGGCAGTTACATATAAATAAATGCATATTGTGCAAAGCAACTGGTACTGTACTAAACACAACATCGCTCTTTGATTTATCTCTGTTCGACCCTGCTATTTCTACGTTTTCTCTCTTCGACTTGGATCTGGACTGGACCACTGCTGCTGAAAATAGACCTCTACGCTGACCACTGCTATTCCTCTGGACCATCTCACACTATTGTTACGTGATTCACGTACCAATAGTGAAGCCGGTGACATCACACTGCAGCCTTCACCTTGTAGGAAGCGAGCCACCCCTGTAAATATTTGCTACGACACCTACCTAGCGTTTTTGTCCGTAACATCTGGTCCTTCGAGCGTCGGATCGACTCTACTCGGGAAAAAAGACTACTAAAAGATGACACCATCGCTGAGAAGTCAGAAGAATAAGGTCACGGACGCTGATAATGCGTCTGACTCAGGCGAGTCGACGCATTCTATCGGGACAAGCTCCGAGGATACAATCAGACAGCTACGAAGAGCGCTGAAAGCCGAGAAGCAGGAAAATCTACGACTGCGGGAAGCCGACAAGGCGCGTGCGGCCAAGGAAAACTGCACGGCACCTTGCGCAACCGAGAGAGATGAAGCGGCGCCTGGCACATCAAAGGATTACGACACTGCCAGACGTACGCAAGAGTGGGCCGACAGGCAGTCAGTACCAGTCGCCGTGTTGGGTACTGTGGTCGCAGAAGCGGTGCGAGCGTACATCGATCAAACTGGATCACAGACGCCAAGCCGTGAAGGAGGTGATGGACATTTGACCACAGCATTCATGGCCCGGCAAACTACAGCACACGAACTGCCGACATTCTCCGGGGAGCCCATTGAATGGAGAAACTTCAAGGGCCAGTGGGACCAATCGACAGCATTGTGCAACATCACTCCGGCTGAAAACTGCCTCCGACTCCAGCGTGCGCTATCAGGACGCGCACGAGAAGTCGTAGCAGCACTGTTGACGGACCCAAAGAACCTGCCCAAGATAATGGATAAGCTGGAGCACACGTTCGGGCATCCGCAAACAGTCGTCACAGCCATGATGGAAAAAATGAAGAAGCTGCCACGCATACCAGAACCGGGGACAATCGAAGCTGTCCAGGAAATGGCGTTGGCCCTCAGTGACGTGGTATTCACAATAAGAGGATTATACGACGCGTCGCTGCTGTCTTCGAACCTGCTACAAGAAATGGTGTGTAAAATGCCGTTCGCGATGCAGTCCTTGTGGTTCTTTGCGCAACGGGATCGCGCGTCGAACGCAACTGTCAAAGACTTGTCGCTCTGGCTAGATCAATATTGCAACGGGATTCCATACGCGGGAGGTCTACAACCGCGTAAGACGACCAAGAAGGACGGCAATCGCCGAGACGGTCATAACCATGCCACAGTTCACCACGCGACGGAGGAAAGAAGATATACCTGTGACCTGTGTAGTGAAACACATCGCTTACACGAGTGTGACGTATATCGTGCGATGCCGACGAGTGAAAAGTGGACACACGTGAAAACAAAGAGGTTGTGTACTGTATGTTTGATCGCCGGACACATAGCGAATAATTGCAGAAAGAAAAAGAAGTGCGGTATTGATGATTGTAAGCAGCTTCACCACAGCTCATTACACGGTACGCGGCAGGGGACTGCGTCTCCCGTTTTCGAAGTGAATTTAATAGCACGAGATGGCGACAACGTTCTGCTCAAAGTGCTACCGGTCACCGTGAGAGGACCGGCGGGAGAAATAGCCGTACATGCGCTTCTGGATGAAGGGTCAAAAACAACACTCATCGACGCCACAATCGCCGATATAATAGGAGCCAATGGACCAAGCCAAGGCATCACAATACGAGGAGCGGGCGGCATGAGTGCCGTCGATGCTGAATCAAGACGGGTGGAGTTGAATCTGTCAGGCGACGGGAATGAATACACCGTGAAAGCCTTCACCGTCAACAATTTGAACTTGCCGAGTACAGCGACGGTCAATGTCAGGGATCGACCGACCGCGGCGCGCTATGTCGTGCCGCTGATGCTGCTTGGGCAAGATAACGCCCACCTCATTGTATCTCGAGAGATACTAGAAGTACGTGATACATGCCTGGTGTCGCGTACAGCCCTCGGTTGGACAGTGCACGGTGGCATGAGACCACCAAGTGATGGGAACGATCTTGTACAATCGTTGATTGCACAAACTGCCGCAGAGCGGAACCGGGACTTGCACAAACCGGTAGAATGGAGCTTCCCGCTGAAATCGCTCGACGCAAAAGCCGCAGTTGGATTTCGCGCGGAAGATAGGAGAGTCTGTACCATCACTACAGCCGCAGCCGAGGAAACAAATAACGACCGAATAGACGCCGGTCGCTTGTGTAAACAAGACATTATGCAAATGCAAAACAACAAAAGTTGCACAACTGTTCGGTTTGTGCAATTCAAAAGGGATAGTCGGATAAATAACCGATTGGCAACGGCGTATAAATCGATGCATCACCTTCTTGCGGGAGGAAACGTACGACTGTTGACCACAGGCGGAAGTGTTTCGCCTACCAGAACCCAATACCCGTCGCCTGAGCGAGCGACAGGGAACCCGAACAAACAGGGCGAGCTACACATCGCATTAGAAGCCGCGACGAACTTCCGCGGTACCGCAACAAACGGCGAACAGCTAGCGCGACCCGAACTTTGCCTTACTCCAATGAAAAATGTGCTACGGTCCCGTGTAGGGAACTCTGACACCGCAGCCGACATCAGGAAGGCACTGATAAGGAAAGAATGGAATCACAAAGAAAAGAGTGAACATGCCCGAGCGTTCGTCCGAACATTGATGGCGTTCGGGGACAAATGTTCAACGAGCCTCGCACAAGGCATGCGAGAAACGAAATTAAGACGGTACTCGTCCGAGTATCCGAAGGCCGCTACGAATTTGTGCAAGAGAAGCGGCGAGGATTGTCAGGACCTAGTCGAGATGATTATGGAAGCGATCGACTACAAAAGAGGAGTGACCGCAACACAAAACCTAGGAGAGGTTGGATTAACATATTGGGACTTATATCACACACTGATATATACCTACGAGCACTTTCAACGCAACCCAGGCGAGACGCCCGTTCATGATATCATCCGCTGTATAATGTTATACATTGAAACTCGCACAACACCATCTACTGATTACGTGGAGGCACGTCCGCAAAAGGTTCGGTTATGTGAACGACGGCGCATGGAGTTGCGCAAATTGGTTCAGGCAGTGTGTACCCGATACACAATTTTCGACGCGCCCGCTAGTATGGCGAGCGGTAGTGAACCACAAAAGGAAACAAAAATAGTTGAATGTGCGAACTTGACAAGCAAGAAGGCACCTCGAAATGAAGTCTACTTCCAGAGGGAAGATACTAGCGTCATCGTGTGTGAATCAGACAAACATCTGGTGAGATTACACAATACACGTTGCGCAACCGCAGCACCAGAGAAGAATCGTCAATGCTTACGAACGACGGAGATGCCGAGACCTCGACTGATGTGTCATAACGCTCACATCACCAAAGACGTACCGGTGAATAGATTGAGAAAATTGGAGCACGAACACGTTCGAGGAACGAGCGACCCAACAAGATACGACTCTGGGGCGGGCAAAGGCGCGCCCAGTGATTGTGCAAATCGCACTACAGATGAAGAGACGCGTTCACAGCGTGACGCGCCGAGCGTGAGCAGCGAAGCTGAGGACAGTGTGTGGACCACTATAAGAAACGTGATTGATGGACCTCAACACTCAGCTCCGAGCGAATGCGCTCGAAAGATCGACACCCGGCAGAAATACCATTTTGGATCAGCTGAGGCTGATAGATATCACACTACAGATGAAGAGACGCGTTCACAGCGCGACGCGCAGAGCGTAAACGGCGAGGCTGAGGACCGTGTGTGGACCATTATAAGAAATGTGATTAATGGACCTCAACACTCAGCTCCGAGCGAATGCGCTCGAAAGATAGACAGAGAGCAGAAATACAATTTTGTATCAGCTGAGGCTAACATGAATTACGCCAAGGATGAAAACGAGCCGAACGAGGTCGCAGTACGCGACATGGGACTTAGTGTGTGGACTGAGCGCACACAATCGAGATCGGCCCGAGCTGCGCCGTCCATTCTCCGACATAGGCAATGCCGGGAGAGAGGCGCATCACACCAGCACTGCGAGCCTATGCGCGGCGACAAGAATACGGTGAGACACCTTGACAAGGACCGCGGAAAAGCTGACACTTCCACGTCCGACACGATGATCGTGTGTGTGGTGATAACCATCGCCCAACGCCGAGGCGGAGGGCCACGAGACATGCACGCCTCGCATGATGAGCAACGTGTGAGCGAAGGTACGGCGCTTGGACCCCCAGGAACGGGACGTTCACCTGCCGGGACCTACTCTAGTAGAAGGGGAGCGCTACAACATTGCACAACAAAGAGGGGCAAAGGGACGGAAAAGAGAAGCGAGCAAGGCCTGAGAGCTTGGTCTAGACAAAAGGATTACTTCAGCGTAAACTCTGAATGCCACGTCAAGGGAGCAAGCACCCTGGTTATGACAGACGACTTACAATCACCAGTGAACCACCGCAGTCGCACACCTCTCGGGGGGCCTGTAACTGCGGCGCTAAGGTCGAAGTACACGCAACGGGAGCAGAATGGGACGGAGGAACCGCTACGAGTTGGGGACATCGCCGCGAAGACTGATAACGCCGAGACCTGGGCTAGTTGTCCAAAAAGGCGCACCATTGAGGCTGCAGCAGAGCGACGGGAACAAGTCCACACCGCCCACGTTCCAGCACCATCGCGAGGCTATTGAGAACCCGCCGTAGGAGCGGCAGTGCTACCAATAACCGTCCTCTCTACTTTAGTGTTGTATATATATATATATATATATATATATATATATATATATATATATATATATATATATATATATATATATATATATATATATATATATATATATATATATATATATATATATATATATATATATATATATATATATATATATATATATATATATATATATATATATATATATATATATATATATATATATATATATATATATATATATATTAATCTAAATTTCTAAATATGTGGTTTGGTATGTTTGAATAGTCTATATTGCTCATTTTTCAATTTATTTTCATGTATTTCCTTTTTTTTATTTGAATATGTATTTAGATATGTTTACTCATTTGTATATTTCTCATTTTCATTTATTTTCAAACTTTTTTAATGTTTATTTGATTTTTTATTCATGTTGATTTGATTTAATTACTCTATTGTTGACTTCGTTTAATTGCTTTGTTTTGATATTTTTTTTTTATATAAGTGATTTCCCTCATCAAGGACAAGATTGTAATATTTTTGATGAGGCACTGCAAAGAAAAAATTGTATTTCCTGTGAATTATCTCTTGATTTGTTATTGAAAAATTATTATGTTAAATAAATAAATAAATATGCGCCCTCTGGACACGGAAATGAATGAATGAATAAATAAATAAAAGTAGAATATAGATTTAATTATACCATCACAATAAATTACACACTTACTAGTAACACGCATACACACAAGTATGATCACGCATTATTTCTAGCATGTAATTAGTTGTATTGTAATACTTATTTCATTTATGTAAAATTAATAAATATATAATAGAAGACATTTTTTATGCATTTAATAATGAATATGTCCTTGAGACAAGTACATATACATCCTCATATATTTCCTAAACTAAGCATAAATGGTTGCGCTGTAGGTGAACGAAATCGATCGTGGCAGGATTCGAAATCGCGACCATTGGATTACTAATCCATACGCTACACGCTCTGTCACCACCCATCAGGAAGACGGTTTACATTGAGATCATCTGGATGACAGAGTACCAAGTCTTCAAAAGAATTGGACAGAGTTAATAAGGCGGTTTACTATGAATGCGGTTTCAGTGTGAATAGGATTTTAAAGTGGAATAAATATTTATTTATAAATAAGTAATGATTACATTACACAAAAAAATATTTATTTATAAATAAGTAATGATTACATTACACAAAAAAATATCCCATACAGATAATACCCAACCAACGTCCAACCTCGTCGCTTAGCAACCGGGTTGTCAACAAGTTTGTGTTTATATTCGCTCTGAAAAAAATATTGTTTTTTTACTAAAATATAAGTGTATTTTATATTTATTGTGCACTAATTTCATTATTGTGAGTTTTAGTTTGTATCCGTTCATTATCCATGAATATGGATTTGGATATTCCACCTGATCCGGGACCAAGTCTAAGTGTTAAAAAATCTGACATGTCAACGCCACCTAAACAAAACAACAAGAGACCTAACACAAATAATTCTGACATTATCCATCCGTCTAAAGCTCCAAATTTAAATAGTTCTCCGGAAAAATTGTACAATACTCATAGTGAAATTGAAATCCAATACCTGGAAAATTCGCCTGGGCCTTACATTGTTTTCGTTCAAGATATTGACTCTAGCAAGAATATTCACCCAATGAAAATTGGTAATATCCTTATTAAACATAACATTAAAAATATTTCTCCGGGTGGAGTAAAATCAGAAGGGAGAAATAAAATCTCAATTACTTTCAAAGATGCTATGAGTGCGAATCAATTCACGACAGCCATTTTTTTAAAAATAAATAATTTAAAGGCATATATACCTAGATTTAAAGTGACAAAAATGGGTTTGATTCGTGGTATTTCAACAGACTTTTCGATTGACGATATTATAGAAAATTGTGCAGTACCAAACCATATTGGGAAGATTTTAAAAGCAAGACGCCTCAATTTTAAAGATAAATCATCAGGAGAAACAATGTGGAAACCATCTCAATCCGTTGTCTTAACGTTTGAAGGACAAAATCTCCCAGAGTATGTTTACCTTTTTTATAACTCTTTGAAAGTTGAAACTTATGTATTTCCAACCATCCAATGTTATCGCTGTTGTCGCTTTGGTCACATGAAGATTCAGTGTCATTCTATAACTCGCTGCTTCAAATGTGGAGATAGTCACCTTGGTGAAGTTTGCCAAGTGGTGGACTTTTTAAAGTGTATAAACTGTTCAGGATCTCATTCAGCTACAAGCCCAATGTGCCCGGAATTCACTCGGCAAAAAAATATTAAACATTCAATGGCTACAAAAAATATATCATATCTGCAAGCATCTCAACTCTTCCCATCTTCTGTGAAAAGCTATTCTGAAGTGACTAATAACCAATTGAACAATAAACAAAGTTTTAAAAAAACAATATACACTAAAATGTCTTCGGAAACTCAAAAACAGACAATTCCTCATATTAATATTAAAGAAATAAACAAGTGCATGTCGTATTCAAATGGTGAAGCTAGCCATCCTACAAATGGATGCGCTGTTTTAAGCCAGTCAACTACTTCTGCATCTAATGAAGTCCAAGAAAATATTTTCCAAGATGATGCCCATTCTGTTGTATATTTAATTACGCAAATTCTTATTAGTTTAATTTCCAACTCAAATTTTAATTTACCGTCCAACGTTGCCAATCTTATCCCGCTTTTAAATTCTTTTTTGAAAAATGGTTCAAAATCACAAAACCCATAATCCTTTAAACATTTTACAGTGGAACTGTAGAAGCGCATGTTAAGTGACTTTCTTTCATTTGATACTGTTCATAGTGTATGTCTTGTTTATATTTAAGTTTGAGTGTTCTGTGAATACAAATATGGCACAAATCATACAATATTGTGTGAATTGCCTAATAAAATAAAAAAAAAAAAAAAACGTCCAACCTCTTGGTTCTAAACATCACGCAATATGCAATCCATTCCAATTATAATATATTGTTTTTTATATCATTCATTGGGGCACGTTATACGCAAACCACCAGATAACGTTGCGAACCAAGCGATCTATATGGACCTTCCTCGACTAACATCCAAAGAAGACCAAAAAACTCTTATGGTCGTATTTCAAAAGTTATTGGAGAAAAATGTAAGAAAAAGGTAAGGTCCCGTACTGCGAGAATACTACTTACGGGACCTCAACTTTTTCTTACATTATTCTTAAATAACTCCTGTAATACGACCCTTAGATAGTGAAAAGACGCTTTCAGATGTGCAGACATGGTCTGGATGACATTATATGCAGGACGAGGAGAGCTGACCCCAACAGTCTGCACAGACAATGAGTTGGGATATAACCAGGTAGAAAAAGAAGGACATTTATTCAAGCTGTTTACACTCACTTTTATATAGTGTTTAAAGTGATCGTAACGTATTTGGCGCAGACTATTTTTTGATTATTTTTTTTTCTGTATGACTCCATTTGATCCGCAGACCGGTTGACGCAGACATCTAAGATAATAGAGAGTCATCTGTGGAAGTTAGGTATAATATGATGCTGGTTATGAAAATATCGTTCCTCCACTCAGTGAGTCACGTTTAGTCAGCAGTTTGTTACCCGTTGTTGACTGGAGTTGCGCCTTTCCTTAGTCACCTCTTCAACACTATGTATACATACATACTTTACTTCTTTATATATGTCGATTCTTGATATAACATTGAAGGCTCAAATCACACAATAAAAATGGTGTCTATTACACCAATATAGTTAACTAGTCTCTTTCTATGGCTCTGAAATAAAAATCGCGTCAGAGATTGGATTTATGACATGTATTATGCCGGACATTGGGATCTGGTTGATCTGTTTTGTGTGAGCCTATATGTTTGTTGTGATAATGATTGTGATTGCAGAAAGTTGAGATTGCATACATATTTAATGTGGAACGGGAAAAATCCCTGGTTCATAATTGCATATAATTGTCAATATAAATTGTAAACTTCTAGCCCTAGAACAGGATTTCTTAGTTGGGCAGCAGTAATCTACTTATTGTTGTCATCTAAAGTAATAAAGCAATCAATATGTTAGTGTGTATGTGTGTGTTTGTCTGACGCCTTTTGAAAAACCAAGAGCATCTAAAAATCTAATTTATGTGCGAACATGTACCAGTATACCTGATGCAGTGTCACGCTAAAAATAATGCGATTAAAATGCTGAATTTTAAAGATATTTCAATAATTATTTTTTTCATACAAAATTTTCCAAGTCATATCTGTCAAAAAATTGTACATTTTGCACGCAAATATCTGTTAGTTTAAAAGTTAGAAGTACGTATTTACACGAAAAAAATATATTTTCAACTATAACTTAGCTTTTAAGTGAAAAACATGGTGAATATTTTGTCTAATTATAATGTTTAACTTATTTTTAAAGTAAGCGTTTTGTAAAAATGTACATATAACCCCGCCATTTTAATATCTTTTCATACGATATTTAATTTTCCTACCGAATGAATATGTTCTTTAAAATAATATACCTTTGAAATAAATGTGATTATGAAATAATAAAATGAAACACAAGACATTACAGCAAGTTTTAAGACATATATTGTAAAAGTCTGTTAATTATAAGTAAAGATATAGGCGTAATAAAATTGCATAATTTGTTAAAAATATTTGATTTAACTGACAATTTTCATTTTTATGGCATCGAACAAACCAATGTAGGTACCTACATATTCAAAAAATGTCTCCATAACATTTGATATTTTTCACATGTTGGAACATGGTTACTATGGTAACGGACACATTCTGATATTCAAATAAAATTTGTTATAAATCGAATTCGAATTAATTTAGAACATCATTGTAGGTAGGTACCTACATACCTAATACTTACTACTTAAAAACCAAGAATATACTAATTTCGTATAGGAAAATTATTAAACTATCTATGGTTAACTACAATACACATGTCATTCAATCTACAAACTATTTCCTATAGTGAAATTCTTCTTTTTTCTATGTAGACCCTTGGATGATTTTTTCTACAAACTATTTTTTGGGGTTTAAATCTTCTTCCTCTTCTTTTGTGAAGTCATTTGGGACAGTTTATAAATAAACTATTTCCTATAGTCTAATTTTTCTTTTTCTTAATTTATGTAGACCTTGGGTGAGTTTTTATACAAACTATTTCATATAGTCTAATTCGTCTTCTTCTTCCTTTATGTAGACCTTTTGGTTAGTTTTTAAACAAACTATTTTTAAACAAACTATCATTTAGTCTAATTCTTTGTTTTCTTATTTTATGTAGATGTTGGGTGAATTTTATATAAAATATTTCCTATAGTTCAATTCATCTTCTTCTTCTTTTATGAAGACATTTTGGTCAGTTTTTTATATAATACATTTCCTAATGTGTAATACTTCTATTTCATGTTCTATGTAGACCATTGGGTCAGTTTTTATTACAAACTATTTGTTATAGTTTTATACTTCTACTTCTTTTTTTATTTAGTCTTTTGGATTAGTTTTATGTCTAATAGTCTATTGTAACGAAATATTATAAACAACATGCATACTTGATGAAAATACATAAAAACGAATGGGATGTGACCAACACTAGAATCTTCTCATTACTTTTGTTCAATCAAATTTACACCATTTATTATATCATCATATATTGCTTAATTTTCAATAACTACACATTTCATTTTGATGACAATATATAAAAAATCGGGGTTGTGGCCATTGCTGGATCTTCACAACGTTTATATTCATATTAAAAACTATTTAACATAGCTTAAGTCTTCTTCTGTAATGTAGACTTATGTGTCAATTTTAAGTCTATCAGTTTTATTGTGCAAAAATATAATAAACTATATGCACACTTGACGAAAAATATAAAAACGAATGGGATGGGACCAACACTAGAATATTTTCAGTACTTTTGTTTAATCAATTTTTAAACCATTTCCCATTATCCAAAATTACTAAATATTTAAAACACATTATTTGCGTTCGATGACAATATATAAAAATAGGGGTTGTGGCCAAATCCAAACTCTTTACGACGTTGTCTTTTTATAAGAAGTCATATTTAAAATCATTTCCCATATTCCATGCGTGCAGAAATTGTATGTGCTTATATATAAAAGCAAATGGATTGTGGCCATCACTTTAAGATTTTACACCGCTTAAACTCAATTAAATTTCAAACTACTTTTCATACTACGGTTAAAAAAAATTATGTGTGACAATATTATGTAGGTATATAAACGATTGCTTATTCCTTCACTAATTTACATTCTTGGCCAACGGTGGGACATAAAGGCTAGTTTTAAATATGGTGTGATAAATAAAATAAATAAATAAAAAAAAACCTTTTTTTACAAAATCAATTGAAGTAGGTACTTAGCTATGTAGCTCTCAAAACCTCCAACGAGAGTAAAAATGTATTTTTTTATTTTTTTATTTATTTATTTATCACACCATTTACATAATCGTCATTAAAAATAGATAATTGCCGCCCAACTAGGTATACCTGTTCTAGGGCTAGCAGTGTACATTATTATTATATATTTCGCAGGAGACATATTTGCATTTTCAAAAAGTATCTAAACAATATAGATTAAAAAATGGATTTAGAGTCATTATGATATGCATATACATATTGTGTATGTAGGTATCTTATAATTTTTATTTATTAATTGCACAAATAATCTGAAATACTATTACTTGGAAACACTGAACTGACAGCATAGATATGATCCGTCAGTCATATATTTATTCAGTCAAGTCTCAGATCAAATCAAGACAGCACAAAATTTATAAAATTTATAAAACGATTAGGATTTTTTGCGAAAAAGGAAAGAAAAGAGAAAAAAATAACTATTATATTAAATTATGAACTTTTACACTACGATGTCGAACATTTGATACATTTTAGTTCTCCCGTAGTTCATGATGTACATATTCGTAACATATTCTTTTTAATGATTTCAGCGATATTATTCCATAATGTACCTAATTATTGTTAGTAAATTATTAGAAATTTCTTCGAAATCTTACCACTTAACATGCGTAGTGAAATAAAATCTACTAAGCGGTCACTCGTTTGACTAGATCCAGTTGATTCTAGTTCAGTTTCAGTAAATAATATGGGATTGTATAAAAATATCGTCATAACATATTATTTGTTTCAAATTTACTTGATATATACCTACTGCTTTTTTTCATTGTATATTATCAAATAAGACCTCTTTTCGTTCGATGTTTTAGTTGTCGAATATTTTTCAAAATTTATGAACTTTTTTCACCTTAAATAGGTTTATCCTTACTTTGATTTATATTCACTAAAATGTGTGAACAAATTTTTTAAACTATGGGTATCTAGTATCTACACATAACCATTAAAATCTATTTTTTATAGTCTAAATTGCCTGTCCGTGGGCTATTTAACCATTTTTATAGGGTAACTGATGAATGATGACAGGCTGAAGAACGAAAAGTTTATAATATTCATCATTTTTCATGGTTTTTGTATGTCATTAATATGTCCACATCAAAAGACCAAAGCCAAATGGATCAATTTGTCAATACTCCGCTGACTGTGCTGAAAAAATGTAATTTAAAAAAAATATAATCCACGGTTCGTCAACAATGTGACATTTTTAGAAGGAATAGAGGAATAAATATAATTTGGAATCTATATTAAGTATAAAAAATGAAGAAATAGATTCATAGAACCAACGGCATTTTATTATTGAGAAATCTGCCCACAGAGGAATTATTATTTATACCTTTTGGCCTGAGAAAATTCGGGAACAAGATTTGTTTTAACAAAAATCTTATTATTATATACCTCTCTGGGCAGAATTATACTTAAAATATATTACAAGTCGAATTCATAATACGAGTATGACATTGGGTTAATTAAACTCTTTTCGGAGTGTATAGTAAAAATATGATAAATAATTAAGATATTGTATAAAATATTATTATACATAATATTGACAAATCTATACACAATGCATTACAGAATTTAAAAAGCATATTGATTTGTATTTTTATTCTGGCAATACTAATTTTATTATTTTAAAATCCATGTTAACAAACAACAAATAATTAAGATATTGAATAAAATATTATTATACATAATATTGACAAATCTATACACAATGCATTACAGAATTTAAAAAGCATATTGATTTGTATTTTTATTCTGGCAATACTAATTTTATTATTTTAAAATCCATGTTAACAAACAACAAATAATTAAGATATTGAATAAAATATTATTATACATAATATTGACAAATCTATACACAATGCATTCCAGAATTTAAGAAGCATATTGATTTATATTTTTATGCTGGCAATACAAATTTTAATATTTTAAAATCCAAGTTAACAAACAACAAATAATTAAGATATTGAATAAAATATTATTATACATAATATTGACAAATCTATACACAATGCATTCCAGAATTTAAGAAGCATATTGATTTATATTTTTATGCTGGCAATACTAATTTTAATATTTTAAAATCCATGTTAACAAGCAACAAATAATTAAGATATTGAATAAAATATTATTATACATAATATTGACAAATCTATACACAATGCATTCCAGAATTTAAGAAGCATATTGATTTATATTTTTATGCTGGCAATACTAATTTTATTATTTTAAAATCCATGTTAACAAACAACAAATAATTAAGATATTGAATAAAATATTATTATACATAATATTGACAAATCTATACACAATGCATTCCAGAATTTAAGAAGCATATTGATTTATATTTTTATGCTGGCAATACTAATTTTATTATTTTAAAATCCATGTTAACAAACAACAAATAATTAAGATATTGAATAAAATATTATTATACATAATATTGACAAATCTATACACAATGCATTCCAGAATTTAAGAAGCATATTGATTTATATTTTTATGCTGGCAATACTAATTTTATTATTTTAAAATCCATTTTAACAAACAACAAATAATTAAGATATTGAATAAAATATTTTTATACATAATATTGACAAATCTATACACAATGCATTCCAGAATTTAAGAAGCATATTGATTTATATTTTTATGCTGGCAATACTAATTTTATTATTTTAAAATCCATGTTAACAAACAACAAATAATTAAGATATTGAATAAAATATTATTATACATAATATTGACAAATCTATACACAATGCATTCCAGAATTTAAGAAGCATATTGATTTATATTTTTATGCTGGCAAAACTAATTTTATTATTTTAAAATCCATGTTTACAAACAACAAATAATTAAGATATTGAATAAAATATTATTATACATAATATTGACAAATCTATACACAATGCATTCCAGAATTTAAGAAGCATATTGATTTATATTTTTATGCTGGCAATACTAATTTTATTATTTTAAAATCCATGTTAACAAACAACAAATAATTAAGATATTGAATAAAATATCATTATACATAATATTGACAAATCTATACACAATGCATTCCAGAATTTAAGAAGCATATTGATTTATATTTTTATGCTGGCAATACTAATTTTATTATTTTAAAATCCATGTTAACAAACAACAAATAATTAAGATATTGAATAAAATATTATTATACATAATATTGACAAATCTATACACAATGCATTCCAGAATTTAAGAAGCATATTGATTTATATTTTTATGCTGGCAGTACTAATTTTATTATTTTAAAATCCATGTTAACAAACAACAAATAATTAAGATATCGAATAAAATATTATTATACATAATATTGACAAATCTATACACAATGCATTCCAGAATTTAAGAAGCATATTGATTTATAGGGGGGGAAGGGGTGATGGCAAACGAACACCTAGCCGACCCAAATGTCAACCTCACCTGCACGCGGTCCCCCCTGCTAGACAACTAACGAGGCTCTGACGACCGAGTATCGGCGGTATAACCGTAACATCTGCGCAGGCTTAAATCCCTGTGTCATATAAGGAAGGAGATCCTAGAAGAACCCCTGTACCAACCCGCAACTGGACAGCGTGGTACAGAGCTACATAATATTGTAGCAGTCCAAACAACCTTCCAAACTAAGAACCATGATCTCGAATTGTAAAACAAAACTACCCCAGGTGAGTAGAGTTAACAACTCAGAATCTCACACCGACGCAACACCGGTCAGCCCCAAGGATTCTGGGGGGGGCAGATATTCGAAAAACAAAAGCAGAACAAACATTGCAATAGCAACATACAATATACGTACTATGAGACAAGAAGAGGATCAGATCAGACTGGAAAAGGAGCTACAAGTCATAAAATGGGATATTCTCGGAATCTGTGAAACCAGATTAAAAGAGGAAAAGGCAACCACACTCTCATCCGGCCATATTCTCTATCAAAATAATGCAGAAGCTTCAGTAGGAGGAGTGGCATTTCTGATTAACAAAAATATCAAACAGTATGTAACAAAGATGAGTAGGGGCAAGTAGTGTACCTTTGAACAAATCGCTATAAAGTGACTTTGTATTTTTATATCTTAATAACCATTTAACATACTAGAATAATATATATATCATTGGATTCGCAATAATGTTATTTATCAAATATATATTTTTAGTTTCAGAAAATCTCAAAAACCCATTTGATATAATAATTTAAGTGAAACATTAATATTTTGTTCACAGGTACACTAATGTGTTTACCTTCGAACACCATTATGTGTACCTTCGAACATAAACAGAGATTCAGGAAACTCAAACAAAACGCACGCAGATGTATATTAGAAATTTATTTATAAAATAAAATAACTCTAAAAATAAATATAAAAAGTCATGCAAATATGTAGCTATTATAAAAACAATAAATTTAAAATATTTTACGTGAATTTATTATATCAAACAATTGTTTGTAATTCGAGCAAGCGTTTCAATATCTACAGGAGAGTCCGAGTTTGTAGAATCGTGTAAAATTTTAAAACGTCTATGACACAGAAAACCATCATTATCTTCTTTGATGGGAATGTTATGCCTATGAAGTTTTGGAATACATGATTCATGAAAATAACACTTACATGCATCACATATGATTGCTTTGCTTTTGTCACAAAGTTTTTTGCATTCGCTGCAAGTAATCAAAGTGTCCTGGAGTATTTTTATATTTTTACTGGTTGTCGGCAAATTTTCTTGCTTCTTCGTGGTCTTTGCTGCTATTTTAAGTTTTGGTAGTTTTCGTTGTTGTATTTCCAGAGTATTTTTAAGAATCTCTAATTTCTCAGGAGTGTCAGTTAATACTCTGGTTTTTCCTTGCTTTCTACCACCTCGAACCTGGTTTAATTTTCTAGGTGGATCCTTAGGAAAAGGACGAACCACTTCAGGAGTAATTTGAAAATCAATTATATTTTCGTTTCTCTTCGCCTCTTCCTGATTGTGATGTTGGGATAAGGCTGGTTCTTCTTGTTTGGGTGTTTTATCTTTGTTATTGACAACTCCTGGTCTGTCAGTAACAGATGAGGACAAAAAGTCCTCATCGGTAAAAATGGTGTCAGAAAAGGGACATATTCCAGTAGCTCGGAAACCGTTTGTTATATTTTTTTGGAATAAATGTTCCTTTTCGGCATTCTTCAACAGCTTTATCCAAGTATTCATTAGAAATTGGATTTCTTTTTACACCAGTTTTGCTCCTCGGCACTGAAAAAAATACTGTATAACACCTACATAATAATAATAATTTATTTGTTGTGCTTAAATATTTTAAAATTTCAAAAAGATTTGCACTATGTGGCTAAAAATATGTAAAAAAAAAGAGAAGAAAGAAAATAAAATAAACAAAGAACACATTATTACATATATAACTACACATTTAACGTTGTGTGTACCTTAGAAGGGAGTATCGTGTGTACCTTCGAACTGTTCAAAGGTACACGCACAACTCTGTTCAAAGGTACACGCAGACCATAAATACAATGAATCGTCAGTTTAAATATTTTGAGGTTATGCATTTCAAAACAAAATGCTACATAATGTAGGGTATTAACTAAAGCCCCAGGTTAATAAATAGAATTCATAAATTATGTACATTAAATTGTGTAAAACAAGTACAAAATATTGATGAAAAACTTACTTTTTGCATCAAAATTCTTCAAAGATAGTTAATAAACCCACGCTGTAAACGAAGCACTTGACGTTAAAACAGTGTTGCTATATTAGGAAAAACTTTGTAAATACAGTGTTCCCCTAATTAATTAATTTGCAATTTACGAGTTATAGAGATTGTTTGAAGGTACACGCGTTCGAAGGTACACTACTTGCCCCTACTGTATCCAAGAGAGTCATATACATACTTCTGAAACTAAATAAAAAATACACAATCCAAGTAATACAAGCATATGCCCCTACAAGCACATCAAACGATGAAGACATAGAACATTTTTATGAAGACATTACAAAGGCCAGAAGATCAGAAAAATCTCAACTAGTAATTATTACTGGAGATTTCAATGCAAAGATCGGAGAGAAGAAGCTAGGAGATTCAGACAATATTGGAAAGTTCGGGCTGGGGAGCAGAAATGAAAGAGGCGAAATGTTGATGGATTATCTACAAAGCGAACAATTATTCTGTACGAATACATTCTTTAAGAAACAACCACAAAGAAAGTGGACATGGAAAAGCCCAGACGGTAGAACAAGAAATGAAATAGATTTTATCCTTACAAATGCTAAAAGATACTGCAAAAATGTCTCAGTGCTTAACTCTTTTGACACGGGAAGTGACCATAGACTCGTAAGGGCTTCATTTAGCATAAATACTAAACTAGAAAGAGCAAAAATGATAAATAAGAAGAATGGTCAAACACTTTCCACGGAATTGCTAAGAAGACACCAAACAGAGTTTCAAACCACTATCAAAAATAAACTCGAACCAATAGATGCGCTTCATGACATGGAAATAAATCAACTATCTGACAAGGTGACATCTACCGTTCATACTGCAGTTAAGAAAATCTCCTTCAGACAGAGAAAAAATAATGAGAAGTTGTCTCCCGATACAATTAGTCTATTAGAAAAGCGAAAAACTCTATGCAGAGATACAGATGAATATAAAAATCTAAACAAAACCATTCGAAGACAAATCAGAAAAGATATCAGAAAATTCAATACAAATTGCATCAGAGAAACTATCGAAAGAAATAAGAATATGAAAGTCCTAAAATCAAATTTGTGCTACAGCAGGCAGAATATAACAAAGATAAAGAACAAAAATGGGGAAACTATAAATGATACGGAGTCTATAGCTAAAGAAGTGAAAGAATTTTACAAAGAACTATACTCTTCCAGGCTAAGAAGACCTGAAGCAGAGAATAATAATATATTAAATGCGGGATCCGAAGAGATACCAGAAGTAAATCTAAATGAAATAAACATAGCATTGAATAACATGAAAAATAATAAAGCACCTGGAGAAGATGGGATAACTAGTGATATGCTGAAGATTGGAGGCAGTGAATTGAAAGAGGCGGTACAAATATTGTTAAATAAATGTCTAGAACAAGAAGTAATTCCAGATGACTGGAAAAATGCCGAAGTTAAGTTGCTGTTTAAAAAAGGTGACCAAGGGAATTTGGAAAACTATCGGCCGATTAGCTTACTCCCTCACTTATACAAACTGCTGACAAAAATATTGACAAACCGTCTTACTCCAAAATTTGACTTCTACCAACCCGTAGAACAGGCTGGCTTCCGTAAGGGTTTCGGAACCACAGATCATATTCAAACTTTGCGTTTACTTATAGAAAAAGCTACAGAGTATAACATAAAAATTCATATGGCTTTTATAGACTATCGTAAAGCATTTGACTCTCTAGAAACCTGGTCAATTTTAAGTGCTCTTGAAAATGCTAGGATTGATTCTAGATACATAAGATTGATTAAATATATTTATGAAAATGCTACTATGGATGTAAAAGTGAACGAAAATCTGAAAACAGAAAAAATCAAAATCGAGAAGGGTGTAAGACAGGGTGATACGATATCCCCAAAACTATTCACACTGGCATTAGAAGATGTCTTCAAAACATTAAACTGGAACAATAAAGGCATTAAAATAGATGGCACATATTTAAATCACCTCCGTTTTGCAGACGACATAGTAATAATAAGCGAAGAATTGTCTGAACTGGAAGCTATGGTAGCAGAATTATATGAAGCCTCTAGAAAAATCGGTCTGGAAATGAACATAGACAAAACCAAGATTTTGAGTCCAACTTCACACAGTATTTGCATTGGAAATAAGACTATTGGTGCTGTTGAAGAATACATATACCTTGGACATAAAATTAAATTGGGTAAAGAAAACCAGACCGCCGAACTGCCAAGACGTATAGGGCTGAGTTGGGCTGCTTTTGGAAAGTTGAGGTACATATTCGGTAACAGGGAAATTCCGAATAACCTTAAAGCCAAAGTGTACAATTCTTGTGTTTTGCCATTGACAACATACGGTCTCGAAACCATGTCACTTACTGCCAGAAGCCTCCACAGACTTAAGTGTACTCAACGAGCAATGGAGAGACAAATGTTGGGCGTATCCTTGAGAGACCGAATAAGAAACGAGGAAATAAGACGCCGGTCAAAGGTCACCGACATTGCAGAAAGAGTGGGAAGGCTGAAGTGGCAATGGGCAGGTCATGTGGCAAGACAGAAGGATGATAGATGGACCCCCAAAATTCTGAATTGGAGACCCTATCATAATAGAAGGGGTGTAGGGAGACCACAGAGGAGATGGACTGATGACATTGTTGAACTGGTGGGACATGGGTGGAAACAGAGCGCCCAGGACAGAGATAAGTGGAAAATTCAGGAAGAGGCCTTTATCCAGCAGTGGAATGAAAGAGGCTGAAAGAAGATTGATTTATATTTTTATGCTGGCAATACTAATTTTATTATTTTAAAATCCATGTTAACAAACAACAAATAATTAAGATATTGTATAAAATATTATTATACATAATATTGACAAATCTATACACAATGCATTACAGAATTTAAAAAGCATATTGATTTGTATTTTTATGCTGGCAATACTAATTTTATTATTTTAAAATCCATGTTAACAAACAACAAATAATTAAGATATTGAATAAAATATTATTATACATAATATTGACAAATTTATACACAATGCATTCCAGAATTTAAGAAGCATATTGATTTATATTTTTATGCTGGCAATACTAATTTTATTATTTTAAAATCCATGTTAACAAACAACAAATAATTAAGATATTGAATAAAATATTATTATACATAATATTGACAAATCTATACACAATGCATTCCAGAATTTAAGAAGCATATTGATTTATATTTTTATGCTGGCAAAACTAATTTTATTATTTTAAAATCCATGTTTACAAACAACAAATAATTAAGATATTGAATAAAATATTATTATACATAATATTGACAAATCTATACACAATGCATTCCAGAATTTAAGAAGCATATTGATTTATATTTTTATGCTGGCAATACTAATTTTATTATTTTAAAATCCATGTTAACAAACAACAAATAATTAAGATATTGAATAAAATATTATTATACATAATATTGACAAATCTATACACAATGCATTCCAGAATTTAAGAAGCATATTGATTTATATTTTTATGCTGGCAATACTAATTTTATTATTTTAAAATCCATTTTAACAAACAACAAATTATTAAGATATTGAATAAAATATTATTATACATAATATTGACAAATCTATACACAATGCATTCCAGAATTTAAGAAGCATATTGATTTATATTTTTATGCTGGCAATACTAATTTTATTTATTTAAAATCCATTTTAACAAACAACAAATAATTAAGATATTGAATAAAATATTTTTATACATAATATTGACAAATCTGTACACAATGCATTCCAGAATTTAAGAAGCATATTGATTTATATTTTTATGCTGGCAATACTAATTTTATTATTTAAAAAACCATGTTAACAAACAACAAATAATTAAGATATTGAATAAAATATTATTATACATAATATTGACAAATTTATACACAATGCATTCCAGAATTTAAGAAGCATATTGATTTATATTTTTATGCTGGCAATACTAATTTTATTATTTTAAAATCCATGTTTACAAACAACAAATAATTAAGATATTGAATAAAATATTTTTAAACATAATATTGACAAATTTATACACAATGCATTCCAGAATTTAAGAAGCATATTGATTTATATTTTTATGCTGGCAATACTAATTTTATTATTTTAAAATCCATGTTAACAAACAACAAATAATTAAGATATTGAATAAAATATTATTATACATAATATTGACAAATCTATACACAATGCATTCCAGAATTTAAGAAGCATATTGATTTATATTTTTATGCTGGCAAAACTAATTTTATTATTTTAAAATCCATGTTTACAAACAACAAATAATTAAGATATTGAATAAAATATTATTATACATAATATTGACAAATCTATACACAATGCATTCCAGAATTTAAGAAGCATATTGATTTATATTTTTATGCTGGCAATACTAATTTTATTATTTTAAAATCCATGTTAACAAACAACAAATAATTAAGATATTGAATAAAATATTATTATACATAATATTGACAAATCTATACACAATGCATTCCAGAATTTAAGAAGCATATTGATTTATATTTTTATGCTGGCAATACTAATTTTATTATTTTAAAATCCATTTTAACAAACAACAAATAATTAAGATATTGAATAAAATATTTTTATACATAATATTGACAAATCTGTACACAATGCATTCCAGAATTTAAGAAGCATATTGATTTATATTTTTATGCTGGCAATACTAATTTTATTATTTTAAAATCCATGTTAACAAACAACAAATAATTAAGATATTGAATAAAATATTATTATACATAATATTGACAAATCTATACACAATGCATTCCAGAATTTAAGAAGCATATTAATTTATATTTTTATGCTGGCAAAACTAATTTTATTATTTTAAAATCCATGTTTACAAACAACAAATAATTAAGATATTGAATAAAATATTTTTAAACATAATATTGACAAATCTATACACAATGCATTCCAGAATTTAAGAAGCATATTGATTTATATTTTTATGCTGGCAATACTAATTTTATTATTTTAAAATCCATGTTAACAAACAACAAATAATTAAGATATTGAATAAAATATTATTATACATAATATTGACAAATCTATACACAATGCATTCCAGAATTTAAGAAGCATATTGATTTATATTTTTATGCTGGCAAAACTAATTTTATTATTTTAAAATCCATGTTTACAAACAACAAATAATTAAGATATTGAATAAAATATTATTATACATAATATTGACAAATCTATACACAATGCATTCCAGAATTTAAGAAGCATATTGATTTATATTTTTATGCTGGCAATACTAATTTTATTATTTTAAAATCCAAGTTAACAAACAACAAATAATTAAGATATTGAATAAAATATTATTATACATAATATTGACAAATCTATACACAATGCATTCCAGAATTTAAGAAGCATATTGATTTATATTTTTATGCTGGCAATACTAATTTTATTATTTTAAAATCCTTGTTAACAAACAACAAATAATTAAGATATTGAATAAAATATTATTATACATAATATTGACAAATCTATACACAATGCATTCCAGAATTTAAGAAGCATATAGATTTTTATATTTTTATGCTGGCAATACTAATTTTATAATTTTAAAATCCATGCTAACAAACAACAAATAATTGAGATATTGAATAAAATATTATTATACATAATATTGACAAATCTATACACAATGCATTCCAGAATTTGCGAAGCATATTGATTTATATTTTTATGCTGGCAATACTAATTTTATTATTTTAAAATCCATGTTAACAAACAACAACATATTGTTATTGTCTCTCAATTAGGTATATGTTAAAATTGTAATATAAAAAATGTTAATGAGCTGTTGGTTACCCAAATAAATAAATAAAATCAAAAATAAACGCGTTGAGATATTAACATGGCAATACACTTGCAAAAAATGCAAAAACACAACAGTTTTCAATTACATAGGTACCACACCGGAAGAACATTTTAAAAATATTTTGTTTCTAATTATTTTAAATAAAAACCTTAAAAGCCCTTGTACACCTTGGGCATCACGGATGTACACAAATATGCACACTAAATTACCTTCTAATGTACATAGATACATACATACATACCATCACGCCATGTTCCTCACGGGGTAGGCAGAGAGAACCGAACGCCACTTATTTCTATCTTGACACACATTCATCGCCTGGTCGACATTCATACATCGTCTTATACATGTTCGTCTGTTGTTCACGCTTCTGACATTGCCGTCTTTCAAAATACCGTTCACATGGACGTGCCAACCCTTCCTTGGACGGATTCGACATCTCATTCCATTTCTGTCCGCAATGTATATTTTCTTCGTCAGGCGTTCCACATTCATTCTCCCCATGTGGCCAAACCATCTCAATGTGTTCATTCTATTAATGACATATTTCTTTATCTTGCATTCTTTCCTTATGTCCTCATTTCTGACCCTGTCATACATCGTTCTATTACAGATGTCCTATTACATCGTCCTACATATTACAGACGTTCTTCTAATGTTTCGTACACGTAAAAATATTGTGTATTACCAAATATGTGATATATGTACAATATTTTTTTATTCGTTAAGAAAAGGTATATTTTTTAAATAGCAAAAATAGAAATGAAAATAGTAAAAAACGAGTGGGTTGTGGCCAACGCTAAACTCCTCACTAACAAGTCACTCCATAAAGTATTCATATTATGTATAATACTATTCACACTAACATACCATAATAACTTCAATACTATCTGTCAAAAGTTAACTACTTATTAAGATTGATCCTGTTTTTTTTGTTTTGTTTCTCTAATAATTAACAGTAGGTATATATTGTATTTTTCTGTGTAATCCTTGTACAGTGAAGTTAAATGAATCATTATATATAATTTTCTCTACTATCAGTACTTTCTAGTTATGAAGATTTATGTTTGAAGTTTGTCAACTACAGTGCTAATCGGAATTATAATCAGTTGCTGTAAAAGTGTTTAATATATTTTCTGTTTACAAGAAAATAAAAACATCCCCCAACATCATTACACACCCAAGTGACATCTATTAAGAATAAACTGTATTCAACTTTCTTCCTATGTTACGGTGTACTTCCAAATTGTATGAACATAGGTGTAAATCAACAGTGTAGATACAGCCAGCTGTCGACTAGAGGTAGAGTGGTCAAGAACTCAACGCGGTATCGTTCTTGGAAGCAACGTGTGACGAGTTAAAACCAAAGCCGTCCAATCTAATTTTGTGTTTTTATTTTATATTTAACGCACCACATTACACTACCAAGATGGCATCTAATAGTGTGGCGACCAGGAGTCGTCAACCGTCAGACGCTGAGGACAGGGGAAGGAGAATGAATAAACAAGAAACAATTACAATAGCTGAATTGAAAGAATTACTGCTGACAACAATTTACAATTAAGATAAGAAATTTGAAGAAATAATAGACCAAAATAAAAAAATGCTGGATTCTATCAACTGCATAACTAAACAATACGAAGACATCTGCATTAAGCTGAATGAAGCAGAGAAGAATAACAGCGAGTTAACAAAAAAGAACATGGAATATGAAAAACGAATAGTTAAGCTCGAAGAATGTGTCAAATTGCAAGAGAGCCTAAATAAAAAGAACAATTATACCATAAACACTGAACATGAACAGCGTAGCAGATCCCACAATGTTGAAATTAAAGGGGTTAATCAGGCCAATAACGAAAAATTACCTGAGATAATACAATCCATCGCTAAAATTTTAGGCTGAGACCTTGATCTGCGTGAGATTGATTACATCGTTCGTGTACGATCCAATTCTATCGCCACACCCAGGCCTATTATAGTCAAATTTATCCGACAAATGGCAAGGGACAATTTCCTGGCACTGATAAGAACGAAGAGAAGAACAATCACCAACAAGGATATTGGCATCGCCGGGACCCCCCGAAACATTCTTATAAATGAACACCTGACACTATACAATAAAGAGATACTTTATAAAGCCCGCTTATTCGCTAAAGACAAGAACATAAAGTATATTTAGGTGAGAAACGGTAAGGTTTTTCTGCGACGAAACGATACATCTCCAAAAATCTTGATTTCTCGGGAGCAGAATTTGGAAAAATTGAACTTGTCATAGAGTTTCTGTTAATCAATTTTGTAATTTGTAGACACTATCTAATTGTTAATAGTCATCATCTCATGTTTGTGCTCATTTTTCTGTCTCTCTTATATATTCCTTTCCCAACCTCGCGATCACTATACCTAATTCCAGCCCTTCTTATCCTATTTTCCTACCTAATGTACATCGACCAACTGTCTGTTATAATTAATCTCTATAATGTTGGTATCAAATTATTGATATTGACTTTTCTATGTTGTTTACAGTTAACCCCAACTCCTATTTTACCTAAGGCCATAGACGTGTCTCTATGTTTACCCGTCTTACTCGTACAAATGGTACTAGAAAACTAGATATATATACTACCAAAATGTAAGGGGGCTCCGAACTAAGACAAATGAGGTATACCAGAGTATACTTTGTGGAAATTGTGATGTGTACTGTCTGTCGGAAACTTGGCTGAATAACAACTTTCTAAACTCTGAACTTTTTGATCAAAGATATGTGGTTTTTAGAAGAGACAGAGACTCGTCTGTCTCAACTATGGGTGGAGGAGTTTTGATAGCTGTTAAGTCGAACCTTAATCCAGTTCAGCAATTCTCATGGTCCTCTTCGTCGGAGGACTTATGGGTATCTATCCCATTAAACCCTGCCACAAAACTTCACATATGCTGCTCATATATCGCGCCTGGCATTGATCATTCTGCATGTCTTAAAACACACTTGGATATGGTAGAAGAGATATCCTCCCTTTTCAATGACGATAGAATATTGTTAATCGGTGACTATAACCTCCCCTATATCAGCTGGACGCTTGATGGCGACTCCTTGCCTACTGTCGATAACTATGTTAAAAATCCATCTAATACTCACTTCGTCAAATTTCTCTCGTTGACTGGCATGAGACAGTACTGTCTGGTACCTAATACTTCACTCAGAATATTAGATCTTGCTGTCTCAAATCATATATGTGAAGTTGTATCATCTCAATCACACCTGGTCACTCCTGATCCCCACCACAGAACGTTATCCATTACCTTGAATATGTGTATAACAAGAAATAGTCTAATGAAAAATAACTCTAGAGATGTTATTCTCTTTGATAGGGCTGATTATATGAAAATAAAAGGTGATCTATCGGCTTATGATTGGGAAAATGAACTATCTGATCTGGCTCTTGATGAAGGTGTAGATAGATTTTATGAAATATTGTCTAAAGTCATACGTGATAACATACCTATCAAAAAAATAAGATCGGGTCACTCTTTCCCTCACTGGTTCTCTGCTGGGTTAATAAATATTATTAAGGAAAAACATAAATATCACAAAAAATGGAAAAAATTTCTGAATCCCATGGATTATTTATCCTTTTCATTATTAAGAAAATTGATACAAGGTTATTGTTATGAAAAGTACGTGAAGGATATTGAAAATGATATTAAACATGATCCAAAAACTCTATATTCCTTTATAAAGACTAAGCGAAATTCAGCTGGTACACCTAAGACGATGTCACACAATAATACTACGCATACGGATCCTAAATCTATATGCAATTTATTTAACGATTTCTTTACCTCAGTACATATTCGAGATGATAACGCAATGACCAGAACTGAACATCATCTGAACGATTTTGCGTTCTCCTCTTCCATTTTTATTAATAATATTGAAATAGACACTGCACTCGTTACCAAATATGTTAAATCTATTGATGAAAATAAAGGCCCGGGTTCTGATAATATACCAGGAAAATTTATAAAAAGATGCTCTCCAATGATTTCAATACCAATGTCTATAATATTTAATAAATCCATAAAAGAGGGCTACTTCCCCGCATTATGGAAGAAAACAATAATTACCCCAATTCATAAAAGTGGTAACCCAAATGAAATAACAAATTACCGTCCTATATCAAAGCTTCCAATATTAAGCAAACTGTTGGAAAAAATAATTATTGACCAGATTCTACCTCTTCTAAATCCTCTAATCATTTCAAACCAACATGGGTTTCGGATTAAAAAATCTATAGAAACAAACTTGCTTGAGTTTACCCATAGTGTTACTAGAGCAATGCACGATAAATTACAGGTGGATACAATTTACAGTGACTTTTCTAAAGCATTCGACAAATTAAATCACAAAATTTTACTACATAAGGTCTGGAACATCGGGATTAGAGGTGATCTCTTTAGGTGGTTTAATTCATATATAAGTAACAGGTCTCAGGCTGTGGCTTTGCGCGGTCACAATTCTAACTATAAACCTATTTTTTCCGGAGTACCCCAGGGCTCTCATCTGGGGCCTCTGCTATTCTTAATTTACATTAACGATATAAAATCTTGTCTTAAACATTCCAACATACTGTTGTTCGCAGATGATGCTAAAATATTTAAAGAAATTAAAAGCCCGTCAGATTGTTTGGAGCTCCAAGATGATTTATATAGTTTACAACGTTATTGTGCGGAAAATCAATTGTTCTTAAATATGGAAAAATGTAATTACATAACATACTCTCGAAACCGTAATAAAATATTATTTAAATATAAAATCAATAATGAAGAACTGAACTATAAATCTGAAATCAGGGATTTAGGTATAATACTGGACGAAAAACTATCTTTCACTAATCATATTGAATACATAACAACTAAAGCATATAAAACCCTCGGATTCATATTTCGAAACACGAAACCTTTTCATAACTCTGACACGCTGCGTATATTATTTAATTCATTTATTAGAAGCTTACTGGAATTTGGATCGGTTGTATGGAATCCAAACTATGAAATACATATTAACGCAATAGAAAATCTTCAAAAAAAATATATAAAGCAATTAAATTTTCGTAATAGACTACATTTCTCTAACTATCCTCAAGCTCTTAAACACCACAACACAAAACAACTGGAGACACGCAGATCAATCCATGATATTTGTTTTCTATATAAAATTATTAACGGTCTGATCGACAGCGCACCCCTTCTAAGCACACTCCGTTTTCACTGTCCACTTAGGAGAAATAGAAACCAGTCTCTCTTTTATATAGAACCTTCTAAAACTAACTATATGCTAAATTCTTATATTAATAGAGCTTGTACTGGGTACAATAGAAATTGTTTGAGCGTTCCGGAGTTGGATATGTTTGCTTCAAGTTTTTATGTATTCAAAAAAAAAATTGTGAATTTGTCGGATGTTTAATCTGTGCTCTGTTTTATTGTGCACATCTTTAACTTTTTAATTGTGCCCCTTTAACATTAACTTTAACTTAATTTTAATTTACTATTCTTCATACATTGAGACACGTGAGGCAAATCATAATATGAGTTTCTAGTGGTCAATGCTTCCCCCCACTCCCCTTCCTACCTCTCTCCTTTCCCATCCTGTCTTCATAATTGTTAATAAATGTGTATGTACTCAATATATTTAGAATACTATAATTGGCAACATAAAAATTATCTCTGTATATCTGTATAAATCTTTATTGTAATGCTGTTGTATTCTATAAAATAGAAATAAAAAATAGAAATAAAATAAAAAAAAAAATTGTATTTTGTATTTTCATGAATTGGGTTTGTTCAATATTTTTTTATTGAAATATTTTAATACAATTTATGAAAGTGATGTGTCTTTTTACCAATTAGAAAATAAGCAAATTTAAGTTTCCTGAACTTGGGCTCACTTTAAAATATTTGACATTTAAAAAATTGAGAAGCACTATTCAGATATCGCTCAAATTCTAATAGGGTCTAATCCAGTATTAGATATACATGTTTGCAAAATTTGAAAAGAATGGAATGAGTTAATTGATAAAGTAAAATAAACATGCCGTACCTATACCTATACACAACACGCAGCACATAGCACATAGCGTATCATAACTCATAACTCCCCACTATATCCCCTTGGGTTATTTATTAATTTATTTAATATTACTTCTCGGGCAGCTAACAGGTACTATGTCAAATATTAATTCAACATGCACCCAATAACAAGTTGCCACATTCTGGAGACTTACGATATTAATCATCTCACAGATCCAGACTGCAAACACAATTAAAAAATATGTCTCCACCGGGATTCAAACCCGGGACCTTTGGATCAGCAGTCAGATACCTAACAAACTGAGCCACGAAGGCCGACAAGTGGCCGGGTTAGTGAGGTGTAAAAACCGAGCCGTTAGATTTTCAAATTCTCTTTCGATTAAAGTTGTATTCTACTTCATAGGCCTTGTATTATTTAGTAACATACAATAAAAAATTAATAAAGGGTTAAATTAAAGTTATTTTACAAGAAAAGTATTAAATTAATTCAAATATCAAAAAAACTCACGCAATAGAATAAAAATGTAAAAATATACTATTCTTTATTTTAAAGACGTATCTTTTGAGGGAACTGGGGAAAAGATTTTCAAAATTTACTATTTAGCCTACCTACTATCAATAATAACGATTGCAATTTCTGATATTTTTATGATAATAATAACTGTCGTCGTTTATTAGTATATATGTATGTACGTATATTTTACTAGCTATGTTATATAATATGTTTCAAAGTTCCTTTATATAAACAATAATATGTAGGAATATAAGAACACATATGCATAAAAATGAAAGCATTGAAAAATGGTTCGAAATAACATCCCTCGTAAAATATCTTTATTTATATTTAAAATGGTATTAAAGAATACAAATGTAGGTCGTTATTCAAAAAGAAATTATCTTAAGATTTAACTCACACCGTAAATCTCGTACCACCTCGTTTTCAGAATCCATTTTATTACAAATAATTTTCCTTTTTACATTCTCAATTTATTTTCATTTTCTTTCACGAGAAAAATGTTATTTACGTAAAATCTTACGAAAATTTTACCTCAGTTTAGGTTTAATGCAACACGACGTTTTCGTTTCGTATAGGAAGTTCGAACCATCCTCATGAGATGAATTTATTTCATGTAGGTAGGTACAAAAATTTATTACTGCGTACATGAAAACTATTCACATTAATCTTTTTTTTTAATTTTCATATTATATATCTTCTACAAAAACATTATTCATAAAATAGGATAAATATGTTTTTAAATTTTGAATTGAGAATGAGTTTCAAATATTTAGGAGTAGAGATCTGCAGCCATAACGACTTATACACTGAAGTCCGCGAACAAGTCAATAAAGCATCTGTCGTATCTGGATGTCTGAAAAATATGATCTGGAAAAATAAACACATGCGTATTGACAGTAAGGTCAGAATATATAAAACATGTGGGCGACCGATCATGACGTATGCTGTGGAAACGCGAGCAGATACTGTACGAACCAAGGGGCTCCTAAGGACAACGGAGATGAAGGTCCTAAGGTCAATCACTGGTAAAACTCTCCGAGATCGTGTTCGCAATGTTCAAATAAGGAAAACATGTGGAATACAGGACATCGTTCGATGGAGTAGATCCAGAAGAAGGCATTGGAGGGACCACGTAGCCAGGATGGACAGTGATCGGCTAGCAAATATAGCAGCAAATGAAATTCCTTCCGGCCGCCGCCTGCCCGGTAGACCACCCAAGAGATGGAAGGATAGCTGGACTTCGTCATCCCAGGAGGCAGTAGTTTCTGAAGAACAGACCAACTAGGTCTACTAAACGAAGAAGAAGAAGAATTGAGAATACAAAATGAATCGAGGTAGGGGCCAACTAACTGCGGAGATGACTTAGGACCGAATGGCGTGGAGTTCAATAAGTTGACGTTTCTAATTTTATCTTCGTCTTGTGACGACTAAATATTTTTAATCATTTTCACGTCGATGAAATCAGCCGATTTTTCTAGAACCTGTTTGATTGCTTTCAATTTGGCAGATAATATTCTTATTCTTGTATAGCTTTTCAGGAAACTAACAGGTACTTTGTCTAATATTATTTATTTTGTAACTTTTTGTACATATGAGTGTACACACTGGCGAGTTTCTTGCCAATCGGCAATTTCTTCCAACAAACCAAAAGTAATTCTAATATACATACAATGTGTACATGACCAAAATAAAAAAAATAACTAAAATAAATATAATAAGGAAAACAGAATAAAAGAAAAAAAAAGATTGAATATGATAACAGTTTATACCAATGATAGGAAAACAAAAGGATAAGGAGAGCAAAGAATGAAAGAATAAGAAAAAATCAGGTATAATCAGATAGATATTTTTTCTTTAGCCAATTTTTTAATATGTTTAATGAGATAGCAGACATAATATCGGGACTTAGACTATTCTATTGCTTTGCTGATTGTACTTTAAATGAAGAGCTTCAAATTCAATACTATGAATTAGAAAAGATAGTGAAGTTGGTACGTTTATCAGATCGGAGTGGACGCCCGTAGCTTGTAAGATAAGTGAATTTATCTTTGAGATAGTGAGGTGTTTTGATAAAAAAAGACATTTTATAACAATGACAGGATATGTTGTATACGTCGCTGTCGTATCTTGGACCAATGAAGAAGATTACGGTAATGAAAAATGTGATTTAACCGACCTTGGCATAAAGAAAACATTGATTATTGATATAAAGAGATGGAAGTTACAAATTTTTAAGGGAGGACAGAAGATGAGAACTACTATTTATCGTCTCACAGCAAGCTGCAAGCAATCGTGCAAGCATTGGTTGCGCTTTAATGTCTAAAGAGTGTATAAAATAAAATTCCAAAGTCAAAAGAATAAACCAAAAAAACCTAAATTATAAACACCGTCATGCATCACATTTAATCGAAGTTATTTTAGCAGAATCCAATAAACACACAACACACAGGGCACATGTAAACAAAACTTCCTCAAGCTCTATAATATTGAACCATCCGCGTTGGACCGCCAATAAAACGCGTCAGAAATCGAAACACACAAGAAATCGTGTCAGTGATTGATTACAAAACACATCTTTTAACAATCTATTTTAAATTGTGAGTAATTCTACAGGCAGAGTATACTCGGTTGTTTACTGTTTGGACGCTGTTTACTGATTTACACCTCAGACTATGTAAACAAAAGGTACACACAAATAGGAATAACGTCTCAAAGCTTTTGTGTTGCACTAAAAGTATTGAAGGGTGAATCAGTACCTACCTTATACCTAATTTGTTACGTTTGGACAAATTAGGAAATATATAGCGCTATGCCAAAGATAAATAGGAAGGCAAAAATAACACATTTTTCTATAATTTTAAAATAATTATAAAAGTTCTTTTTTATTTAAAATTTAAATGTCATCATTAATTGTTGTTTTAAAAAATTCTCTGAAAAACTCTGAAAAAACACATAAGAACATAAGAAGAGTCCGGAGAACTCTAAAACCTTGCAGACACAGCACTTAACAAAACAAAGAGAGCTTATTATGTGGAAACAACTGGCTCACCGTTGAATGCCTTAAAGTAAGACTAGATTAGGCTATTTAAGATATGTTATAATGAGCTTGGTTGTTTTTAAATATAATTTAAATAATGAAATTCCTGTAGGTCGACGTCTACCTAGAAGACCACAAAAAGATGGAAGATAAGCCGATGAAAACATATCGTAGATATACTACAAGATGAAGAAGAAGTAAAAGTGATGTTTCCATAAAATGAGTAAGTAGCTGCCCATTATTGTTTTGTGAAGCAATGAGTTGATTTTGGTATATTATGTTAAATAACTATTTTTTATAAGAATTATGTTTTTAATCAACTATTTTAGTCTGACTCCAAAAGTACCAAAAAAGTAAAAAGCCTAATGACTACCTACATATTTAAAGAAAATATGTAATTTGAAAACTCATGTAAAATATTATGTAGGTAGGTAGGTACTGTTTGAACCACAGATTATTTGATAAATTTTGGGGAAGACCTGTTGGTGTTTTATGTTTTGGGTATCCCACGATAAACATCTCCCACTGGTCCCACCCTGACTACTTTACTTCCGTCCGGAAAGTTGAAATGGTGCCTTTATCCCTGAACTCACTAATGATAGAATCGGGCCGCAGGGTGTGCTACAGATGAATAGAGGAAAATATCATATAAAACTCATGAACAATGTGCACGATCATATTTCACTGAGGATTCCTGCGAATTTTTACCTCGCCTTTTGTACTTTTAACATTTAATCATCCATATTATGATATTATTAACGACGGAATTGTTACCAACCAAACAATCACCCGTCGTATTGCGTATTGTGCGAAATAATTTCTATAATATTGACGATATTTAAAATGCAAAAGAGATAGTATGATTTCTGAGAAACTCGTCTGCATTCTGGGAAAAATATAGAAAAGTAAATAATTCGTTGAAAGTATATAATATTTATTATTTTTTTTTAAATGGTCATACTATTAATTATTGTCCGTACACATTTTTCACCAGAGCAGATTTTCGGTTAAAAAGAGGTTTATGTTTTCTCTTTCATACGTCTACGTTATGAAAAAAAAAACGGTTTTAGTCTTTGTTCTGCCAGTTTTCAACATCACTGCAAAACTTTATATTATTTTTAATTTTTATCTACAGTAAAAATCAACAACTCGTGTCGTCAACAACAACAACACAAAAAGTCGTTAAATAGACGATTTCTTTGACAATATCGTTACTGAATATAAAAAATGTTAAGTAAAATCAATATCCATCTAATTGTTCAAGGTAAGCAGTGTCCGACCGAGGTCAGATTATGGCTGAAGCCGAAGCTGAATGTTCGGTCCTAGCCGCAACCTAAAATCGTAACCTCGAAACCGTAGGTTTGGCTACTAAGAAAATTTATTATAATATCTCTAAACCACAAAAATATCGATGCAAATTATGGAGGCATTGATACACGTGTAGCTCTGCTACATGGCAACCTTTGTAGACTTGGCGGACGTGACGTAGCAGAACAAAGTATGAATTTAATTCCCGTGGCAGCTGATCTGCTGCGCTGGCTACCGCCCGCATTCTCACACTGGTTTTCAGTATCATTAGTACTAAATTAGTATTTATTCGCCTTTTTGGAACACGTTTTCTTATTTTTTTAGTATTTTTGAAATTTTTTGGTATATTTTGTGATTTTTAGAAAATTTAATAACACTTTTGGTATTTTCTTTATATTCTGTCCGCGGTCCGCCGACCGCCGTGCCACAGTTGGTAAGCCGTTCGGTTTCTGCGCGGGCGTCCTGGGTTCAATTCCTAGCAGAGGAGAAATTTATTTAAATTCATTTCTCACGCAAATATTGCTTCTCTGGGCTGGAAACACTGGTTAGTCGGAAGAAATTCTCATACGGCAATAAACTCGCCACTTGCGCAGGGTGCAAGGAAGTGTTCATCTTTATTATTATTTTATCCCCCTTTACTTCTTTGATTTACTCATTGATAGGCAAGGTGGTGGCGGGATATTGTGAATTACATTTTTTAGTTGGTGGATTTGACTGGTGACTTTCCTTGAGAGAATTGCTGTGAGAATTATTTCTAAGCAAAATTTGATCAATTTTGGAATTTACATTGTACTAAAAAATACTAATAAGTATCGAATATTTAATTACTACTGTAAAATTATACGAATCGTCCACATCGAACTTCGTTTGTTGAAATTTTGTGTTTTAGTGGAGTTTATAACTATTATGAAACAAAAATATCGTCCTGAACGGGGAACAAAAATAAATATTGAAATAAATTTTCTTTCAGATTCACCATCTACGGAGGTGAATCTAAGGGCCGAATTTATAAAACGTACTTAGTATGTGCTCAATGCTTAGCACCCCAAAATCGTATTAATAAACAATATGCAATTCTTATGTCGTAAACGCGTACTTAAGCATTGCAGCGCAGTCTATAGAAATATATCGAATGCTCAAGTCGCCCGGCTACCTGCCTTGGAGAACTACTCAGAGAGACGGAACGGGACAGAGCTATACCGAGTGAAAGAGATGATAATATGCGTGTACATAACTTCGCCATTATATATTTTACAGTTGTCAGTTGCGTGTATTGCATCTCGTTAAATTTTCGGCTTGCGCTTCAATTTATATAATATCTATTTCTTTTTTACTTCGTGATGTTGATAGTGATGTTTTCTGTAAAACTACCTTGATCGTTTTTTATATGATACTTCTTTTATTGGCATATACATTTGATTAATATTTATATTATTATAAATGTAAGAATTTGTACTTTTTTCCATCATAGTAAAAATATACATAAATACCCACAACCATAGTTTTTTTTATTATTTGTATGTTTTATTGCTAGATTTGTAATATATTATTTTTACTATGTACTTACATATATTTTTGGTTATATTCATGGTTGTTCAAAATTAGTATTATTTTTATCTAGTGAGGCAATGGAGATTCATTGTTATATTATATTGTCAATTCACCATCCCATATCTAGTTGTTTTTATTATAAAAGTGCGTGTCTATGCAATAAGTATTCAGAATCCCAACGCAGCGGCCCTAAATGTGTTGGTAATATCAAGTAAAAAATACAACTCATAGACAAACGTTGTTCTCGACTGAGTAAACTCAAAGTATTGTTTATTAATAGGACATTGTTAGTAGTTCTCAGATTCGTTTGAGTAGTGCTTACGTGAGAATTCTCAGAGTCACCATTTGAGAATCGTTTATAAATTCGGCCCTAAGTCTTATTTAGTATTGTAGTAAAAATTAAGTTTTTTTTCCGGGTGATTATAAGTATTTTTCTTATTTTTAAGATTTGAAATCTGTAGTTAAAGTGTTTCATTTACAGCTTCAGTACGGTAGCAGTTCTGATCTTTTCAATAGTATATTGTCTTTGTCTTGAATATATTTGGCTTTTCGGGAACATGATAGCCAATTATTTTTTTTAAGGAACATTCTTTTCTGCATGAGCCAATGTGTTTAATTTTATTTTTCTGCAAAGATGTTCATTATTATTCTATTTATAAGTACATATAACCTATTTAATACTATTACATTTCTTATTCGCGGCATATTCTTTCTCCCCCGCCATATTATTTTGTTTATCCAGTGTTTAACTTGTTTTTCATGTTCTTCCTTGTTATAACAATTATAAATATATACTATAAATATATGCGTGTACAATTATACTATAAATATATGCGTGTTTTCTTTATATGTCTCCAAATATCATTAAAAAAATAGTATTTTTTTTGTATTTTTTCACATTGGGTTTAGTATATTTTCGCCACGAGTGCGGTATTTTTGGCAGTTTGGAAAACGGTCACACTGATTCTCACGCCAGCCTCGTTCACGTCCTGTCTTCGTTCAAGAAGAACTTTTCCGTCCTCGATTCTTATTTAATATATTACGAACAATAATATTTTTGTATGTATTTCTAAATCTGTATAATCGAATAAACCAGCAATTCTGTAAGTCCTACTTTTTCATTTCATCAATCCTATGGACTATTTTTTTTTACATTGGAGTCAAATCACATGGATAATAATAACAAAATATAGATATTTTATTAAATACACAAAAGGATATAAGAACATAAGTTTAGTCATATCCTTCTGATATTATAGGGAAAACACCCTATACACCTAACACTACGACCCGGTTCAATTCAACAATTCAGTATAGCCAAATTCACGCGTGTTCGTAGAGTTTTTACTGTATTTAGACTCGAAGGTGGCCGAAGCTAATGCTGACGGTTCGGTCGAACACTAAAGTCAACTTATTATATCTTCTTGGATAAAGTTTTAACAGGGAACGCGGAAACATCATCTTTTTCCAAATTATGGAAAAAGTTTTGTAGATATTTTTTTAGACTAATCAAAACATATCAGTTGACAGTTATTTTTGAAAAGAAATCTTATTATACGGGAAATATATTTATTATGAAACACGCCGGTATATATGCAATAAATTTGTAACCAGATTCTCTTACAAAATTGAACACACGCCTTCCTTGGTATTATTAATCGACAGAAGTGTCAAATCATTTTTAATTTTGTATTAGCTGGCTCCAACCTCTAAAAAATATGTCAGAGTTGAACACATGAGTCCGTCCTCTTCTTTAACACAGCTTCCAATCGTTCCATGCCACTCCTTTAATTCAATCTGAGCACCGTGTCTTAGGATGTCCTATACATCTTGTCTCAGACGCCACTCCAGGACTGTCTGGGTCTACCTACCATCAGTGTATCTGGCAATGTGTGACGCGATGTTCCGCTACAGACTCTTCGGGGTGAAAAATGCAATCAAATATAAATTCAATGCACAGCCAATAGCAAGTTCTAGTAGACTTGTGATTTTAACCGTCTCACAAATCATGGCTGAAAACGCATTGAAAGCAAGTAGACTTGTGATTTTAACCGTCTCACAAATCATGGCTGAAAACGCATTGAAAGCAAGAAAAACTGTGGCCCCAGTGAGAATTGAATACAAATTAAAATTAAAATCACTTTCAATAATAGGACTAAAGATCCTCTGGTTGAGGCCGTACATAGACCAGGTGATACATGGACCAGGTGATCGACGACATGTGCTGTAGTAGCTACGTGGAGATGAAGAGGCTGACAGAGGACAGGGCGGAGTGGAGTAGAAGAGAGGCAGCCATAGCTGTTGCAAACCAAACCCAGGATTGAAACTGATAATAGAGATAGTTTTACATCTAACACATTAAATGTATAACTAGGAAATTCCGCAATTTTCAGGGGTATTTTCGGAATTATTTTATATAGAGAGAATTTTCAAATATTATGATTCTGAAACTGTCAAGCTGTAGACAGTACTATATTTTATTCCTGTCTTTAGTTTCAAGACTTCAGTGTCAGTATTGACTGAGTAATTGAGGAAAAGCCGATGCAACTCCCGATCACATTTGATTGTCAGTGCGACCTTAATGATCCACAAAGGTTTCCTGTTATATTTATCTTGGCAATCAACTTTAATGCGACATATTTATAATTTTAACACAGTTAATCAAAGTTATAACAACTGAAGCGGGTGAAACCTAAAATGTTGATTTAGTTATAACACCAAATTAAGTTTACCTTCATATTTTATCAGTCAGTGTGTTTAGAACTAAAATGAAAGCTAAATCCCTTGTGAGGTAAAGAAGTATGACTAAGTCTATATTATAATGTGTAAGGAAAATAGTGTCCCAAGGATGTAATGATACGACACAAGACACAACACATATCATAAATATGGTGTCACATATATTGTGTCCCCGCTGCTTGAAGTACACACTATATCTCAATGAATGTTCATCATGATACATTAGACAATATTATATATGGGATAACCCTACGATAAAGATACGTATTCCTAGGAAAACAGCACCGAAACACAACGGCCGTCATATTGAGGCGGATGAAATATGACGATGTGCGCCAACGTCATGTACAACTTTAGTAGTTTATTTCAATACAACTATATGTAGTCATAAATAAATTTAATGATTTTCGTGCGACGATAGATGCAGTTAAAGATGACAGAGCGGGTAGCGCCCTGAGTTCAAATCTCGCCTCAACTGATTTCATTCACCTATAGCACAAGCATTTATACCTAATTTATGGAATGTATCATGATGTATTTTTGCTTTTTACAAGAACATATACATTTTAAAAAATATATATTACATTTTATATGCAGCATATGCATATGCAGTCAATATAACAATACATTCTCAGCTGAGATAGACATATTCAACGCGAAATATTATAGATTTAGACATGATGTTCTGAAGGTGATGCGCAATCAATATCCCTCTGTCCTGTCCTCCTAGTCTCTCTTCTCTCTTTTCTCTTCTTTCCTTCCCTAGTTGTTGTATATGTGTGTATGTGCGTGTATGTGTGTGATGGTGTGTATGAGTGTGTGTGTGTGATGGTGTGTATGAGTGTGTGTATGAAGGTGTGTGTATGAATATTTTTGGCTTGTAAACTGTTATTTGTTTGTATATTATGTTGATGGAATGCTTTTTTTGGCTCTAATTTATCATTTAACTGTAAATTATCATTTAACTGTAAATGAGCTGTAGCTTCCCAATGAAAATAAATAAATATACCCCAGATACCTATTCTCCTTTTTTTTCAGGCCTCGTTCATCCAGTAATGGACATGACCTCCCCCTGAGTCCTCTAGTATCTTGGGCAGACCGCATCCATCCACCTCCAGCCACTCTTTAATATCATCAGACCACCTTGTTTGAGACCTGCCAACACTTAATTAAGTTTATAGAATATTTTTGTCTATGTCAAATATGTTGAAGATTTTTGATTGCTTATTTTTAATCATTTTAAACGTGTATGAAACAATTTAAGTTTGGTCACTTTGGTCGGTTGTTATAAGAAAATCGTTCGAAAATTGTTTTTCGAACGGTTCGATTGTTTTTTTTTTCAAAGTTAAACAACTTTATGCCGGTATCAACATAACGGTATTTAGTATTTACTAGTTGCATGTAACACATGAGATCCAACTGTCGATAGCGATAGTATGTATAGTTGAAGAATAAGTACCAAACTATAATCCCATAAACACAAATTATTTAATATTTTAAGATATTTGATTTTCTATACAACACTTGTACCTATGTATGTATGTCAAGATAGGATAGTATGGAGGTCAGTCCTTTGATCCTACACAGAATATGAAAACAGCATGATGGTATGTATGTATGTTTGGAGATTAGTATCAAATAATTAAGTTTTCTTGGATATTGTGTGTAGGCGATTGCCATACAAATTGTATGAAGAAATGTCGTCACTAAATTCAATTTTTATAAAAATTGTTAAAAAAAGTTTGAGATGTGCTAATACATCTTTTATATTTTTTATAGAAAATTAAATTATCTAGTTGGGGTGTTTCGACTTTTTTCGATATTTTTAAAATATTTGGAAATATAGGCAGTTAAACTCATAAATTTATCATAAAAAAAATATTTTTCTTAATAAAAAACGTTTGAGAAACCCTGGAATTTTTTTGAAAAAATCAATTTGAGATTTTGTATTTTTCTGTGTTTATAGCAATTTTCAGCGTTCTAGCTTTTATGGTTTCTGAGATATATGGAAAAATAAAGTAAAAATTCAAAAGTTGATAACCCCTGACTGAAACAAAAATTCAAAATTCTGAGTATAAAAGTTTTGTAGGCCTATAACTGTTTATATATTCTGAAATTTTGGGCTCTGTGAATTGAGCGGATCAAAAGTTATAAGGGGGGGACGGACACACACACAGACACACACACACAGACACACAGACACACGAAATGTTCTACTCCGAATTCTGAGTAAATCCGTGTATGGAACATATATGCTGCGAAGCCTCTAAGTTGGTGTTTTTTGATCTCAAAGTTGGAAATGCCGTGAAAAAAGTAGACCTCTTCATACAATTCTCGCGTATTCTGGCTTGAAACATTGTCGATATGTTAAGAGAACAAAGTTCTCCTGAAAAAATCGACAGTTGAATAATTAACCCAATTGCACTTATATACGAATCGCTATCGCGAGTCCTTAACTAACCTATCTTACCGTAAAGTATGTATAACCTGGAATAAAGACATTTTTTCCATTTTTAATTCACTATTCGTTTCAAAACACGAACCCCGTTTAATTAAGAAGAAAACATAATAAATTGAATTTAAAACGAACATTGGCGTCGAGCCAGAATAATAGTTCGGCCTTTATTTTGTTGCGCGTCGTCTTGAATTAAAAACCAAACATTGTAAAGGGTTAGGATGTCGGGATGCAAACTGTAGACTGTACATAATGTCACCGACACGAATCAACCACACACATACATTGTACACAGCTAGTTGGTGCTGACTTGTCTTATTCGCATATTAAAATAATACATTATACATGGCGCGCTTCACTGAGCAGAGTGTATTTATTAAAGAGAGAATATGATGCATAAATAGGTTGTTGCCAATGTATGTACATATATTCGAGTACAAGTATGTAAATGTACCGAATATTGCAACCCGGCAAACTTTGACATCGGTAGGTTCCCGTTTTTCGGAATTATATCTCTCCCTCATTTGTCGTTGAGCGCTCGCACGGAACGCACAGGGCAACGCCGACGCTCGCCGCTGTCACTTTTTCCCGCGCATTTGTCGTGCCGGTCCGAGGAGAAAAACAAAACCGGAAAAGCCGACGTCCGTCGCGAAACCGTTTCGACACGAACCGTGACTGTCTCAGTGAAATTAACTACAATTATTCGGTGACTTGAAATTTTCAGTGTTGTTATTCATGACTGAAAGACTTTCAACGCTGTTTCTCTGTGTGACCAAAGCGTTGACTATAATATGTAAAGTTAAGATGCATCGCCTGTAGTGAAGTGTACATACATAAAAAATAAGTGCTTGCGTTAAATCTATATTATACTGATTTGCTTTAAAACAGTACAAGTTCATTTCGACTTGGCGATATTTTGTAATCATACTTTTAAAGATATTGTTTATTGAGTGTACCGACCAATATATTAAATTTAACACGAATCTAAATGTTTAAATGTGTACTTATTTTGTTTGATTCAGTTCTTATAAGATAAACAAACTACGATAGCATACAGATAAAACAATGAAGATGATTTAGATGAAATCGTGATGCATATTTATTAGTATATTTATATGTTTTGTATGTTGATGCTTCCTAAATATAATAAATAAGATACTAAAAATATAAAACAGTACATGTATCACCTATATTTAAAGATATATCTATTAATAACAACCAAAAAATATGAATAATTCTATGGAAAACTTTTTAGATACATGTTAATTTCGTGAAATAAATCATTGTATACCTACCTACTCGCAGCATCCGTTTTGACTCACATTTTTTTATTATTTGAATAGCTAAATAGAATTTGTTAGTCACAAAATTATTTGATGACTGATAAATGGATCGTGTTCATTATTTGACCTATTATTTTTTTTCCGTTCGCAAATAAATAACTTAAGCGAGACGCTTGTAAAATAATAAGAAATAACACGTTCCTGTAATAATAATTTACGAGTCGACTTGAAAGAATAATCTCCCGGAGAAAAGTGTTTTCGATAAAAATGTGATAAGGCAAAAGCGGTATTGATTTATAGAGTGCGGTGGCATCGACCAAACTTTAACATGAGTCACGCCACAGATGATTCCTATCTCAGATAGTTCCGTGGTCCATGGTCCATGACGACATCTTCCCGTATCCCACCGCTATGTATTCCTACCGATTCGGAGTGTACTCGACCGCACGCATAAGATATCAAATGAATTCTTAATCATCATACTCCGTGCTGCTTGTGTAATCGGAGACAGTAAAGTAGAGGGGAAGAATGAAGCTTTGGAAGACCCTGAAGACTGTAGGAGGAAGCAAGGCGGTTGGAGAACAGAAATCAACGCTACAGAATTCCTCTGCCGCCTCCAAAATTCATATTGATGCGTTTGAAATGGAAGGTAAGTAAATATTTACAGAATCTTTGAATATAAATACCTACATATATAATGCCTAATGACTATTTACATTCTAATTTCGTAATTGAAATATATTGTAAATAAATATATTCATTAATTATACCTATATATTACAAGTTTATACAAAAATATGTATTACGAGTATTTTCAGGTTATTTCATTAGACTTACGTATTGAAATAAATCATACACAAATGATTCGGATGGTAACTATCCTAGTTCGTTTGTATATTAATATTAGATGATGATGATAATAATAATAACAATAATGGTCTTTTATGCAGATATTATGTCGATTTAACACAGCAGCGCGGCTGTTGAACGATCTTCCGAATTATGTTTTTTCGCCTTCTAACGACCCGGGTCTTTTAAAAATTCGATTTTTTTTCCCGAGCAGATTGCAAACCCTCCCCAACGCTACGTAGCATGTTTCTTTGGAAGAGTGTAATGGACTTAAAACGCAATAGCTGGTGTCCCTTACGTAGCCATTGATCATAATCAGAAGAAAAAAAACTCAATATTATGGACTCGTGGGCCCGTGGGTGGTGGGCCCGTCGAACTTCCTACCAATCTACCAGTATAATTAATAAAAAGAGTTAAATTTAATTAAAAAGATGGAAATCATCGAATGAATACAGAATAAAAACGAAAGTCAAAAATTTATTCAAATCAATGATAAATGTATAATTATATTTTTACAGAATAAAATTCTTTTTAGCAAAATTATGAAGAATTTTCTAAGGGAGAATTATAAAGAAAATAATACCATGGAGTTAGGGTGTGATGTAATTAAAAAGGTGATGAAAGGTGTCATTAATTTAAATTAATTATCATATTAAAGATAATGTTACGTAAAAATATTGACCTTTGTCCGGTCCGCAAAACCCAACTCAACTCACGCGGTAGAAGACCGTTAGCGAACAGTAAAAAAAAACTGAACAAAGATATTCTTTAATAAAAGCAACCTATTTTAAGCTTTTATAAACTAACAAAGAAAAGAAAAAAAATAGTTTGTATTATGATTAATCTATTTTTTCATTAATTAATTATTGGTGTCTACGTGTTCGTTTATTTAAACATTATAAAAATTGTTACAAAGATTACCCATTATTTAATATAATTCAAATATGGTTAATATTTACTACCAAAAAAGTATCCGTCGAATCATCAAATATGTTACAGAGATTCCGTAAAAAAATCGACATAAAACTAAGTTTAGTTTGTCAATCGACAATTCTTGATAGAACTCCATTGTACGTTGATATGTTATAAAAATATAAAAATACTTGGTTAATGTTCTATTATATTTATTGGATTATTGACGCGTTTCGTGCAAAGCACATCGTCAGAATAATGCTCTACAAGACTGAGACTAGTGGTTATATACAAAATTTACATGACAGGTGTATAAAATGTTGGTTTTTGAACGGTTGAAAAGAAGTTATATAATAATATAGATTCATTTGCATTATATAACTTCTTTTCAACCGTTCAAAAACCAACATTTTTATACACCTGTCATGTAAATTTTGTATATAACCACTAGTCTCAGTCTTGTAGAGCATTATTCTGACGATGTGCTTTGCACGAAACGCGTCGATAATCCAATAAATATAATAGAACTTTAACCAAGTATTTTTATATTTTTATAACATATCATCGACATAAAATATTGTTACTATACCTACTGAGATAACATATTTGTAAGTCGTTTCTGCTGGTTCTGCGTATTTGTTTTTGATTGCGATTTTAACGTATGATTATGGTGGCACCCTCAGTTTTAAACTTTCAAAGACTTGTAAGTACCTAAATGTAAACTCAAGATTCTACAAACTTGCGAATCCTTTTGAATATTTCATTCAAATCCAATTTTGTCAAACGACTCAATTTTACGGGAATTTTATCAAAACTTTATTATTTGTTAATCACTCAACTGATGTTAATCACTCTGTTGTAAACATTATTTGAACAAATATTATACAAAAATCAGAATGTTGGATCATTTCAAGTTTTGACAGATGAAATCATAGATAATAAATAAACCGTTGTCACTAGAAAACTAATCATCTCAAAATATACACTTATGAATATGAACACAATGCGATTGTAGTGCCTACTTTGACGTATGCCAGTGAAACATGGACCTGGCAAAAGACACATGAAATTAGAATAAATGCTGTAGAAATGAGATCACTAAGAAGAGTTTGTAATAGAACGATATATGATAAATTAAAAATGAGGATATAAGGAGAGAATGCAAGATAAAGAAAAATATTATATGTAAAAATGAATGTGAATTCCTTGAGGTGGTTTGGACATATTGAAAGAATGAACGATGGACGACAGGCCAAAAAAATATGCATGGGTGTAATAGATGGAGTGAATAGCAGGGATCGCCCCAAAAAGGGATGGCATGACCATGTGAATGATATTTTGAAAGAAGGAAACATAAAAAGTTGTAACAATCGACGAGCATGTATGAGACGATGCGTGGATGTAAAGAAAGCCAGAAATGTGTGCAAAAATAGAGAAGTATGGCGCTCCGTTCTCTCCGCTTACCCCGTACCTAATGGACATGGCGTGATGGTATGTATGTATGTATGTATGTATGTATGTATATGAAGTCGATCGACATAATAGTTTGGACTACAAAGAGGACACCATATTACATAGTACATAAGCAATACGTCATACACACAAAATCATCACGACGAAAATCATAGTATGTATTATATGCATAGTAGTAGTTGTAAAATTAATGTAAAAATCATACTTAAAAATTGTAAAAACTCAACTCTCCATTATTCCATACTACAGAGTTCCTAGAATAGAGTACCTACCTACATAAATAAAAGGCGTAAAAAATAACTTGTATGAAACGGTGCGACAGGGGGCTTTCTATTATTATTTAATTAAAACATTATATTAATGTATATAAATTAAGATATAACTTTGACATTAATTATAAAAGGACGTTATTAAAAAAAATCCTCTATTGTAGACAGATAAGCAGCAACCATATTATTTTTACAACTCTTTTATTAAGGGTAGCCATTAAACTACTATAATGTGCTATGTGGGTAACCTATAACATCACCATATTGATGAACTTTAAATAATGGTTGGTACCAAGCCTCATACCTAATATATGAGTACCTATGTACTTTTTTGGATAATTTTTTTATGAGTAGTGAATTCGTATTAAATAATACAGATAACTATTAAGTAAAATTGAAAATTCTGTTTTCAATAGTTGCTTCTGCATTTTTTAGAATTGTTTTGAAATTATTTCATAATCCAACTGTCGATTTGTTCAGGAGAACTTTGTTCTCTTAACATATCGACAATGTATCAAGCCAGAATACGCGAGAATTGTATGGAGAGGTCTACTTTTTTCACGGCTTTTCCAACTTTGAAGTCAAAAAACACCAACTTAGAGGCTTCGCAGCATATATGTTCCATACACGGATTTACTCAGAATTCGGAGTAGAACATTTCGTGTGTCTGTGTGTGTGTGTGTCTGTGTGTGTGTGTGTGTCTGTGTGTGTGTGTGTGTGTGTCTGTGTGTCTGTGTGTCCGTCCCCCCCTTATAACTTTTGATCCGCTCAATTTACAGAGCCTAAAATTTCAGAATATATAAACAGTTACAGGCCTACAAAACTTTTATACTCGGAAATTTGAATTTTTGTTTCAGTCAGGGGTTATCAACTTTTGAATTTTTATTTTATTTTTCCATATATCTCAGAAACCATAAACGCTAGAACGCTGAAAATTGGTACAAACATAGACAAATACAAAATCTCAAATTAGTTTTTTCAAAAAAATTCCATGGTTTCTCAAACATTTTTTATTAAGAAAAATATTTTTTTTATGATAAATTTATGAGTTTAACTGCCTATATTTCCAAAACTTTTACAATTATCGAAAAAAGCCGAAACACCCCAACTATATAATTTAATTTTCTATAAAAAATATCAGCAATGTAGTAGAAGATCTCAATTTTTTTTTAACAATTTTTTTAAAAATTGAATTTAGTGACGACATCGCTTCATACATTTTGTATGGCAGTCGCCTATACACAATATGTAAGAAGACTTAATAGTTTGATACTTCGACTCCAAACATACATACATACCATCATGCTATTTGCATATTCTGGGTAGGAAAAAGGATCTTCCTCCATACTATCCTATCTTGACATACATACCTACATATGTTGTATAGAAAACAAAATATCTGAAAATATTCAATAATTTGTATCTATGGGTTTATAGTTTGGTACATATTCTTCAACTATACATACTATCGCTATCGACAGTTGGATCTCATGTGTTACATGCAACTAGTAGTTAGGTAGGTGTGTGATGCATTATCCAACTGTCGATTTGTTCAGGAGAACTTTGTTCTCTTAACATATCGACAATGTATCAAGCCAGAATACGCGAGAATTCTATGGAGAGGTCTACTTTTTTCACGGCTTTTCCAACTTTGAAGTCAAAAAACACCAACTTAGAGGCTTCGCAGCATATATGTTCCATACACGGATTTACTCAGAATTCGGAGTAGAACATTTCGTGTGTCTGTGTGTCTGTGTGTGTGTCTGTGTGTCTGTGTGTCCGTCCCCCCCTTATAACTTTTGATCCGCTCAATTTACAGAGCCTAAAATTTCAGAATATATAAACAGTTACAGGCCTACAAAACTTTTATACTCGGAATTTTGAATTTTTGTTTCAGTCAGGGGTTATCAACTTTTGAATTTTTATTTTATTTTTCCATATATCTCAGAAACCATAAACGGTAGAACGCTGAAAATTGGTACAAACATAGACAAATACAAAATCTCAAATTAGTTTTTTCAAAAAAATTCCAGGGTTTCTCAAACATTTTTTATTAAGAAAAATATTTTTTTTATGATAAATTTATGAGTTTAACTGCCTATATTTCCAAAACTTTTACAATTATCGAAAAAAGCCGAAACACCCCAACTAGATAATTTAATTTTCTATAAAAAATATTAACATCGTAGTAGATCATCTCAATTTTTTTTTAACAATTTTTTTAAAAATTGAATTTAGTGACGACATCGCTTCATACATTTTGTATGGCAGTCGCCTATACACAATATGTAAGAAGACTTAATAGTTTGTTACTTCATCTCCAAACATACATACATACCATCATGCAATTTGCATATTCTGGGTAGGAAAAAGGATCTTCTTCCATACTATCCTATCTTGACATACATACCTACATATGTTGTATAGAAAACAAAATATCTGAAAATATTCAATAATCCAACTGTCGATTTGTTCAGGAGAACTTTGTTCTCTTAACATATCGACAATGTATCAAGCCAGAACACGCGAAAAATGTATGGAGAGGTCTACTTTTTTCACGGCATTTCCAACTTTGAAGTCAAAAAACACCAACTTAGAGGCTTCGCAGCATATATGTTCCATACACGGATTTACTCAGAATTCGGAGTAGAACATTTCGTGTGTCTGTGTGTCTGTGTGTGTGTCTGTGTGTCTGTGTGTGTGTGTGTCCGTCCCCCCCTTATAACTTTTGATCCGCTCAATTTACAGAGCCTAAAATTTCAGAATATATAAACAGTTACAGTCCTACAAAACTTTTATACTCGGAATTTTTAATTTTTGTTTCAGTCAGGGGTTATCAACTTTTGAATTTTTATTTTATTTTTCCATATATCTCAGAAACCATAAACGCTAGAACGCTGAAAATTGGTACAAACATAGACAAATACAAAATCTAAAATTAGTTTTTTCAAAAAAATTCCAGGGTTTCTCAAACATTTTTTATTAAGAAAAATATTTTTTTTATGATAAATTTATGAGTTTAACTGCCTATATTTCCAAAACTTTTACAATTATCGAAAAAATCCGAAACACCCCAACTAGATAATTTAATTTTCTATAAAAAATATTAACATTGTAGTAGAAGATCTCAATTTTTTTTTAACAATTTTTTTAAAAATTGAATTTAGTGACGACATCGCTTCATACATTTTGTATGGCAGTCGCCTATACACAATATGTAAGAAGACTTAATAGTTTGATACTTCATCTCCAAACATACATACATACCATCATGCTATTTGCATATTCTGGGTAGGAAAAAGGATCTTCCTCCATACTATCCTATCTTGACATACATACCTACATATGTTGTATAGAAAACAAAATATCTGAAAATATTCAATAATTTGTATCTATGGGTTTATAGTTTGGTACATATTCTTCAACTATACATACTATCGCTATCGACAGTTGGATCTCATGTGTTACATGCAACTAGTTTGTATTTATGGGTTTATAGTTTGGTACATATTCTTCAACTATACATACTATCGCTATCGACAGTTGGATCTCATGTGTTACATGCAACTAGTCATATTCCAACTGTCGATTTGTTCAGGAGAACTTTGTTCTCTTAACATATCGACAATGTATCAAGCCAGAATACGCGAGAATTGTATGGAGAGGTCTACTTTTTTCACGGCTTTTCCAACTTTGAGGTCAAAAAACACCAACTTAGAGGCTTCGCAGCATATATGTTCCATACACGGATTTACTCAGAATTCGGAGTAGAACATTTCGTGTGTCTGTGTGTGTGTGTGTGTGTGTCTGTGTGTCTGTGTGTCTGTGTGTCCGTCCCCCCCTTATAACTTTTGATCCGCTCAATTTACAGAGCCTAAAATTTCAGAATATATAAACAGTTACAGGCCTACAAAACTTTTATACTCGGAATTTTGAATTTTTGTTTCAGTCAGGGGTTATCAACTTTTGAATTTTTATTTTATTTTTCCATATATCTCAGAAACCATAAACGCTAGAACGCTGAAAATTGGTACAAACATAGACAAATACAAAATCTCAAATTAGTTTTTTCAAAAAAATTCCAGGGTTTCTCAAACATTTTTTATTAAGAAAAATATTTTTTTTATGATAAATTTATGAGTTTAACTGCCTATATTTCCATAACTTTTACAATTATCGAAAAAAGCCGAAACACCCCAACTAGATAATTTAATTTCCTATAAAAAATATTAACATTGTAGTAGAAGATCTCAATTTTTTTTTAACAATTTTTTTAAAAATTGAATTTAGTGACGACATCGCTTCATACATTTTGTATGGCAGTCGCCTATACACAATATGTAAGAAGACTTAATAGTTTGATACTTCATCTCCAAACATACATACATACCATCATGCTATTTGCATATTCTGGGTAGGAAAAAGGATCTTCCTCCATACTATCCTATCTTGACATACATACCTACATATGTTGTATAGAAAACAAAATATCTGAAAATATTCAATAATTTGTATCTATGGGTTTATAGTTTGGTACATATTCTTCAACTATACATACTATCGCTATCGACAGTTGGATCTCATGTGTTACATGCAACTAGTGATATAAAAATTAATTCGATATTTTTTACATAAATACCCATCTCTAATTTAAACAACCTCAATTATAATTGATTCGTGAGTTTTAAATATGAATTTCATTATGTGACTTTCGATACGTCCTCTTGTTATGACATCCACATATCATCATAAATATATTAATTTAACCGTCGAAAATATAAATCTTTAAATTTGGGACAAGATGTTATGAAGAATACAATAAAGTGAGTATTTAAAAATACAAAAATATATATTTGTCATAAAAAACTATATCTGTCCTAGATGGCCCAGAGAAATTTTAGTGAAGATTCAATTAACAAACAGGACATCCTTCGTAAATGATAATGTATTGTTACAATGTCATAAGTAGATAAAAATAAATAAAGTCTTAAATTTGAAACAAAATTAACTATAGTCATACGCTAAAAAATTATGATATTACACAACTAGATCTTAAAACAGCATATTGTCAACAGGATAAGAAACAAGCACATGCACGAAATCTGTGACGTGCAAAATATTGTCAAAAAGAGAATGAAAGCTGACACCCCCCAGGAAGTCCATCAAAATATAAAGAGAGTAGTTTTTAATTAATATTACAAGATATATACTCTTGATGGAAACGAACCGTAACCGCGCCTTCTGGATATTGAACTTTATTTCCAGCTAATTCGTCGTTGTTAAAATTTTATTTGGCGACATGTGTTTTACTAAACCAAATACTGTCTGCAATGTGTACAAAATGTCGTTAAAAATAATTTGACATGTTAAGAAAACCAAATGATAACTGAAATAAATGATAGACGAGGAAAACGAAATGTAGAGATCATTTATAGCCATGTATGTATGTATATCTAAAGTAATAAAGCAATCAAAATGTTAGTGTTTGTGTGTGTGTATGTGTGTGTGTGTGTGTGTGTTTGTCTCACGCCTTCTGAAAAACCAAGAGCATCTAAAAATCTAATTTATGTGCGAACGTGTACCTGTATACCTGATGCAGTGTCACGCTAAAAATAATGCGATAAAAATGCTGAATTTTAAAAATATTTCAATAATTATTTTTTTCATACAAAATTTTCCAAGTCGTATCTGTCAAAAAAGTGTACATTTTGCACGCAAATATCTGTTAGTTTAAAAGTTAGAAGTACGTATTTACACGAAAAAAATATATTTTCAAGTATAACTTAGCGTTTGAGTGAAAAACATGGTGAATATTTTGTATAATTATAATGTTTAACTTATTTTTAATGTAAGCGTTTTGTACATGAACGCCGCCATTTTAATATCTTTTCATACAATATTTCATTTTCCTACCGAATGAATATGTTCTTGAAAATAATAAACCTTTGAATTAAATGTAATTATGAAATAATAAAATGAAACACAAGACATTACAGCAAGTTTTAAGACATATATTGTAAAAATGTGTTTATTATTAGTAAAGATATAGGCATAATAAAATTGCATAATTTGTAAATAATATTTGATTTTTCTGACAATTTTCATTTTTATGGCATCGAACAAACCAATGTATGTAGGTACCTACATATTCAAAAAATGTCTCAAACCATTTGATATTTTTTACGTATTGGAATGGTTACTATGGTAACGGAAAGATTCTGATATTCAAATAAAATTTGTTATGAATCGAATTTATTTAGAACATTGTTGTAGGTAGGTACCTACCTATTATTATTTACTTACAAATCAACAATATACTGATTTCCTATCGGAAAATTATTTTATTTATTTATTTATGAATGTATGAATGTATGCAAGCGATGTGCTCCTAAACCGTATGTCCGATTACAATGAAACTTTGGCGAATTGTCGAGCGTGTGCCCGAGGTGGTTTCTGGATTTAAACTTTTTTCTTATTCTTCTTCTTCTTCGTGTATTTGGTCATTTTACCAATGAAAGCGGAATATCCTGGGAAAAGAAGGTCCGACTGTCCCTCCATCTCTTCGCAGGTCTTCCAGGACGGTTTCTGGATTTAAACTTTTTTCTTCTTCTTCTTCATCGTGTATTTGGTCATTTTACCTATAAAGGTGGAGTATCCTGGGAAAAGAAGACGGTGCTTACATCTCTTCGCGGTTCTTCCAGGATGGTTTCTGGATTTAAACTTTTCTTACCCGAATGAAGGGACGGGATGTAATTGAAGGGAAGGGAGGCACTAAAGGGCCTGAAGGGACGGGAGGTATTAAAGGGCCTGAAGGGACGGGAGGTACTGAAGGGCCTGATTGGAAGGGACGTGATGAGGGATTGAAGGGACGGGATGTACTGAAGGGCCTGATGGGACGGGAGGTACTGAAGGGTCTGAAGCGACGGCTCCTGGAGTCTAATTATTTTTCTTCTTAATTTTATGTAGACCTTTAAGGACAGTTTTAATACAAACTATTTCCTATAGATTAATCTTCTTCTTCTTTTATGAAGACCTTTTGCTCAGTTTTTATACAATCTATTTCCAATAGTCTAATTCTTCTATTTTATGTATTTTTTCTTATTTTATGTAGACCATTGGGATTTTTTAAACAAACTATGTCTTATAGTCTTATACTTATTCTTCTCTTTTTTATTTAGACTTTTGGGTTAGTTTTAAGTCTAATAGTCTATTGTGCAGAAATATTATTAACGATATGCACACTTGATGAAAATACATATGTAAAAACGAATGGGATGTGGGATGTGAAGATGTAACCTGCACTAGAATCTTTTCAATACTTTTGTTTAATCAAATTTAAACCATTTATATCATCCTATTTTAAATCATTTTTAACACCTACATAATATATTTGATTTCGTTGACAATATTTAAAGAAAGGGAGCTGTGGCCATTACTGAATTCTTCATAACGTTTATATTCAAATTATTTACCATAGTTTAAGTCTTCTTCTTCTTCGTTAATGTAGACTTTTGTGTCAATTTTAAGTTCATCAGTCTAATTGTGCAAAAATATAATGCACACTTGATGAAAAAATATAAAACGAATGGGATGTGACCAACACTGGATCTTTTCAGTACATTTGTTTAATCAAATTTTAACCACATCCCAACATCCAAAATTACTAAATATTCAATAGGTAAGTACATATTACAATTTGTTTTCGATGATAATATTTAAAAGTGGGGGTTGTGGCCAAACCAATCTCTTTACAATGTTGATAAACAGTCATATTTAAAACCATTTCGAATAGTGAAGAAATTGTATATTATACTTCATTCACACTTTATAGCAATATATAAAAAATAATGGGTTGTGGCCATCACTTGAACATTTTACAATCAAATTCAATCATATTTCAAACCACTTTTCATAGTCCGATTTTGCAAAATAATTGGGTGACAATATTATAAAAACGATTGCTTTTTCCTTCACAATTTTACATTCTTGGCCAACGGCGGGACATAAAAGCTAGTATTGAATATAAACCCGAGAGAATGAAATTTTGTAACTTATGAAATAAACAATTATGATCTTTATTCTTCTTCGACGCTTTTTATTCTGAGTCCATTTTCTTCTTGAAATAATACACAAAATATCTAAGGTAATATTAATTTGTTAATAATAGAGACTCAGTGTTTTCAAGTAAAAATCTGTAGTTCTAAACCTAATACTGCATTAGTCTCCGTAGTCATGGAGTCGATATCAGTAATTTTTTTTTCTTTTTTAAATGTTTGATTTTTCTTCATGCGTTTATTTTTTTTTTAAGAGAAAAACCAACAGCTTCTATAATATTATGAAAAATATACATATTATATAAAGAGTTAATGCGTGATAGAGAAGCCAAGTGGATTTCACGATATTATCATAAGTTATCTTAGAGAAATAAAAAGAAAAAACTGGAGATTAAAAAAAGTACCGACATCAATTATTTCGTTTTATTATTTATGATTATTGCGACTTGTTTTAGCGAGTTGCGTAGTAAATTAGGTTTAAATTAAGTTCACACCTACCATATTTGTACATATTATGATATAATATCGTGAAACCACCATGGTTTCAAATGGTCAAGCGCTTACATATACCAAAACATATCAACGTACCAAATACTTCGTAACTAAAAAATAAACAAAATATTTGGATTCAGCACGTACGGCCATTATAATTAACTAGTTCTCCAAAAGTTGTTCATGTCTACAACGCGATAATTATCTTTATGATTTGTACATTGGTAACAAATACGCGGAATCAAACTCTGAATAAAACAACCATTATGGGAATATTATATTACATATGAAGGTAAAGTTAGAGACAACTATAACAAAGTACATACATAAATACGTTCACACCGCAGTCATACAAAAGTTAGACGGATGATAGTAGATAGTTCCTCTTTTCTCCTAATGTAAAGGACACACTTTGTTTTAATTACAGTGAGGCATTAATCTGTCAAAACTACGAGTGTGTACTTTGTTGATTACATAAATACAATATCTCTATTGGTGGCTGTGCCTTATTAATAATAATAATAAAAAAATAATAAATACAATATGTAAAAGTTGATACCACAAAACATTATAGACTTAAGCGCACTTTACACGGACGAAGTTTTCAACGGGATTTCAACGCGATAGGAAAATAAATAGAACGTGTTCTATTTTTCAACGCGTTTTATATATTTTTCATAAAAGAGAAATCTGTAAAATTATTCGTTGCCGACGAGTCAAAATGACTGTCGACCAGAGAGCAATGTTTTAAAACAAAAACAATAAAGTGAAGGTCCAAAAAATCAAATCGTGTCCAATTCAAGTCAAATGCAAAGTCAAACGAAGAAAACGAGAAAAAGATAAAACACTGTTGAACGAAACGCGAAACAAGTGAAAAATAAAATGTTGTTTTTCACAAAAATGGCATATTTAATTTTTTCGTAATTGCAATAATAGGGGTCGCAAATAAAGGAGAAAATAATATTTGTGTAAAGCGATGTTTTGAGTAACATGTATTTTGGGTGCTGTTTTAAGCGTTGAAAACCGGACCGCGTTGAAAACATCGCTCGTGCATTAGTTTCAATAAAATATACCCTTCACTTATGAATTAGTTATACCATCACATAACCTATGTTACAGAATATTACAGAAAAAACACTTTTTGACAATTGTATCCCACAAATTTCTACTTATTTATGTGTTATTTATGTGTTAGATAAAACCATGGTTGATGAAAAAAAAACAATAGATTCGCTAGGGAAATGGCAAATTATTTGTTATATCGAATGCAATGTTCACAATCTTACAAATAGAAAGATCATTAACTGAAAATACTTTATTTATCCAACTGTCGATTTGTTCAGGAGAACTTTGTTCTCTTAACATATCGACAATGTTTCAAGCCAGGATACGCGAGAATTGTATGCAGAGGTCTACTTTTTTCACGGCTTTTCCAACTTTGAAGTCAAAAAATACCAACTTAGAGGCTTCGCAGCATATATGTTCCATACACGGATTTACTCAGAATTCGGAAAAGAACATTTCGTGTGTGTGTGTGTGTGTGTGTGTGTCCCTTATAACTTTTGATCCGCTCAATTTACAGAGCCCAAATTTTCAGAATATACAAAAAGTTATAGGCCTACAAAACTTTTATACTCAGAAATGTGAATTTTTGTATCAGTAAGGGGTTATCAACTTTTGAAATTTTGGTTTATTTTTCCATATATCTCAGAAACCATAAAAGCTAGATCGCTGAAATTTGGTATAAACATAGACAAATACAAAATCTCAAAAGATTTTTTTTAAAAAAAATCCTGAGTTTCTCAAACATTTTTTATTAAGAAAAATATTTTTTTTATGATAAATTTATGAGTTTAACTGCCTATATTTCCAAATTTTTTAAAAATATCAAGAAAAGCCGAAACACCACAACTAGATAATTTAATTTTCTATAAAAAATATTAACATTGTATTGGCACATCTCAATTTTTTTTAATAATTTTTATAAAAATTGAATTTAGTGACGACATTGTTTCATACAATTTTTATGGCAATCGCCTACACACAATATCTAAGAAGACTCAATTGTTTGATACTAATCTCCAAACATACATACATACCATCATTCTGTTTTCATATTCTGGGTAGGATCAAAGGAATGACCTCCATACTATCCTATCTTGACATACATACATATTATGTAGGTACATGTGTTGTATAGAAAATCAAATATCTTAAAATATTAAATAATTTGTATTTATGGGATTATAGTTAGGTACTTCAACTATACATTCTATCGCTATCGACAGTTGGATCTCATGTGTTACATGCAACTAGTTTATTAATATCTCGTATTTGGTACAAAACTTGTACATAATCTTTAAGCAAAGAAAACCTATTGTACCTATACCTACTAGGTAATCAATCAATCAATTAAATAAACATCAACTGTCACAATCAAATGAAACTTCTGAGATAGATCTAATGTTGTACAAATTATTTTTCTGTCTGTGTTTTTAATTTTCATATGAATATTAACGATTTAGAAATAAGTGACCTGAGGGATCTTTAGGGGAATATTTATGGTAATGTAAATCTACCATTTTGGTAAGATGCGGTCGAGTCGCGGTACTTTTGATGGAAATTTTGTCGGAACGTGCAATTTGTAATGTTGGCAACCGCTACTTTTGGTCACAGTAGCCATCTCTCGGCTTCGAAACAAACGATGCGATAACTGTCTGAATTTAAATTAACGACCCATAGTTCAACATGGCGAAATTAATTGCAGAACAAAAATAAACCATATAAGAAGAGAGTGAGAGAGAGAATAGATAAACGTTGAAAGTTTTTACAATAAACACATCACCAAGCCACGCGTCGCACACCCCAGCTGAATCAAATAACACCGCATAACTTGCGGGAAACAAAAAGCCAAGTTCATTTTTAGAAGCACCACCCCTATCCCTATCCATATTATTAACTTTACAACTGTGAGTTACAATTTAAGCCGCTTTTCGCTTCCCTTTTATTATATGTTTGTAAGAATGAAAAGCGACAACAGTTTGGTTGAGATAATGATATGGGCTATGCATTTTACCTATTTTTATCTAAAGTGCGCTCGGAGTCGCTATTATAGTGTCTAACATAAGTGCAATCCTCTTAAAGTCAGGGCCAAGTTGATCGTGACATGTATTGCTTAGATAGAGAAGTGCCAGTTAAATCCATTATCTGATACATACATCTTATACCTAATACATGTACCTATACATCTTATGGGCGGTCTTCATCATTCTCGTCTTAAAAATTACGTTTCAATGAATTTAAGAGTCCTGCGTGTAGACTATTAATTTTTCCTATTACATGCCTACTTACACAAACGTAAACTTTTTGTAAGTACCCATATAAATTTTTTCCAACATTTCAACTATATTATTTCGTTCCCAATTAAATTATTTCATCAAGTATTTTTTAATATCTTGTATTTTTATAATGCTTCTTTATATAAACAAGTTCCTCAATTCTGTCATTAATAATAATTTTGTTTTAACACTGCCAACATTCGAATAATGGATGCAGATACGGCTCTAGCAAAGAATAAAGATAAAAATATTTGAAATTTTTATTTTTAAACATTAAAAATAATCTCTTTATATACAACAACAAATAGGTACAAGGCTGGGTTGTTTCAACAAAAGTATCAATAATAGTATAGTTTGATTTCATAAAATTGTTCAAAATTGTGTCGTTTAACGGCATTAGTTTTAATGAAACACTCAAAAGTTTTAAACAATTTCATGAAATGTAATAATATGAAAGTATTTTAACTATACTTTAACTTTAATCTTTGTTCGAGAAACACAGCCTGTACAGTATTTTTCTAAAATACTATTTTTAAATTCGTAATCTACATATTCGAATTTCAGAACAAGATGAGTGTTTACTGATCCCCGGACAGAATCATCTTCCGAGTATAATAATTTGACACATAGATTTTTATTCACTTCCGTTATGAGATTGCTGCCAGAAGAGCTGTCATCAAATATACAGATTGCAAAAATATGTTTCCTCTATTCATAACCATACAGCTAGACTGATATTCTTTTATTTCGATATTTATTATCCCAATTACTCAACCCAGAAAAACAACTTTAATATGTATAATAATAGCATGTAAATAAAATAAATATTTATGTAATGACTTGTTTGGTACGAAGTTCGATGTTGTGCTTTTAGAGACGTTGATGAAAACAAATTTGTCTCAAACTTATTTAGGTATGTTATCCAGTGAGTGTATTTTCAGATGTTAAGAAAGTTAAAACAAAAAGACATCAAATCGCAATGTTGGTCAGTTCCAATTACTATTCGAAACATTGAAAGGCAAAAAGTACATTCAAGAGACGTTTGAGAATTCTTATAATATGTGTTTATGAAGCTAAAGTATCAAACTTCAAGAGGCCCAATAATATGTATTTAACCATATAAATGAATTGAAACAGTGTCATCACTAAATTAATTTTTTTACAAAAATTTTTAAAATGTTTAGCTACTGCTATATATAATCTATATATTTTTTATTGAAAATTAAATTATCTAGTTGGGAAATTGCGGCGTTTTTCTATATATATTTCGATATTTCGGCAGACAAACTCATAAATTTGTCACATAAATAATATTTTTCTCATTTTATTTATTGAGGAATCCTGGCACTTTTTTACAAAAAAATGGTTTGAGATATTATGTTTATCTGTAATATAACAAATTTTTAAGAATTGAATAGATTTTGAGATAGGTGGAAAAAAATAAACAGGCATGTTGATTACCCCTGATTGGATCAAAAATTCATAATTTTGAGTATGAAAGTTTTGTAACCCTTAAGTTTTCTATAATTTTTGAAAATTTGGGCTCTGTAAAAAAAAGGGGGAATGGACACACACAAAAAAAATCACATAAATTGCTCTACTTCGAATTCTGAATTCATTAATAAGTATATTATATACCTAACGCATATGCTGCGACACGCCAAGTTGTACTTTTTGCAAGCAAATGTCCACTATTCCATACAAAATATTCCTAATACGCGCATCTTGGCTTAGTACTTTGTCGATATGTTAAGAGAGATGAATTCTCTAGAACAAAAGACAGTTGGATAAAAAATACTTCCTCACACCAAGTTGCGAGCTTATTGCCAAATGGTAATTTCTTCCGAGCAGTGTTTTCGATCCAGAGAAGCAACAATTGCGTGAAATATAATTTCAAATTAATTTCTCCTTGACTTTCCACGTACTAGTCTAGATGAATTTGAAGTAACTCTCATAATAACTGCCACAGAAGCACTCGAACTGACACCACATTTTTTCTTTACTTTTAACAAACGTTTCTATGTTTGTTTATAGTTTTGGTAACAAAACTATCATTAGACTTGCCCTAATGACCGTCGTTCTGGTTTTATATAAGCAAACAATAATGGCCAAATGCAGAATCAGTTAGAGAAAACGATGCATTATCTCTCACAATGTATGTATAAATGGTTTCAGACAATAGGAACATCCAAGAACACGGCTCTTTTGACTTTAGTTATTTGTTTTTTCAGAGGTTAATGTTTATGGCGTATTTCAACGTCATTTACCACTTTAACGAATAGCACATGTTTTTCGTATATTGCTTATCTAATATATCCACTCATTATTGGAACATGTAGATAGTTAAAAATTGGAATATTAGGTATATTTAACTAATATAATATGTTAAGTGATTTTTTTATTCCTGATAATTGTCATGTAAATAATCAATTGTATTTCTTCTGAAATGTTGTATGATTTCTGTTCGTATGTACTTATGATATAACTTGTAATTCTAAATAATTTCTATTGTGTTTCAGTTCTTTACTGATGTGTGTCGATATTGTTTTTTTTATTTTGTTTATCTCTATTTTGTATTACTTTTATGTACCCATTTTTATGTAACCTTTATATTTTTTATACATGTAAAAGGCGTAGAACGGTTTAAATAAATAAGTAAGTAAATAAATAAAATAAATAAATAAATTTTAATCAAAATGAACACTTTTGATATTTTTTGTTCTGCTTTTAAACTTGTTATTTATAATACTAGAAAAATAAAAATATAATTTTGAATTGTATAGGTATAATTACCTAACGTGGAGTTTCATAAAAAAACAAATACAAATAATACATTCTAATGACAAAGATGTTGAATTACTTACATTCATAAAAAATTCTAACCTATTTACTCCTCACTACCCCAAGAGGGTATAGTTAGCAGTTATGACTTTGCAATTTTTAAGGTTACTTTTTACTGCAGATTATCAACTTGTATCATGCTGAGATTGTATTCTGAAAGTTCCATTCAATGTATCTGTGTGTGTGTGTATGTGTGTGTGTGTGTGTGTGTGTGTGTGTGTGTGTGTGTGTGTGTGTGTGTGTGTGTGTGTGTGTGTGTGTGTGTGTGTGTGTGGTGCTGTCCATGTGCTATGTACGGCATGTTTATTCTATTTTATCGATTATAGACTTAAATACTAACTCGATTCTTTTCAAATTTTGCAAATTTGTAAATATACCTAATACTCTCTAGACCCCATTATATTTTGAAGGATATCTGATAACTGATAAGTACTCCTCAATTTTATTAACTGTCATTTTTCAAATGACCCTAAGCTCAGGAAACTAATGATTTGATATTTTTATTTTCAAATTTCTAAAAAGGCACATCACTTTCATAAAATGGCATTGAAGAATTATCAAGTTATTAAAACTAGTTGCATGTAACACGTGAGATCCAACTGTCGAAAGCGATAGTATGTATAGTTGAAGAATAAGTACCAAACTATAAACCCATTAATACAAATTATTTAATATTTTAAGATATTTGGTTTTCTATACAACACGTGTACCTAGGTATGTATGTCAAGATAGGATAGTATGGAGGTCAGTCCTTTGATCCTACCCAGAATGTGAAAACAGCATAATGGTATGTATGTATGTTTGGAGATTAGTAACTATTAAGTCTTCTTAGATATTCTGTGTAGGCTACTTCCATACAAATTGTATGAAACAATGTCGTTACTAAATTAAATTTTTATAAAAATTGTTAAAAAAAATTTGCGATGTGCTAATACAATTTTAATTTTTTTTATAGAAAATTAAATTTTCTAGTTGGGGTGTTTCGGCTTTTTTCGATATTTTTAATAAATTTGGAAATATAGGCAGTTAAACTCATAAATTTATCATAAAAAAAAATATTTTTCTTAATAAAAAATGTTTGAGAAACCCTGTAATTTTTAAAAAAAAACTAATTTTGAGATTTTGTATTTGTCTATGTTTATACCAATTTTCAGCGTTCTAGCTTTTATGGTTTCTGAGATATATGGAAAAATAAACCAAAATTTTAAAAGTTGATAACCCCTGACTGAAACAAAAATTCACAATTCTGAGTGTAAAAGTTTTGTAGGCCTATAACTGTTTATATATTCTGAAAATTTGAGTTCTGCAAATTAAGCGGATCAAAAGTTTTAAGGGGGGGGGGGGGACACACAGACACACACACAAAACTCACATAAAATGTCCTACTCCGAATTCTGAGTAAATCCATGTACGGGAACATATATGCTGCGAAGCCTCTAGTTGGTGTTATTAGCATGCAAAAAGTCCACTACGCCATACAAAATTTTCCTTCGTACACGCATCTTGGCTTAATAATGTCGATTCATTCAGAGGATTGAATTCTCATGAACGAATCGACGGTTGGATTAAACATTTAAATCAAAAACAATTTTCACAAACTCGTTTCATGAAAATACTGAAAAAATTCAATACAAATATTGAATACTTTGTGGAGTGACTTGGTAGTGAGCAGGGGCGTGCCTAGAACCTTCGGACTACGCAAACCCTGAAAGAATATCAGGAAATGTCGAAAATTAATTATTTTTTAGCATCGTTGTTCATTCCAGTGGCCATGAATAATATTTTTTAATCACATGCCAATATAAAATTTACTTTTGTGGCCCTGTAAAGCATCGTATCTACATACGGTTCAATTTTTAATCTTGTTGTATGGTTGCTATAAAACAAACAAGAAAGCTAGTTATTGAATTTCTTAATATATTCATTGGCAAGAACATAATATTCTTAGGCAAGCCAAGATTTTCGGCTTCTATAATCAATTCCGCTACTGCGTAGTGAGGAGTTTAGCGTTAGCCACAACCCTCTCGTTTTATATAAAAATTTGATTAATTTTTCTCTGTGTAAATTTATGTGTAGGGAGGTAATACCAAGTTGTGGGGAGCATAATAAAGATTCAGGTTCAAAATAAAGTTTTAATTTTACTGCATTCCATCATTAAATATTCACGAGACAAAAGATTACCTTATAAAGCCGCATATATTCAATATTAAACACCATATAGGTACTTTTAACGAGTATTATCGATATTAGATTTTATATTATATTTCACAATAAAGCAAGAAATTAATCTTCTTTACAATAGCATCATCACATCTTGTTATATCAATCACCTCTTATTTCGCCTTAAAAGTATCTCATAAATCTTTCAAAGTTTCAAGACGTGAATTGCTTCTGTAATCATAGACTTGTTGTATCAAGATATCTATTATTCGCATCCATAAGACAAAATCAATTGGTGTTGTATTATTTTAATTTGTATTATTTTACACAATACAGGTCTTTTATGTCAGAAATTTTAACATTTTCAAAGCAATTTGCACATATTTTTACATTTTCATATAAAATTTTCTTTCAAGGTTTGTACCAAAGTCAAATCATAGCAAAAATATGAAATAAAGTATGGAAAATAAAGGTATTTTTTACTTACACAAGAAAAAATATTTTTCATGTATCGGCAGCAGATTTTTAAATTATATTTAATCAAAAATTGTAATAGATTTCATTCATAGTCGACCGCCGTGGCATGGGTTCGATACCCAGCAAAGAAGACATTTATTTAAAAGTATACCTACATATTATATCACACAATAATTGGTTCTCTATACTGAGAACATAGGTTTTTTGGAAGAAATTTGACCATAAACTCACATAAATAAATTTCAAATAAGATATTAGCAAATGACGTACACGTTAGGACCTGGTTGATCTATTTTGTGTGAGCTCATATGATTGTCGAGGTGATGATTGTGAGTGTAGAGTACCTACTGAGATTGTGTGCCTATTTAAGGTGGAACCGGAACAATCACCTGATTCATAAATGCTTATATTATCACTAAAAATAGTAAACTGCTAGCCCTAGAACATGATTTCCTAGTTGGGCAGCAGTAATCTACTTGTCGTTGTAAATATGGTGTGATTAAAATAAATAAAATAACGACATACATACCATCATGACATGTCCCTAGTGGTGTAGGCAGAGAGTCACGACAACGAGGAAATGACGTCATTTCACTTGTATAAAGATATAAAGATAAATTGTTCGTTCAAAGCATAAAAAAAAATTTAATTCACATACTGTCTATTAATTATGACACTCTTTTAGAATTTGAAAGCTGCGAAAATCACCAATATATGTATACTAGACAAAGACAAGGTTAATTTATTTATTAGTCAACTGAAGCAAATGAAAAATAGAGTAAAGGGGGAACAAGGAGCAAAATTAATGTTTGTCTTGAAATATAATGACCGGAATACTAGAGTTGAAAATTATACACAGCTAAAATTAAAAAATATAACAAGCAATCATTTATGAGACACGTCAACAATTTATTTATTATATATAATGTTGGTGAATGAACATCTTCTACTAATTTTTATTGAATAACATACTACTTACTTACTTTCCGTGTCCGGAACACCATCATATTCGTAGTCCCCAATATTCAGCCACTCGGATTCCACTAGTGTTCGCTATCACTGTGTCTTGGTGCGTGCATGTCGCTCCTGTCATGGGACATGACAGTAGGTGCACGTTGTCCTGTCCGGCGCCACACTCGCAGATGTCTTCCTCTCTGTATCCCCATTTCTTGAGGTCACTGTAACAGCAGGAGACACCCGTTCTGAGCCTATTGAGCGCTCTCCATGTTGGATAAGGCAGGTTGTGTCCCACTGACACGTCCTCGGCGGGTGGTAGCTGAGTGCATTTACCATACTTAATGATATATATTCGTTGTGAATGAGTAGATTTTCAAATTCAAAGATTTGTTTTATTATATCCTGATACATTGCAGCTATTACTTTGTGGCTCATTTTAACAAATAAATTAAAATAATAACCATTTTGTTTACACAACTTTTGAGAGGTTTCAGAGCTAACCCACTATCTCATCACTTAAAATTATGAACAAACTTAAAATTATGTATAAACCGTGCGAAGTGCTACTAGATAATCTGGAGACTTTAGAAATAGGTACAAAAGAAAGAGAAAATAATAAACAATCAAATAAATTTAAATAGAATGCTTCTGTTCAATATGTTCCCGTTACCTAACTGTACGTTAAAACCAACCACCCCTTCTTCTAGTATAAACTTCACCCATCAACGACAGCACTACACACGGTTTATAAATACATAATTTTAAGTTTAGTATACCTACGTTAGTTCGAATGAGGGAGCGGGTCAGCTCTGAAACCAGTTAACATTAAATACTCAGAAGTGGTATATTGTGCTGTCTTGATTTGATCTGAGACTCGACTGAAAAAAGATATGACTGACGGATCATATCTAAGCCAATCTATACTCTGTCAGTTCAGTATTCCCAAGAGATACTTTTCAGATTATTTGTGTAACTAACACATAAAAATTATAAGATACCTCCATACACAATATGTATATGCATATCATGATGACTCCAATTCCATTTTTTAATCTGTGTACAATAGTTAAGTTTATATTGTTTATATGTCTACTTTTTAAAAAATGTAAATAGGTACAACCTATATGTCTCCTGTGAAATATAATAATATGTACACTGCTAGCCCTAGACCAGGTATACCTAGTTGGGCAGCAGTTATCTATTTTTAAGGACGATTATTTAAATGGTGTGATAAATAAATTAATAAAAAATAAATAAATAAACATCTTCTTCTTCTTCGTTGTTATTTAAGTTTATAAGTTTTATTATTCAAAATGAAATTTATGCCTTATCTCCCAACGAAAGTAAACTATTTTATTAGTTGAGTGCTGGTAGTTTAGCACGATAATTCATCACAAAAGGTTACCGAACATGAAATTGACAAAGCAGACCAACACGTGACAAAACAATATATTTACATAAATAGGACAGATATAAAGAAAGCGAATATTTTTTAAATTCTAACATGAATATGGGTGAAATATAGGTAATTAAGATATGGGTCGAAAGAAGAGTTATGGCAGGAAACAGAGTGAATGGAGCACTTAGACCAATTATGATTGACCGCAACATATCAAAGGATGCCAATGTTGCCATTCATAACGCCATAGTAGTGCCAACCTTGACGTATGCAAGTGAAACCTGGACATGGCAGAAGACGCATGAAAGCAGAATAAATGCAGTTGAAATGAGATCGTTAAGAAGAATTTGCAATAGAACGATGTATGACAGGGTAAGAAATGAGGACATACGGAAAGAATGTAAGTTGAAGAAAGATGTCATTACTAGAATGAAGGTGAACACATTGAGATGGTTTGGTCACATGGGGAGAATGAATGAGGAGCGCCTGACGAAGAAAATATACAGAGCGGAAAGGAATGGAATGAGAGGTCGGGGACGCCCAAGAAAGGGATGGAACGACCATGTGAACGATATTCTGAAATGTTAGAAGTGTGAGCAACAGACGAACATGTATGAGACGATGCATGAATGTGGACGAGGCGAGAAATGCGTGCCAGGATAGAAAAATGTGGCGTTTAGTTCTCTCTGCCTACCCCGCAAGGGACATGGCGTGATGGTATGTATGTAGATATAGGTCACGCAATGAAAGATCTTTCAAAAGAAGGAAATGTAAAGAGTGATAATAACTAGTATGTATGTGTGAAACAGTAAATTTTGCGATTGAAGCGAAGAATGTTTGCAAAGACATAAATGTGGTGTGCTCAATATTCTCTGTCTACGACACAAGAAATACAAGAAAGAAAAGTAAATTTATTATAAAAATATAAAAAATGGATAAAGAAGATATTTCCTTACACAAAACACTTAAATTTGTCTCCTTATCATATCCTTATACCCTCCTCTCCCCAACCCTCCGTTTTTTTTTATTATTTTTTTGTTTTATATTTCAATGTGCATTTTACTTGCATAAATTGGTGTCATAAACACAATTTACCTCATCAAATGAATAATGTTGGTTGGAAGATATTGCCAAATGGCAATATACGCGCCATTGTGCACTTAAATGTAATTTGTACAAAATGTTAAAAATAAATAAACAAATAGGAAATCATGAAAATAATGAGTATGTCAGAGTATGTAAGATATCACAAATTGAAATTTTTCCCGAAAAGAAGGAAACATTGTACTTCGGGGAGGAGTCCAGAAAAGTTAAAAAATATTAAAAAAAAACTACAATTCATATACAGGCACACAAAACTTCATAGTTTACAATTCGCTATTTAGATAAGAGAGTACAAAAACTATAATAAAATAAATAAGGCGTGTATATACTTCTTAGTTATATTTAAAAAAAATTGTATAACGAAGAAATTTGTGACTATTAATAAATCATCGGTATTGACACGTGTGTTGAGAAACATGCTTGTGCTGTGGATAGGAAATGTTTATTTTGTTGAAAGTGTATCTTGATGTGTTTCCGCCATGCACATTTACTTGTGTATATCAATCAACTGAAATGCATCAATAAAGCATATTGTATCTAAATTCACTTTTGTATTATTTCAGCTTTGACCCAAAGAAACTACAACATGACAACATGTGTGAATTTTATTTTTTGTACAATGTCTCGTTAGTTTAGTACACGTGGTTGAATCAGGATGCTGCTTAGCATCTAGTCAGAGTTGTTTAATTATAACATCAACTGTTGATGATTTTTTTTTATTCAAAGCTCTGTGTTGTATTTTATTCCAGACGTGCTTTGTGAAACATAATATATCAAATTATTTATAATTTTATTCATAACAGGTAGCCAGATATTGAAAATGATTTTTCGTGAATTATCTTTCGGAATTCGCGATGAGTAAGTTGTAATATTTTATCTTCACATCGATGATTTGCGACATTCCTTTTTAAACGAATTTATTAAAATATTTTCTACACGGTTCAGCGATATGTTTAAAAATTGCCAAGAGAAAAATTCTTATAAATAAACTACATAAAAATAAATTGAAAACGAGAACAATTGATCTGCTTTGTAAATATAATATATTTATATTTGGTTAGTATAACTACTATAAGAGAGAAATTTCCATGCATCTTAGGAAAGATGGTGATAAAATTCGTCAAAAACCCTACATTATTTCACAATTATTCTCGTATTTTAATTTTTTTTATAATCTCACCTGTTCTACATTCTCTATAAGTATAATATAGTGTCTTATTTACAATTATTTCAAATTGTGTTTTTAGCCGTGCATTTATGAACATTTATAAAAAAATATACTTAACATATGCATTTATGGTTGATCTTTTGAACATATCATGCAGATGATTGTCAAAAATAATTTATAAAACAAATTATCTATTCACCTATTTGTTTTACCGTGACAATTTTACAGTTATTATTAATGAGATCTTAGTAACGACACTTTATAAATCATTAGTTACTATTTTATTTTACCGTTTTCTGCAGTATTTTTTTGAAGTTCTATGCCCCAAGTTGAATATCCCTGAGCAATATTATATAAGTGGTGTCGCGGCAATACAATCAAAGCAACTAAACCAACTACCACCACCCCCAGTTAGCTAACTACTTTCTGTTACACACGACACGACATATCATCGCATGCATCTGTCATCCAGGGTATCATAAGATTATCTCCTCATGTGACATTCCTCAATCCCATATAATATCTCTTGATACTCTCCTACACTACATGCTCGCCGGATATCTTAGGTTCATTATTTCATCCATGCATTTTTATGCTACCCATTAAAAATATGTAGCATATTCCACAACGTTCCAATGAATATATACATAATATGATTAATCTAACGGCACAATCCAACATATTCTGGCCAATATTCTTGAATTTATAGTAAAATAAAATCTAGGTTTTACCAGGAATACCTAAATATTGAATTCGAGCATCCAGTTATATTTTTTTCTTTTAAAATTCACTTTCAATCACAGTTGTAATGAAATTAATTTATCAAATGAATTTCCTAAAAAAAATATCGAATGCTAGTTATTCGTACTGATAATTATATAGATAGTTCGATGGCAGAGCAGTTGGCGTGCTGGAATAGTAATCCAGTGGTCGTGAGTTCGAATCCTGCCTCGACCGATTTCGTTCACCTATAGCGCAAGCATTAATACTTAATTTAGGGAATGTACGAAGTTTTATATGTACTCGTCTAACGAGAACATATTCTTTTTTTTTTAATAAAATTAGTGAGTAGAGATTATAAAATATAGGAAGTGTGTGGTATTTTTCTCTGCCTGCCCATACAGGGGCTTAAATTTACCTGAAAAAGTCGTACAGTTGTAATTTTGAAATATCATACATAAAATTGGTTGGAAATGGGTATATTAAGATAATATAATACCTACATATTATGATAAAGGTGCTCTTAATAACTTATACATATACTTATTCAAAAATATCATTATGAAACAAAGTCTACATGAACATGCATCAACAAACACAAATATGAAGAAACTCGTGATATTTACATATATAGCTGTGAGTGCCTCGAAAAGAATGTTTTACTTTTATTTGAGTTTTGATGAGCAAATGCTATGAATATTAATTTTCATGTAAAAAATAATCTCTGTCTGTCATCTCTGCATTTCGAAATATTCACGATTAATTTGTTTTTATTAATTCGGTTGGGTTAGGTGTAGAAACAAATATAATTTTAGTTATAAACACTGTTTTCCTCTTTAAAGGGTTATTTATAAAAAAAAACAAAACAAATGAGATCCGACAAAGATGAAGTTAGCAATAAATAACATGTTTTTGGTATATACCAGAGGACGTGCGAGAATTTCAAAACAATAGCCTTTATAGAATTATCAATAGAGGAAGTTCCTGTTGCTGTTATTTTAAAAGATTACTATCAAACGTGACAAGTTTGTAGATATATTTATACCAAACACTTCCCTTTGTAAATCTGTGGAAAGGTATTGAAAATAGATAATCCTTATTTTCTAACATTTGTTTTAAAATTATTTTTCTTCGTTGACCTTCTGATTGAATATTGCGGCTATAGACGGTCGTGGGCATATCGAAGGGCTTCAATGATTGAAGATCCTATAGCGGACTTTATGTAGACGGCCTCTGGATCTTTTACTCTCAACGCTTCCCATTACTTCACATTAAGGTCTTTGTATATCCTGGGTATACGGAGGTATACAAATACTGGGTATACGGAGGTTTAAAAATCTACTTCTTAGGCCATTTCTTAAAAATATAATTTTATTCTATATTTCAATTGGTATACCCATAGACAGGCTGTGCCTTGTGGGATTTTTATATGCATGGTTGCTTTGTTTTGATTGATATTATGTTTTATGATAAATTTATAACCGAAATACAAGTATGCACTGTAAGCAGATTATCGACAGACGACCATATATCTGTAGTTCATTCAATTTGAATTTTGTTCTTCTAACAGTCTTTTTATATTTTTACTGTCTGCATATTTGGACTTTTATCAACCACTTAAATATATTTCACACATATTTTTAGTTTTTTATTATGTCAATATGATATCATTAAAATATTATATCAGCGTCTATCTCTTGAACTTGAAACATGAACTCGGTTCACTGACAGACCTTTCAATCCCTTAAAATTATTATTAGATAAACAAATTTGAGAAGATATAAAAAACAACATACAAAAAACTCCCTTCTCATAACTCACATGTCACATGTTATTATTATTACCACTAAAATGACACGGAGTCAAACTTAAAAACAAAATTCTCTTGGGATATTGAAATTATTAATCATTTTATAGGGATTATGGTTTTCACACGTAGAAATATAATATACAATAACAGAAAATTATAAAAACGTAGTTATCTCGTATGGAAGGAGGGGATAATAAAATATTTTATTAAATGAAACCTTTAAAATTAGCTGCACATCTAATTTGTGTATTACGTTTCCTTTTACTGTTATATTATTTGATTTTATACAAATATACGGCCGAAGGACTTTTATAATTACAGTTATACACAATATACAAATAAAAATGGTTATCACAGGCGATTAGAAAAACATAATATATACTTATTTAATCGATTGAATGAATATGCAAACAAAGCATTGGCATTGAATATAACTTACATAAAAATAATAAAATATAAATTTAAAAAAAATATCTACAAAGCACCCAAACTGTCTGAACATATAAGACTAAGTTCAGAGAATGCCATCATCACGGGTACCAAAAAGAGTCTTAGAGGGGCACCCAGTGGCAAAAGAAAGGTCGGGAGACCGAGGCTGCGATAGGAAGATGATATTAGGAGGGACGCATCCCAGCTTCTGAATGTGCCAAACTGGAGGGTCGCAGCAGGTGACAGGAGATGTTGGAGGAGGAAGTTGCTGGAGGCCAAGGCTCGATATGGGCTGTAGAACCATTGAAGAAGAAGAAATTTAAAAAAAGCACCAAGTACATAAAATTGTATTACATATATATTCTATACCCATTCACCTATTACAAAATACGGAAGAAGAAAAAATTTAATATAATGATTAACAAACACTAAATAATATATTGATATTATTTAGTGTTTGAACATAATATAGGTATCTGTTATCTTTAGGTATAATAAATTAATAATAACAATAATAATCAACACTTCCTTGCGCGTTTAGTGGCGAGTTTATTGCCATATTATGGCAATTTCTTCCAACTAACCAGTGTTTATATTTTTAAAAATATTCGATGAATCTATGGACCTGTGTAAGGACCCTTTAATAATAATTATATAACAAACAAACGTGATTCAGTGCCGGCGTCCTTGGTTCAACAGAAGAGGACTAACAAAATTTGGAAGAATTTGTACAGGATGCAAGAATCTATTTACAATATAGTATAAGGTATAAAAAAGTAGATTTTTTTTATTATTTATTAACAAAAACAATACAAGGTTCACATATAAATCATAATTTAAAAAGGTATAGGTACAATTTCCATCATATAATTCATAATAACCCTCTTTAATTGAGATAAAATCTCGTGTTAAAAGAGGGGAGTATCTATTTAATATTATTGCATTTACCAAAACATTGTACATCTACTAAAAAATATGAAGCTACACAAAACAAGAATGAAATAACAAAAAATAAATAAATAAATCAGTACAATTTTTTAATTTTATTTTTAAATATATAATTTTTTTCGAGTCTAAGACTCAAAGGGAGTTCATTAAACCACTTAGTACATTTATACTTATAGAAATGTTGTGAGGCAGTTGTACGTACAAGAGGAATGGTAATACATCCTTGTGAATTTATTCTGCTGCTTAAAGAAAATGACAATTGGTTTGAATTTGTAAGAATATCTTTATGAATTTGGAACAATGAGATTTTTTTGTAGATATTTTCAACAGTTGAAACTTTAAATTCTTGAAATAAATTAATAGTTGGATAATCAAATCTCTTTTTTAATATAATTTTAATAATGATTCTTTGAAAAACTTCTAAAGGCACTAAAGTGGTTTTAAAAGCTCCCCCCCAACATATAATGCCATATTGTAAGATGGATTGAAATAATGAAAAATATATTGTTTTAAGCAAGTTTGTTTGAAGTATATTTCTTAGTCTCAGAAAAATAAAAATTAGCTTTTTAAGGCGTTCAATAGTAGTAGTTATATGCAATTTCCATTTCATACTGCTTTCAATTTCATTATGTTTACAATGCAACAATGTTTAAGCTAATTTTACACCAAAGTATATAATATTACCTAACCCTTATAATATTATCTCTTTTACACACGATTTATCATTATACTCAAAACGCCTGATCGTATCTAAAAACGAGTGGGTTGTGGCCAACACTAAACTCTCCACACCACAAATATTGACAATGAAATATTTTATTCATTCTAAATTTTACTACCAGGAATATAAATTTTCTAACGATAGTATATTTTCATGTTAAGATAGACAAACTATTAATGCCGTATAGTGAAGAATGCTTATGTTGTATGAAATATTTTAAAAAAAGCAGATAAATTTTGATTTAAAGAACGCGAGAGCATTTTCAAAATTTTGACACGTGATATCATATGAAGATTTTTTTGTTATTTATGGAAAGCTAATCAGTTCTATGTTCAAGCTCTTTACATTATAACATGAAATCAAATTACTGAACGTTTCCATACATAGAAATTTATCTAATTTCATTTTTATTCATACTAAATGTTACTATCAGGAATATAAATTTTCTTCCGATAGTATATTTTTATGTTAAGATAGACAAACTATTAATGCAGTATAGTGAAGAATGCTTATGTTGTATGAAATATTTTTAAAAAAGCACATAAATTTTGTTTTAAAGAACGCAAGAGTATTTTCCAAATTTTGACAGGTGATATCATATGAAGAATTTTTTTGTTATTTATGGAAAGCTAATCAGTTCTATATTCAAGCTCTTTACATTATAACATGAAATCAAATTACTGAACTTTTCCATACATAGAAATTTATCTAATTACATTTTTATTCATACTAAATGTTACTACCAGGAATATAAATTTTCTTCCGATAGTATATTTTTATGTTAAGATAAACAAACTATTAATGCAGTATAGTGAAGAATGCTTATGTTGTATGAAATATTTTTAAAAAAGCACATAAATTTTGTTTTAAAGAACGCAAGAGTATTTTCCAAATTTTGACAGGTGATATCATATGAAGAATTTTTTTGTTATTTATGGAAAGCTAATCAGTTCTATGTTCAAGCTCTTTACATTATAACATGAAATCAAATTACTGAACTTTTCCATACATAGAAATTTATCTAATTACATTTTTATTCATACTAAATGTTACTACCAGGAATATAAATTTTCTTCCGATAGTATATTTTTATGTTAAGATAGACAAACTATTAATGCAGTATAGGGAAGAATGCTTATGTTGTATGAAATATTTTAAAAAAAGCAGATAAATTTTGTTCTAAAGAACGCGAGAGCACTTTCCAAATTTGGAGAGGTGATATCATATGAAGAATTTTTTTGTTATTTATGGAAAGCTAATCAGTTCTATGTTCAAGCTCTTTACATTATAACATGAAATCAAATTACTGAACTTTTCCATACATAGAAATTTATCTAATTACATTTTTATTCATACTAAATGTTACTATCAGGAATGTAAATTTTCTTCCGATAGTATATTTTTATGTTAAGATAAACAAACTATTAATGCAGTATAGTGAAGAATGCTTATGTTGTATGAAATATTTTAAAAAAAGCAGATAAATTTTGTTCTAAAGAACGCGAGAGCATTTTCCAAATTTTGACAGGTGATATCATATGAAGATTTTTTTTGTTATTTATGGAAAGCTAATCAGTTCTATGTTCAAGCTCTTTACATTATAACATGAAATCAAATTACTGAACTTTTCCATACATAGAAATTTATCTAATTACATTTTTATTCATACTAAATGTTACTATCAGGAACGTAAATTTTCTTCCGATAGTATATTTTTATGTTAAGATAAACAAACTATTAATGCAGTATAGTGAAGAATGCTTATGTTGTATGAAATATTTTAAAAAAAGCAGATAAATTTTGTTCTAAAGAACGCGAGAGCATTTTCCAAATTTTGACAGGTGATATCATATGAAGATTTTTTTTGTTATTTATGGAAAGCTAATCAGTTCTATGTTCAAGCTCTTTACATTATAACATGATATCAAATTACTGAACTTTTCCATACATAGAAATTTATCTAATTACAATTTTATTCATACTAAATGTTACTATCAGGAATATAAATTTTCTTCCGATAGTATATTTTTATGTTAAGATAAACAAACTATTAATGCAGTATAGTGAAGAATGCTTATGTTGTATGAAATATTTTAAAAAAAGCAGATAAATTTTGTTCTAAAGAACGCGAGAGCATTTTCCAAATTTTGACAGGTGATATCATATGAAGATTTTTTTTGTTATTTATGGAAAGCTAATCAGTTCTATGTTCAAGCTCTTTACATTATAACATGAAATCAAATTACAGAACTTTTCCATACATAGAAATTTATCTAATTACATTTTTATTCATACTAAATGTTACTATCAGGAATGTAAATTTTCTTCCGATAGTATATTTTTATGTTAAGATAAACAAACTATTAATGCAGTATAGTGAAGAATGCTTATGTTGTATGAAATATTTTAAAAAAAGCAGATAAATTTTGTTCTAAAGAACGCGAGAGCATTTTCCAAATTTTGACAGGTGATATCATATGAAGATTTTTTTTGTTGTTTATGGAAAGCTAATCAGTTCTATGTTCAAGCTTTTTACATTATAACATGAAATCAAATTACTGAACTTTTCCATACATAGAAATTTATCTAATTACATTTTTATTCATACTAAATGTTACTATCAAGAATGTAAATTTTCTTCCGATAGTATATTTTTATGTTAAGATAAACAAACTATTAATGCAGTATAGTGAAGAATGCTTATGTTGTATGAAATATTTTAAAAAAAGCAGATAAATTTTGTTCTAAAGAACGCGAGAGCATTTTCCAAATTTTGACAGGTGATATCATATGAAGATTTTTTTTGTTATTTATGGAAAGCTAATCAGTTCTATGTTCAAGCTCTTTACATTATAACATGATATCAAATTACTGAACTTTTCCATACATAGAAATTTATCTAATTACAATTTTATTCATACTAAATGTTACTATCAGGAATATAAATTTTCTTCCGATAGTATATTTTTATGTTAAGATAGACAAACTATTAATGCAGTATAGGGAAAAATGCTTATGTTGTATGAAATATTTTAAAAAAAGCAGATAAATTTTGTTCTAAAGAACGCGAGAGCATTTTCCAAATTTTGACAGGTGATATCATATGAAGATTTTTTTTGTTATTTATGGAAAGCTAATCAGTTCTATGTTCAAGCTCTTTACATTATAACATGAAATCAAATTACTGAACTTTTCCATACATAGAAATTTATCTAATTACATTTTTATTCATACTAAATGTTACTATCAGGAATGTAAATTTTCTTCCGATAGTATATTTTTATGTTAAGATAAACAAACTATTAATGCAGTATAGTGAAGAATGCTTATGTTGTATGAAATATTTTAAAAAAAGCAGATAAATTTTGTTCTAAAGAACGCGAGAGCATTTTCCAAATTTTGACAGGTGATATCATATGAAGATTTTTTTTGTTATTTATGGAAAGCTAATCAGTTCTATGTTCAAGCTCTTTACATTATAACATGAAATCAAATTACTGAACTTTTCCATACATAGAAATTTATCTAATTACATTTTTATTCATACTAAATGTTACTATCAGGAACGTAAATTTTCTTCCGATAGTATATTTTTATGTTAAGATAAACAAACTATTAATGCAGTATAGTGAAGAATGCTTATGTTGTATGAAATATTTTAAAAAAAGCAGATAAATTTTGTTCTAAAGAACGCGAGAGCATTTTCCAAATTTTGACAGGTGATATCATATGAAGATTTTTTTTGTTATTTATGGAAAGCTAATCAGTTCTATGTTCAAGCTCTTTACATTATAACAAGAAATCAAATTACTGAACTTTTCCATACATAGAAATTTATCTAATTACATTTTTATTCATACTAAATGTTACTATCAGGAATGTAAATTTTCTTCCGATAGTATATTTTTATGTTAAGATAAACAAACTATTAATGCAGTATAGTGAAGAATGCTTATGTTGTATGAAATATTTTAAAAAAAGCAGATAAATTTTGTTCTAAAGAACGCGAGAGCATTTTCCAAATTTTGACAGGTGATATCATATGAAGATTTTTTTTGTTATTTATGGAAAGCTAATCAGTTCTATGTTCAAGCTCTTTACATTATAACATGAAATCAAATTACAGAACTTTTCCATACATAGAAATTTATCTAATTACATTTTTATTCATACTAAATGTTACTATCAGGAATGTAAATTTTCTTCCGATAGTATATTTTTATGTTAAGATAAACAAACTATTAATGCAGTATAGTGAAGAATGCTTATGTTGTATGAAATATTTTATAAAAAGCAGATAAATTTTGTTCTAAAGAACGCGAGAGCATTTTCCAAATTTTGACAGGTGATATCATATGAAGATTTTTTTTGTTGTTTATGGAAAGCTAATCAGTTCTATGTTCAAGCTTTTTACATTATAACATGAAATCAAATTACTGAACTTTTCCATACATAGAAATTTATCTAATTACATTTTTATTCATACTAAATGTTACTATCAAGAATGTAAATTTTCTTCCGATAGTATATTTTTATGTTAAGATAAACAAACTATTAATGCAGTATAGTGAAGAATGCTTATGTTGTATGAAATATTTTAAAAAAAGCAGATAAATTTTGTTCTAAAGAACGCGAGAGCATTTTCCAAATTTTGACAGGTGATATCATATGAAGATTTTTTTTGTTATTTATGGAAAGCTAATCAGTTCTATGTTCAAGCTCTTTACATTATAACATGAAATCAAATTACTGAACGTTTCCATACATAGAAATTTATCTAATTTCATTTTTATTCATACTAAATGTTACTATCAGGAATATAAATTTTCTTCCGATAGTATATTTTTATGTTAAGATAGACAAACTATTAATGCAGTATAGTGAAGAATGCTTATGTTGTATGAAATATTTTTAAAAAAGCACATAAATTTTGTTTTAAAGAACGCAAGAGTATTTTCCAAATTTTGACAGGTGATATCATATGAAGAATTTTTTTGTTATTTATGGAAAGCTAATCAGTTCTATATTCAAGCTCTTTACATTATAACATGAAATCAAATTACTGAACTTTTCCATACATAGAAATTTATCTAATTACATTTTTATTCATACTAAATGTTACTACCAGGAATATAAATTTTCTTCCGATAGTATATTTTTATGTTAAGATAAACAAACTATTAATGCAGTATAGTGAAGAATGCTTATGTTGTATGAAATATTTTTAAAAAAGCACATAAATTTTGTTTTAAAGAACGCAAGAGTATTTTCCAAATTTTGACAGGTGATATCATATGAAGAATTTTTTTGTTATTTATGGAAAGCTAATCAGTTCTATGTTCAAGCTCTTTACATTATAACATGAAATCAAATTACTGAACTTTTCCATACATAGAAATTTATCTAATTACATTTTTATTCATACTAAATGTTACTACCAGGAATATAAATTTTCTTCCGATAGTATATTTTTATGTTAAGATAGACAAACTATTAATGCAGTATAGGGAAGAATGCTTATGTTGTATGAAATATTTTAAAAAAAGCAGATAAATTTTGTTCTAAAGAACGCGAGAGCACTTTCCAAATTTGGAGAGGTGATATCATATGAAGAATTTTTTTGTTATTTATGGAAAGCTAATCAGTTCTATGTTCAAGCTCTTTACATTATAACATGAAATCAAATTACTGAACTTTTCCATACATAGAAATTTATCTAATTACATTTTTATTCATACTAAATGTTACTATCAGGAATGTAAATTTTCTTCCGATAGTATATTTTTATGTTAAGATAAACAAACTATTAATGCAGTATAGTGAAGAATGCTTATGTTGTATGAAATATTTTAAAAAAAGCAGATAAATTTTGTTCTAAAGAACGCGAGAGCATTTTCCAAATTTTGACAGGTGATATCATATGAAGATTTTTTTTGTTATTTATGGAAAGCTAATCAGTTCTATGTTCAAGCTCTTTACATTATAACATGAAATCAAATTACTGAACTTTTCCATACATAGAAATTTATCTAATTACATTTTTATTCATACTAAATGTTACTATCAGGAACGTAAATTTTCTTCCGATAGTATATTTTTATGTTAAGATAAACAAACTATTAATGCAGTATAGTGAAGAATGCTTATGTTGTATGAAATATTTTAAAAAAAGCAGATAAATTTTGTTCTAAAGAACGCGAGAGCATTTTCCAAATTTTGACAGGTGATATCATATGAAGATTTTTTTTGTTATTTATGGAAAGCTAATCAGTTCTATGTTCAAGCTCTTTACATTATAACATGATATCAAATTACTGAACTTTTCCATACATAGAAATTTATCTAATTACAATTTTATTCATACTAAATGTTACTATCAGGAATATAAATTTTCTTCCGATAGTATATTTTTATGTTAAGATAAACAAACTATTAATGCAGTATAGTGAAGAATGCTTATGTTGTATGAAATATTTTAAAAAAAGCAGATAAATTTTGTTCTAAAGAACGCGAGAGCATTTTCCAAATTTTGCAGGTGATATCATATGAAGATTTTTTTTGTTATTTATGGAAAGCTAATCAGTTCTATGTTCAAGCTCTTTACATTATAACATGAAATCAAATTACTGAACTTTTCCATACATAGAAATTTATCTAATTACATTTTTATTCATACTAAATGTTACTATCAGGAATGTAAATTTTCTTCCGATAGTATATTTTTATGATAAGATAGACAAACTTTTAATGCAGTATGGTGTAGAATGCTTATGTTGTATGAAATATTTTAAAAAAAGCAGATAAATTTTGTTTTAAAGAACGCAAGAGCATTTTCCAAATTTTGACAGGTGATATCATATGAAGATTTTTTTTGTTATTTATGGAAAGCTAATCAGTTCTATGTTCAAGCTCTTTACATTATAACATGATATCAAATTACTGAACTTTTCCATACATAGAAATTTATCTAATTACATTTTTATTCATACTAAATGTTACTATCAGGAATATAAATTTTCTTCCGATAGTATATTTTTATGTTAAGATAGACAAACTATTAATGCAGTATAGGGAAGAATGCTTATGTTGTATGAAATATTTTAAAAAAAGCAGATAAATTTTGTTCTAAAGAACGCGAGAGCATTTTCCAAATTTTGACAGGTGATATCATATGAAGATTTTTTTTTTTATTTATGGAAAGCTAATCAGTTCTATGTTCAAGCTCTTTACATTATAACATGAAATCAAATTACTGAACTTTTCCATACATAGAAATTTATCTAATTACATTTTTATTCATACTAAACGTTACTATCAGGAATATAAATTTTCTTCCGATAGTATATTTTTATGTTAAGATAAACAAACTATTAATGCAGTATAGTGAAGAATGCTTATGTTGTATGAAATATTTAAAAAAAAGCAGATAAATTTTGTTCTAAAGAACGCGAGAGCATTTTCCAAATTTTGACAGGTGATATCATATGAAGATTTTTTTTGTTATTTATGGAAAGTTAATCAGTTCTATGTTCAAGCTCTTTACATTATAACATGAAATCAAATTACTGAACTTTTCCATACATAGAAATTTATCTAATTACATTTTTATTCATACTAAATGTTACTATCAGGAATGTAAATTTTCTTCCGATAGTATATTTTTATGTTAAGATAAACAAACTATTAATACAGTATAGTGAAGAATGCTTATGTTGTATGAAATATTTAAAAAAAAGCAGATAAATTTTGTTCTAAAGAACGCGAGAGCATTTTCCAAATTTTGACAGGTGATATCATATGAAGATTTTTTTTGTTGTTTATGGAAAGCTAATCAGTTCTATGTTCTAGCTTTTTACATTATAACATGAAATCAAATTACTGAACTTTTCCATACATAGAAATTTATCTAATTACATTTTTATTCATACTAAACGTTACTATCAGGAATATAAATTTTCTTCCGATAGTATATTTTTATGTTAAGATAAACAAACTATTAATGCAGTATAGTGAAGAATGCTTATGTTGTATGAAATATTTAAAAAAAAGCAGATAAATTTTGTTCTAAAGAACGCGAGAGCATTTTCCAAATTTTGACAGGTGATATCATATGAAGATTTTTTTTGTTATTTATGGAAAATTAATCAGTTCTATGTTCAAGCTCTTTACATTATAACATGAAATCAAATTACTGAACTTTTCCATACATAGAAATTTATCTAATTACATTTTTATTCATACTAAATGTTACTATCAGGAATATAAATTTTCTTCCGATAGTATATTTTTATGTTAAGATAAACAAACTTTTAATGCAGTATAGTGAAGAATGCTTATGTTGTATGAAATATTTTTAAAAAAGCAGATAAATTTTGTTTTAAAGAACGCGAAGGCATTTTCAAAATTTTGACACGTGATATTATATGAAGATTTTTTTTTGATTTATGGAAAGCTAATCAGTTCTATGTTCAAGTTCTTTACATTATAACATGAAATCAAATTACTGAACGTTTCCATACATAGAAATTTATCTAATTACATTTTTATTCATACTAAATGTTACTATCAGGAATATAAATTTTCTTCCGATAGTATATTTTTATGTTAAGATAAACAAACTATTAATGCAGTATAGTGAAGAATGCTTATGTTGTATGAAATATTTTAAAAAAAGCAGATAAATTTTGTTCTAAAGAACGCGAGAGCATTTTCCAAATTTTGACAGGTGATATCATATGAAGATTTTTTTTTGTTATTTATGGAAAGCTAATCAGTTCTATGTTCAAGCTCTTTACATTATAACATGAAATCAAATTACTGAACTTTTCCATACATAGAAATTTATCTAATTACATTTTTATTCATACTAAATGTTACTAACAGGAATATAAATTTTCTTCCGATAGTATATTTTTATGTCAAGATAGACAAACTATTAATGCAGTATAGTGAAGACTGCTTATGTTGTATGAAATATTTTAAAAAAAGCAGATAAATTTTGTTTCAAAGAGCGTTAGAGCATTTTGACAATGTTGAAACGTGATATCATATGAAGAAATTTTATGATATCTATGAAAAGCTAATCAGTTCTAAGTTCAAGCTATTAATATTCTTATATCAATATGAAATCAATGAACTGAACATTGCCAAATATAAAAAAATTCTCTTGTTACATATAAGTTTCATACAAATATCCATTAAATAAAATATAATTTTTGAAACCGTTGAATATTTTTCTTTTAACATTGACCAACTTTGAATACAATTTTATGAAGATTCTTGGTGTTGTATAAATAGTTGAAACCAAATTAAAATATCTCTAATTTCCAGGTCGTGAGAGCATTTTTTCAGTTTTAATAGATGAAATCATAAAGAAACATTGGGAAAAAATGAACCGTTGTCTATGGAAAACTAATCAGCTCTAAGTTTATGGACTTAACACATGTGATATCAATATGAAGTCAATCGGACTTATAGTTTGGGCTGCAGAGAGGACACAAAAAAAAAACAACGTAAATGATGAATTCATAGAGAAGAAATCAAAAGTTGTCTATGGAAAACTAATCAGCTCTAGGTCTTTGCACTTTACACATATGATGTTAATATGAAGTCGATCAGACTTATAGTTTGGGCTGTAGAGAGGACACAAAAAAGATAAATGCTACGGCGTACGGCGTACGGCGTACAGCGTATACGCCATACACACAAACACATCACGACGAAACTCATAGTGTGCATTCTCTACATGATACCCATTGAGAAATTGATGTAAAAAAAATACGCTTAAATTTTGCGAAATCATGACTCTCCCCTATTCCATAGTGTGGAGAGTAAAAATGTATTCAGTATTAAATAAACATATATTTTTATAATACGTTCAATATATCTACTACATTATTTTGTTACCTACAGTAAAGTTAACACACATAATATTTTGTTTATAGAATCGTTTCAAGATCTACAAAATAACACGATTGAAAAATATTATCGATATTTTAAAAATAAATGTTGTAAAAATCGTTACGACATTGACAGATTGCTAGAGTTAATACGTGTAAAAGTTTTTCGAGTCATAAAACCATCAATCACCTATAATATGTTCAGAATTCACATTGTAAATAAGATGTACTAGGTACATTATAATGAATGATTTATGTATATTAATTGGTTTATTAGGATTTAAAACCGATACTAATAACATATAGTTTTTTTTTATTAAGTGGGAATAAAATCCGGAAACAATTATACATGGTTTACCCTTTTTTAGGTGTACTCTCGTCACCTGTTTGGCTTTGGGCCCTCGGGTTACCAAGTTACCTGATCTTGGTTACCGAGGACTGGGTTGTGCTGCCGATCAAGTTAGATAACCTGTCGGTGGTCACCCAGGATAGGCTATGCCGGTCTATATAGGCTTTAGGTATTTCAACCTGTCGGCCTATCCCCAAGCGAAGGTATTGTAATGACTGTGTAGGTACTTACCTAACACAGCACTACGTACATATAGATATTTAATATTACAGTAAAACACAGGTAATTAGATGGCAGACATCAAAAGATAATTGGTGCAATTACTTACATGAATTTATTTGGATAAGTGACTCTAATACATTGAAAATAGTTGACTTAATAAATAATTATATTTTAAATTAGAATAATATACGATGATTACGCGGATTGAAAACTATGGGGTCGCAAGGACAGCGCGACCGCGACAACTGGAACAGGGTAGATCGAATGAACGCTCCCGGTCTGAGGCGTCTTTATATAGGGCTGAATCGTCCGGATTCAGACACTAGCGCGCGCCATATCACCCCCTTTCCAGTCGATTCGACGATATCCTTGCTTCCCCTATAGTCCTTACAGCATTCTGTAACAATGGAAAAAAATTTTAAAACATTTGTTGATTCGACATGAGGAAAAATTAAGTTTTTTTTTTATTTTGGCATGAGATAAAAAATATTTCTTTGGTTTGGTTTAAATACAAATGTTTCTTTGTTATGTTGACATAATAATGGAAAAAATATAGCATACTTTCATGCTGTATGAGTTTTCCAATACAATTTTAATTCTTTATAATTACATTCCTTGGTATCAAAAAATAAATAAATTAACTAGTTATTACTTCTGAGTTGGTTTTCATATAGGTACATAAAATTTCAATTAATAACTCTTTACTTCTGAGTTTATAAGTACTTAGTTTTACATATTACATTATACACAAAATTTTAAATAATTACTCATTACTTATGAGTTTGTAAGTACTTAGGTTTTACATATTACATTATACACAAAATTTTAAATAATTACTCATTACTTATGAGCTTGTAAGTGCTTTTTTTTTACATATTAAATTATACACAATATTTTAAATAATTACTCATTACTTATGAGCTTGTAAGTGCTTTTTTTTTACATATTAAATTATAGGTACACGAGACTTAAATAACTACTCATTGCTTATGAGCTTGTAAGTGCTTATTTTTACATATTAAATAATACACAATATTTTAATTAATTATATTATTTTATTCAATGCACTTTACTGTGAGGTGCTACAAATTGAATAAAACAGTTATATTATATTATAACGAATGCACTTTGTGTTACATATTTTACATAAATTATACAAATTTTCATAGATATATGAAAAGAAAAAAATATACGTTACTTAACTTAAAAAAATCTGTAGCTTGTGAATCTTTCAGGGAAGTACACTCTTCTTCCAGCTCTGGTGGTTGTGTGTGATTGCTGTGATGAAGTGGCTTCTGACGTAGTGGCGTTGTTAGTCCGCGGAATAGACATCCTTCTCTGCTCTGGGGAAGTGGCTTGTCTGTTGTTCATCTCATCGCAGGGGTCCATACTCTCATTTAGGAAGAAGGCTGGCTTTAGACGATCTAATGAAATTTTTCTACTTTTTCCCTTGATATTTATAGTGGCTGTTTTGTCATCCCTCTCTTGCACTAAGTAAGGTCCGTCGTAAGGTTTCTGAAGAGGGCGTCTCACTGCGTCGTTCCTTAGGAAGACGTATTTTGTCTGATTCATCTGCTTATGCACGAATGTTTTTAATCTGCTATGATTTGAGATTGGAATGGGGCGAATTTTTGACATCATTGTTTGTAGTCTCTGTCCATAGGTGTCTGGTTCCTCTGGTGGTCTGTCTTCGAAAAAATCGCCAGGTAATCTGAGTGTTGTACCGTAGGTCATCTCTGCGGGCGTGTAACTTGATCCTTCCTTGATTACTGCGCGGAGACCTAGGAGTATCATTGGTAGTGACGTCGACCATGACGTATTACCTACTGCCATTATTGAACTTTTTAACGTGCGGTGCCATCGTTCAATCATTCCATTGCACTGTGGATGGTATGCGGTAGTTCTATTATGTATTATGCCCAATTTACTTGTAAGCTTTTTGAATAGGGAGCTTTCGAACTGGCAGCCTTGATCTGTTGTTATCGAGGTGGGAACGCCAAAACGAGAAATCCATGAATACATGAGGGCGTCTGCTACTGTTTCTGCAGTCATATCTTTTAGTGGCACTGCTTCTGGCCATCTGGTGTATCGGTCGATTATTGTTAGCATATATGTATAATCTCCGGACGGTGGTAACGGTCCTAAGAGATCTAAATGAATGTTTTTAAATCTTCCATCTGTTTGTTGAAATTCTTTTAAAGGTGTGACGGTGTGTCTGTGGATTTTCGACGTTTGACATTCTATGCAATTATTTATGATGTTTTTGACAGTTTTATCAATATTGGGCCAAACGTATCTCTGCTTTATCATTTTTGAAGTTGCTTTTGCTCCGGGGTGACTTATTTTATGTGTCGCCAAAATGACTTCTTCTCTCATGCTGGCCGGTACGTACGGACGTACTGTATTATTAGATATGTCACACCATAACATTTTAGTAGTTCCCGGTATTAAAATTTTCTTCAGCGTTAACGATGATTTTTCTTGAATTTTCCTAAATTCTTTATCACTGATTTGTTCTGTCGCCATTTTTCGGTAATCTATATTTGATGGAATCTCTATTTCTTCGACTCTTGACAATGTATCGGCGACTACGTTATCTTCGCCTGATACGTGTAGGATATTCGTGGTAAATTGGCTAATGTAGTCAAGCTGCCTCTCTTGTCTTGGAGAGTTGAGTTTGACTTTTGTGAAGGCGAAAATTAATGGTTTATGGTCCGTTATTATACAAAAATTTCTTCCTTCAATCTGTGATCTGAAATATTTTATTGCTTCATATATGGCAGTTAGTTCTCTGTCGTAAGTGCTGTACTTGACTTGCGCATTGTTAAACTTTTTTGAAAAAAAAGCTATCGGCTGCCAATCATTATTTTTCTTTTGTTGCAGGGCCGCGCCCATGGCGTTGTCGGATGCGTCGACCATTATTGACATTTCTGCTGAAGGGTTTATATGCGTGAGGAGTGCTGCTTGTACTAAGTCTTGTTTGCATTTTTCGAATGCGTTGCGTAACTCTTCTGTCCATGTTAGTTTTCTTTTGTCGTTTTTGCTATATCCTTTGAGCTGATTGAATAATATTTGCTGCGTTTCTGCTGCGTTGGGTAAAAATTTTCGGTAGAAATTTAACATACCCATAAATCTTCTGAGTCCTTTGGCATCCTTAGGTGGGTCAATTTTTGTTATTGCCTCGATTTTTTCTGGGATTGGGGTGCTTCCGTATTTGTTTATTTTATAACCGAGAAAGTTAACTTCTTCCACGCCTAACTGGCATTTGTTTTGGTTAATGATGAGACCATTCTCAGATAGTCTTTTGAACAATATGTCTATATGCTTTTCATGCTCTTCTAAATTTTTTGAGGCGACCAGAATGTCATCTATATACGAGAAGACAAATTCTAGGTCCCTTGTGATGTTATGAAGATACCTCTGGAAGCTTTGTGCTGCATTTGATAGTCCAGGTTGCATTTTTGTGAACTCAAATAATCCAAATGGAGTTATTAAAGCTGTTTTCGGAATGTCTTCTTCCTCCATCTTAACTTGATTATAAGCTCTAGCCAAATCAATTTTGCTGAATATCGTTGATCCGTGGAGCTTATGTGAAAAGTCCTGGAGTTGTGGTATCGGATACTTGTCCGGCTTGGTAATTGAATTCAGTCGTCTGTAGTCTCCACACATTCTGTAGTTTCCATCTGGTTTCTTAACCATGTGAAGTGGGCTTGACCAATTGCTCTTTGAGGGTCTGCATATGCCTTGCTCGACCATGTATGCAAACTCTTTTTTTGCTATCTCTAGTTGCATCGGGTTTAATCTTCTCACTTTTGATGTGACAGGCGGTCCTCTTGTTTGAATGTGGTGTGTTACGTTGTGTTTCGATTCATTTGGTGTCATGTTTGCTCTTGTCAGATTCGGATATTTTTGTAAAATTGTTTTAAATTTTAATGTTGCTTGCACCGTTGCTATGTCTATGACTGATGTCTTGTATATGAATCCTCTGGTTGTTATACCTGTTGTTTTATCTATTAACAGTTTTCTTTTTAAATCAACTAAAATATCATAATTTGTAAGGAAGTCCGCTCCGATAATTGGCTTTGTTACATCGGCTATTACAAACTTCCATTTATGATTTCTGCGAAGCCCGAGATTTAGATTTATAACTTTATGACCGTATGTTGGTATCATTGTTCCGTTTGCGGCGTATATTGGAGTGATTAAGCTGTCTGTAGAGATCGTTGCTTTGTCACTTTTGTGATATCTCGGTATTATACTGATCTCAGCACCAGTATCGATTAAATATTTGACGCCGGTGACTATATCTGGCATGAAGAGACGATGTTTCATTTGCGACAGTGTTGTCTCGCACACCTGTCGCAGTTTTAGTTTTCCGGAAGATTGAAAGTGCAGGGTAGTTGACAATATCTTGCGTTAATTCCAAATCTTTGATGTGGTATGCATATATCTTCCTTCTTGTTGTGATTATTATTATTAGGCATATAATTTTTATTATTATTATTTTTATTTTTATAATTTCGATTATTATTTTGTTGGTTGTGATAAGAATTATTATTATAATTATTATGACGGTTTCTACTAGACGATCTTGATCTGGAACGTTCTCTTTCTTGATTATTATAAAATGGTCTTGATTGCCTTTGCTGAAGTTCTAGTCCTAATATTTTGTCAGTCAAAATTTGAATTTGCTGCTGCATTCCAATAAGAAGTTGAACTGTGTTTGGATCGTTATGTGCATGGTTATTCACTGTAGATGTAGATGGTAAATTTATCGATTGTATTTCAGCTCTATTGTTCACCTCCATAATTCTGTCTGCTGTATTTGCGATTATCATGATGTCGTCAGTATTAATTGCTGTGATGATTTCTTGAATTCTATGCGGAAGTCTCTCTATCCAAAGTCTTTTGATGAGTGCGTCGTTGTTTAATGTTGGTCCTGCGAGATTTTTCATTTTTCTTAATAGTTCCGATGGTGTGTTATCTCCCAATTGCATCCCGTGTAGTAGATGTGTGAGTCTTTTTTCTTCCGATTCTTGTAGACGGTTCAATAATGTTAATTTTAGATTTTTGTAGCGCTCTGTACTTGGTGGAAATTGAATAATATCTGCGACGCAAGACATGGTTTCAGGATCCAATGCTGCTAAAACATGATTATACTTCGATTCGTCTTTTGTGATTCTCGCGTTCGCGAATTGCGCTTCTATCGTAAAAAACCATAAGTGGATTTTCTCTCTCCATACGTATGGTAGTTTGATGCTTGCTGAAGATATTTCGTTTCTTGTTTCTTGTGATGTCTGATGTAGATTATCTTGATCCATAATGCTTAATTTATCGTAGGACATTGTATACAATTTTATTTAAATTTAAATTTTTATTATTTGTAGACGATTGTATTTGTTAATTAACTAAGTTGCTTTCAATTAATGTTTGAAATTGCTTGATGAAATAATGTTTGATCAATTTAGAAATGAATTTGTAAATAAAAAAAAATTTGAATCTTAAAAAAAATTTGAATCTTAAAAAAAATTTGAATCTAAAAAAAATTTTGAATCTTAAAAAAAATTCAATATTAAAGAAGTTTTGAATCTTAAAAATGTTTTAATTAAGTTTATAAATGTTCAAGTTTCTTTTCTTTTAATTTAAGAAGAATAAAATTTGTTTCATAATTATTTATCCGCGTTTAGAAAAAATATTTTTTGAAGTTCTATTTGTATTTGCTTGAAGTGCGATGTTTTGTTTCTTGTTGCCGTTGATTAAGTTGATATTGGTTAAATATTATATCTATTTAAAATATTATAAGTTTAAAATCTGAAATAAAGTTACAAGTTATTACAGAAAATAAATAATATTAAATAATATAATGTTGTTTGTGAAACTCCGGGTATTAATGCTAGACGACAATATTATTTCCGTTACGAGATTCGCGGCGAGTTAACTGACGTTCGGGATACGGTTTCTCGCTTTGCGGGATTAGTTATTTCGGGAATGCAGTGGCGTCCGAAATATTGTTGCGATGTTATTTATTTTACGATTAATTTAAAAAAAATTTGTTTGGACACTAATTAATGAATATGATTTTAAGTTTTTATAAATATTCTGATGTTTGATAAGATGATTATGTTGTAACTTTTCAAAGTTAGTTAGGTATTTAATATTATTTATTAAATTATACCCTTGGTTTTAACAAAAATGGCTTAAATAAAATATTATTTTTCAAATGGTTTTTTTTACAATATAGTATATATTCTCACTTTGTTGCTAAAAATGTTATTGTGTTTTTTTTTTTTTAAATGCAAAATAATATTTTTTTGTTTGGTTTTATTCTTGTATATTATGCGCGTCACTGGCAAAATTGTTGTTCGGTTTTTTTCGATGGGTATTTTTTTTTATATCACGCGGAATAATATTACGCTTGGTGACGATTTTCGGCAGTATTTTTACTACACACAATAATAAATTATGATTTGATAAATATTCCAAAATTTAATTCTACCCGAATTATTGGTAGATATCAAAATATCATGATAATAATTTATGCGAACGCAAAAATAATATCACCTTGATAATAGGTATTTTTGTTACACGATTTTGATATGATTGTTAAATGTGCTAGATTTCTCGTTACCTTCTATTTGGTTATAATTTTAGACAAACAACATATATTTAAAAAATATTCGGAGTATTATATTCCTTTTTTGTAGGTATTTTTATTAAAATGCCTCTACAATTTGCCAATAAAAAATGCGTCTATTATTAATTTTTTTAAAAAATCATCAATGATTTTACTTTAGATTGTGCACTGATTTTATATATTTTTTACTAATTTTGGCAATAATTTTACATATTTTTAACTATTTTTTTTTTTAGCAATGATTTTACATATATATATTTTTCAATGAAATTACTATATTTTTTACTGCACAACTGAATATTATTATAAAAATTATTATTTTACTTAACTTTTTGTAGAATTCTTGCTTCTCTGGCATGTAATTTTTTATTTTTACTTCGTTTCCAACTTCCTTGGTTTTTTTTTTTTTTGGGTATTATTTTTTTTCGTCTAGTTTACTTGTTTTGTTTGGTTTGTCTCGTTTCATGAAAAAAATAACATATATTATTAATAAACATATACATTTATATCTAAAAGAAATATCAGTTATGATACAAAAGTATTCAACAATAATATGGTTATATTACATATTTATATATGTCGCTTTTTATAATTAAATTTACATGTATTTATTTATATAACTATTTCGAAGCATTTTTTAAACTAATACGCTTCACACGGGGTTTGCGTATTATATTACATTAAATTAAATACAAAACAATACGATTACTTCTGAATGCGTATAGAGTTACAATAGAAAACAATACGATTACTTCTGAATGCGTATAGAGTTACCCGTGGGATTCGATCTAGCCAGTCCTTTTTAACGACAAATTCAATTATTTTTTAATTTCTGGCTACCTGTTATGATTAATTCTTTAAAAAAAATATTATTTGTGAAATTATATGGGTAGATTATTAATGCACAAAATTATTTTGTTCCTTTTAACAATTTACCGGTTACAATAATTATCACAAATTGAGCACGTTTACTTGGCAACAAAAATATTTATAAAATAATCCAATTTAATACAAAAATAGTACAAGAAATAATGCAATTTTTAAAATAATACACGGGGCTTACCAGTTTTAAACCTTTATTTTTTTTTATGTTAGATTATATGCTCAAATACAATTTCGGTGGTTACCAGTTTACTGATTGGTAACCATTGTGTTTTACTTCACGTTTTTGGTTTACCAGCTTACTTATTGGTAACCAATTGTGATCAAATTCACGTGTTTTGGGTCACCAGTTTACCTTTTTTAGGTGTACTCTCGTCACCTGTTTGGCTTTGGGCCCTCGGGTTACCAAGTTACCTGATCTTGGTTACCGAGGACTGGGTTGTGCTGCCGATCAAGTTAGATAACCTGTCGGTGGTCACCCAGGATAGGCTATGCCGGTCTATATAGGCTTTAGGTATTTCAACCTGTCGGCCTATCCCCAAGCGAAGGTATTGTAATGACTGTGTAGGTACTTACCTAACACAGCACTACGTACATATAGATATTTAATATTACAGTAAAACACAGGTAATTAGATGGCAGAAATCAAAAGATAATTGGTGCAATTACTTACATGAATTTATTTGGATAAGTGACTCTAATACATTGAAAATAGTTGACTTAATAAATAATTATATTTTAAATTAGAATAATATACGATGATTACGCGGATTGAAAACTATGGGGTCGCAAGGACAGCGCGACCGCGACAACTGGAACTGGGTAGATCGAATGAACGCTCCCGGTCTGAGGCGTTTTTATATAGGGCTGAATCGTCCGGATTCAGACACTAGCGCGCGCCATAATGGTTAATAATAATCACCTTATTATAAATATAAGTTCGAATTCTACATTATACCTGAAGACATTCTATGTATTAGATTAAATTCAAGCTATCGAGTAATTATTTATATTTAATTTCTATACTGCAAAGCTAAACAATTGTTCTAACATTATGCTAATGGAGTCGGGACTTGGATAAAAATTACATCGATAAAGAAAGTCAATAAGAAGGCATAATTGGTGAACGTTGCGCAAGCGCATAAAGTGATCTCGTAAACCAGCCGATGACAGGTCGTAAGTCCCGTTGGTGCCTTGAGTTCCTGGTTCTTCTATAATATCCCAACTTCGTCTCTATTCAGATGTTAAAAAAGTTTGTCAATAAAAAAACAGGGTATTTCGAGCGTGCCTCAAACATGTAAATATCTCGTTCCGGCTCTGCTTTTTTGTATCGTAAAAAAAACTTTTCCTCTCAGCTTTGGAATAGTTTGATCACATGACGTAAAATCCTAATTTTTAACTAAAATTAATTAGTCAATCCAACTCAATTATCATTAATCTCTTCTGTGAAATGATTGAAACGTCATTTGACAAACTAAATTAGAAGATCCATTATGTATCTATTATCATGATGGTGGACACTGAACATATATACCTATAATTCATCAATTTAAGTGAATAAAGAAGACCCACCAACAGATACGTTACAAGTATCCTGCACAGCACAAGTATTAATCGACATCTCAAAGTATACCCCTTTTGTGTGATTAATTAACCGAAATAAGCTTTTAATTATTTCAAATAACACTATACTCACTGACCGCTTAATAATTATTGATCAATAGTGTAATACAGCGCTTCCAAAACCTAACTTTTGTGTTGCTTCTCGGGCAACAAACAGATACTTTTTCAAATATTAATTTAACACGCACTCAATAATAACAAGTTTCCACATTCTGGAGACTTATTTGTGGTCTCACAGATCCAGAATGAAAACATAAATAAAAACTGTGTCTCCATCGGGAATCGAACCCTGGAACCTGGCTCAGCATCAGATATCTAACAATTCATAAAAATTCAAAATTCTGAGTATAAAAGTTTTGTTGGCCTATAACTATTTATATATTCTGAAATTTTGGGATCTGTAAATTGAGCGGATCAAAAGTTATAAGGGACACACACACACAGATACTAAATGTTCTACTCCGAATTCTGAGTGAATCCGTATATAGAACATATTATATGCTACGAAGCCTCTAAGTTGGTGTTTTTTGACATCAAAGTTGGAAAAGTCGTGAAAAATATAGACCGTGCATACAAATCTCGCGTATCCTGGCTTGAAACTTTGTCGATATGTTAAGATAAAAAAATTCTCTTGAACAAATCGACAGTTGGATTATTGTCTTATTTATAGGGTACTAGCTGACCCGGCAAACGTTGTTTTGCCATATTAATTATTTCTAGTGAATAATTTGGTAATAAATAAAAATCTTATAGTAATATAAAAGAAGTATACAACAATCTGTACACCCAATAACATTGTTTCACATAATAATAGAATGGTAAGTAGTACAAACTATCCACATCAATACAAAAAAAGAATATGCATATTTAAAAATATCAAACAATTTTAATAAAAAAAAAACAACGTTAGAATAAGCATATTTAAAAAATAACAAACAATTTTAATGAAAAAAAATGATATAACTACGTGATGTATAAAATATGGAAACAGGAACAGGAAATATGGAAAGGGAGAGGACGGACAGGGAGAGCAAATCTCATATACCTACATATGTAGAAATAATGTTTAAAAATACACTGCCGCAAATTACACGCATTACCTCGTGGCGAAACTGATTAATAGATGAATCAAAGATATCAGCATGCATCGAAAATAATGCATTGAATCTACGACAGATGCGTGGGATCGTAGCATTCATCCGCAAATTGGTTCTACAGTGTGGAACATGTAAGATGTTTGACTGGCGAACTGACCTTCCCGGGACCCGAATATTCACAAAACTGACAAGCTCAGGCGAGTCCATAGCATCGTTCAAAATTTTATGAAGCATTAATTGGTCGAATATGGTTCTTCTGCATTCTAGGGTATCATATTTGTGGTATTTAATTGAATCACGATAGCTATCAAAGTTTAGTCGTAATTTGTAGTTTAAAAAGTTAAAAAATTTGCGTTGAATTCTCTCGATACTAGCTATGTGGACACCATAGAAGGGGGACCATATCTGTGTGCAGAATTCGAGTTGAGGACGTATATATGCTGAGTAGAGTGTATAAAAAGTTTTACTGTTTCTGAAAGGTTTTGATATTCTAATTATAAATCCAAGCATTTTGTTGGCTTTTGATATTACATGATGTTGGATATGTTGGATGAAATTTAATTTAGAATCTAATATAACTCCCAAATCACGGATATGATCTACTTCCTTTATTCCCGAACTATTTAAAGTGTAAGTATGGTTGATTATATTAATATTTCGAGTAAAAGTTATTTTGTTACACTTAGTTATGTTGAGTACAAGTTTGTTTGATTGGCAGTATGCAAATAATCTGTTATGGTCTTGTTGTAGGTTATTACAGTCAGTTGTAGATTTAATAGTCAAGTAAATTTTCATATCATCGGCAAATGCAAGATAATGAGAAAAAATAAAACATTTACAAATATCATAGGTGTAGATATTAAAGAGTAAGGGGCCTAGGTGAGATCCTTGAGGGACCCCTGAGGGTGGATTGAAGAAGTCAGATTTGAACCCTTCGACCAACACCGACTGCAGTCTGTTCCGAACATATGAATCGTTTTGTAAGCCTATAACTGTTTATATATTCATAAATTTTGGGCTCTGTAAATTGAGCGGATCAAAAGTTATAAGGGACACACACACACAGACACACACACAGACACACACACAGACACACACACAGACACACACAGACACACACACAGACACACGAAATGTTCTACTCCGAATTCTGAGTAAATCCGTGTATGGAACATATATGCTGCGAAGCCTCTAAGTTGGTGTTTTATGACTTCAAAGTAGGAAAAGCCGTGAAAAAAGTAGACCTCTGCATACAATTCTCGCGTATCCTGGCTTGATACATTGTCGATATGTTAAGAGAACAAAGTTCTCCTGAACAAATCGACAGTTGGAAAAGTTTTTTTGGTTTATTAACTTAAGAGGATGACTGTCGCCAGCTTACCTATTTTCAATTTGATATTCCATCAATACTACTAATCGAATCATTTTGAAAAAAATAAATAAGATAGTTTGGATACTCATTTTATATTACTATAAGATTTGATTGTTGTATATCTATGGAGCGCTGTGGACGATGACGGCCTATAAAAATAACAAAACACCAACCATTCATTTTCTTAACTTAACTGACATATTTAAAGTTTGACCTCTTAAAATTTAAATGTAAATTAAAAAAACTGTTACATATTTTTTATCTTAAATTATGACAATTAAAAAAAACAATACCAATCTCGAAGACCAATCGACTGTACGATGTTTTTTGTCAGTCCGTCTTTAGCCAACACAAACAAACTGAATAAGTTGCCCACGCGAGAACATTCCACGTATAATTTTCCATGTGAAAAACACGGTGTGCCCAAATCTAAGCCACAAACAGACATCGTTTGGCCTTGCCACTTATGGATTGCCATTGCGAATATCAATCTTATTGGAAATTGAACGCGTTTGAATTCAATTGGCACTTCTGTGTAAATCATTGAGATTCGTTACAGCTATATATTTTCGCCTCGGAACTTGCCATTCAAAATGCTGCCATTGCACAGCCGTGGTGGGTTCAAAATCCGAAGTAAAATAACCGGAGATCCAACTTTCAGTTGTATATGGTGCGGTGACATGCCTGTCCAATCCAATGAGTTCAAAAACTCTGTTGGATAATTTACAGCTTCATTGACATCGCAAACAGTATCGATCTATTTGTATGACACCAAGTCGCCTGGCAAAAACTGTTGTATCTTGAAATTTAAATCGTTGACGTTCACATGTTTGCTGCCAAAATGACTCTTTCTGCCAGCCACTCATGATTCATAAATTGTGTGTGTACATCGGAAAATATGCTATCGATGAGAGTATTTTATGAATTAATAATGATTATGCAGAAACCGATCGGCAATTTGATGCATCCAGTATTTTCATAGACAGCAACTTTTCCATCGCCGATATCTAACAATTACTATGAGAATGTGTCAGCGGATGGATCTTGAAGCATTTGAACGCGCATGTTTACTTTTACCTGTAATTTTTTCAACATTACGCCACATTGGCGATGATTTCAAGAAAGCGTTGATCTCATCAGTGTACGTTGAACGTGGAATGATGGGAAGAGTTTGTCTGAAATCACCTGGAAGGAATAACAGAGTGTCGCCGAATAGTTTGTCGTTGTTTTTTTATATGTATCAGTATCCTGTTCAACGTCTCAAGCGAATGTTTGTGTGCCATATTGCATTCATCCCAGATGATAATTTTGCATTGTTAAGCACTGTCTGGGTTATTTTGAATATTCAGTGGTAGCTTAAATGCTGAATGAACTGTTCTGCCTCCATCCAACAAAGTTGCTGCAATGCCAAATGATGCAACGGCCAACGCGATGCCATAATTTTATCGTATTTCGGCGAGGATTAGCGAAATGATAAGTGTTTTGCCAGTTCCACCAGGTGCATCCAAAAAAAAAGAATCCAGCTTTTCGTACCAAAGCTGTCAGCATAATGCGGTCGTAAATGATTCTTTGTTCATCAGTCAGTAGTGAGACATTGCGCATAACAAACGCTGCCATTTCTACAGTATTGTACTGCAGTTCAGGATTTATTTCAGTGTTCATTAAATCAGATGCACTTCGATTTGATAAAAGCATACCGAATTGAGTGATTGGTAAATTGGCAATGACAACGCAGTGGTCCTCGATAGCAATCCATGCTTCATTGTACATATTAGCGTCGCTGAATGTTATCGTTCGATCGTTTCACCGTGTACGAAGTCGATGCAATATATTATCATTGGTCATTGAATCTTTGTCTTTATCCCACAACGTGTCTCCTTAGGCCGGGAAACATGTAGTCAATACTACAGCGAATAGAAGATGAATTTGTATTGCTGTACAGTTCAATTATGCTCAGCAAGCATATTGTCACACTGGTTGTCGTCTTCTAGCAAGCCAAGTGCAAGGCATGCATCTTTAAACGTTGTACTCTGTTGTTCATTCACTTTGCGTATAACTTGAAATGACAATGGGCCGGTGACTTTAACCAACAGCATTCGTAAATAGAAGCACTCATTCTGCCTTGGATTGACTGTATATACTCGGCCAAAAGTGTTTGATTTGAATAAACCGGGGCACGCATCAATTGGTGTGCCTTGTTTGCAGGGCATCCATTTTTTCGTTTGAGTCCATGTGAAATAGCGTGGTACTTCGGAATAGAATAGTGTTCGTGCAAAGGCACCTAAAGTATCTGCACGATTACACAATTCGAAAAATTCGGTGATCGTAGTTTTGGTGGATTTATAGCACGATCAATTGCTGTCTCTTTCGTGAAAAATACGCGCTAGCCGTTTTCAAGGTGGACGGCTAAATGTATAACTGCTGGATCCCGTTCATGAATTGGGAAACCAAAGATACTCTAGACACCTTCATTGGAGCTGATGTACCGGCCATTTTGGTAGAGCGTTATTTCGTCATTGTTATTCATTCGAGGAGCATTCACATCGGTATTTTCAATTCGAAACACAGCCACATCATAGCCTTTATTGACATACTTGAAAATGTATTTGATGCTCTTCACCGAACTGGAGAACTCAACATTAATATGAACATTGAATGTTTTGCTTAGCAGAGACGAATATGGTACCTACCACGCAACAATTTTCAATGTCAATGTCTGCCTTGTTGATATTTTTCGTCAATGATTGTCCGCCATTATCGGTATTTCTTCGACAATAGATTGGATATCCGTCTACATTTGTGATCGTATCGTTAGTGAAATCTTTAGGAAAACGCTTTGTGAATTTTCCATCTGCCATGCCGATAAACGATTTAGATTACCGCATTGGCGATGAATCATATTTGTTAAAACAATATCGAACAGTAGTTGATCAGTAGACGGATCTGGAATTTATGCAGAAATTATACTATCAATTTCCTCAGGACATATTTTGTCGATTAACCAAATCGAGATGTGTGTATAAGGTAATCCTCGCTTTTGCAATCCAACCGAATACCATTTATATGAGATTTGCACTGAGAAAGTAAAACGTCTCTGCTAGGATCGATGCACAAACAATAATAATGGTCTAAAACTGCTGGGTGACAGGTGACAACAGTATATCAATCGCACTTTCTGTTTTCACTGGGTTAAATTCATAAAAATGTATCGTACGACAGTCAATTGCCATCTTGCAACCCTATAGCGCATCTGTGGATGAAAGTAAAAATTGTAATGTCGCTATAAAAAAATAGGAGTAAGTGGTAGAAGGGTGTAAATTTAGGGTTATAAGTATTTTTTAATGCTAAATCATAAAAAAAATAGAAAAAATATATTTGTCCAAAACATAAAAAAATTACATCTGAAGAGGGGCACCCTTATCACCTAGGGGTATAAAAAATAGCCTACAACCTATTCTCAGATCTACCAAATATATATATAAAAAATCATGAAAATCGGTCAAGCCGTTTCGGAGGAGTTCGATAACAAACACTGTGACACGAGATTTTTATATATTAGAAGAAGATAGATATTATAGGTAGGTATTTGAAAAATTAACATGTTAATAAATGATAATATTTCAATATTTAATAATGTCCATAAATTTCCATACAAGATTAGAGTTTCTTTTATTTAAGGTATTTTTCACGTACGTACCTACTTACATATTATAATATAAGTAGGTATAACTCAAATTATTTAAACTTCTGTCCCTTTATAAGGACGGTTGAATGTATAGATATACATACATAGGTACGGACCTATCAAAAATACATTTCCTTGGATAAAAAAAGAGGGTTTGTATGAATGTTTGATTGAAAACGTCAAATAAACGTTATGAATCAATTATACACAATACATCATATAAAGCAATTTCATAATATAACATAATATTCAAAAATGAGATTGGTATTTCTCGTAAAAGGGATAAATGCTTCTTTTCAAATATTCTTGTTAAGACCAAAATTTGACATGTTTTAAGAAAATTCGAATGTATACGGAACAATAAATTATTACTTAAATATAGTATAACGCTTCGCGTACATCAAACCCGTCATCGGCCGATGTATGCTCAGACGACGTCGACCAATCGAAACAAACATATTTATTATGTATGTAAACCAGTGGTTTCTTACGGGGTAAGCGGCAATTTTAATTTAATTTATTTTAATGTTATGAAAGTATTCAGCTGGTGGAAGAATATGTGTACTTGGAGATAAATCTTTCCTCGGTCGAAACAAATGATGTCGGCCTTCATGGCTCAGTTAGTTAGATATCTGACTGCTGATCCAAAAGTCCCGGGTTCTATTCCCAGTGGAGACATAGTTTTTAATTGTATTTTAGGTCTGGATCTAGGAGGCGATTAATATCATAAGGCCCCAGAATGTGGCAACTTCTTATTGGGTACTTGTTAAATTAATATTTGTCATACATGTTGCTCGAGAAGTAATATCAAATAAATAAATAGTTACGAGATTCTCGTTTATAATTATTGCTTGCTAATTATTAATTTCAAGAAGGGGGAGTTGAAAGTTTATTTAAAAAAAAGGGATCGGTGAATATATATTTTTCTTTTCGAAAAGGGGCGGCGAGAATTTTTCTTTTCGAAAAAGGGGCGGTAGACCAAAAAAGTTTGGGAACCTCTGCTATGAGCGAAAGAGAGTGCGTACACTGCAACGACCGATATCGTCTATAATTTATGTTGTAACCACAGTTGTAACAGTGTACGAACTCTCCTTTTTCATCGTTTGGTTCGTTCGGCCGAGTTTGACCTACGTCGTCCGAGCATACTTCTGCCAACGACGGATTTGGTGTACCTACTCTAAGCGTTAGAGATAGCAACGTCAAAAAAAAATCATTTAAGAATGGCTGTTTTTCTTTTCGTTCATGTTGAATATAGGTTTTAAAAATGGTTAATCTGGCACCTGCAGGGAGTGGTTACTTTTACAAATGCGCATCCCCCTTCTATGGGTGAAAATAGCAGATTTTTATATCATTTATGTCTTTTTTAAAAAGAATATTTCCTTGTAACAAGTACATATACATCCTCATACATTCCCTAAATTAAGCATAAATGCTTGTGCTATAGGCTAACAAAATCGGTCGTGGCAGAATTCGAGCTCGCGACAATTGATTACAAACCCAGCACGCAAACCGCTCTGCCACCACCCATTTATTCATCCCCATCTTCGTATTTGCTCTAAGCGCTCTTATACCATCCATCTGACTGTAACAAAACTTGGTAATTAGTTCAGCAGACATCCGGGAAGGTATCTGAATTTTTATTTATTTATTTTACATTCCACAAAGGAATTGATTGAAAATGGTGTACATGAAATTCATTCAATGATCCGGTAATGTGTAAAACGAGTGTTTAGGTATTGACTGGCATATATACACCAAAATAAATTCATTCAAACCACAAGTCTTCCTTCATTAATTAAATATTATATGTAAGTATATGACATGTATTGTACATGATAATATCTAAAATTGTTTATTGTCTGTGTGAAATCGACATCAAACTATGAAAGTTGTTGCTGATTATCATCATTGTAAAGAGTACATACCTATATATTTACAGAAATTGTCATTTGACATGAACCCAAATATGTAGGTACTGGCTCACAATTGTTATAGAGATTAATTGAATCAAATTGTTTCGTGGGCTTATCTGTCATCTAATCGACTGTTAAAGATCAAGTGAATTAGTTTAATTGATTAAACATTACCAATAATACATTCCTACATACATTGTCTTATAGTTAACATTATTGCACACTTAACAAGTTGTAAGCCAGTTTAATTACATTGTTCTTTACAAAATAATCTTATTTATTTGTACCTAATGGTGAAATATGTCTAATGTTTTTGCAGTATTCTCTTGAAATAATGGGATGTAAATTAAATAAAATTTTTTGATTATAAAAATAAAATAAAAATGAACTTTTTTTAACCAAAATGCAAAAATATAAAAATATTAGATTGGTTGATGGCAGAGCGGTTTTCGTAATCCAGTGGTCAGAAGTTCGAATCTTGCTACCGCCGATTTCGTTCACCTATAGTACCTATAGTTTCGTTCACCTATTAAAATGTATGTACTAATGTATAAATTTTTATTTATTTTATTTATTTATTTATTTATTTAAATCCACAATAACCATACAAAAAAAAATTACAACAATACGACAGTGAAACATAGAACAAAAAAATATTTTAAAAATTGACAATTTAGTATAACATGTTGGCACTGACAAAATGAATACAATCTATCAGTACCAACATCCAGTGGATAAGAACTATTCCACTAAGCAGTGCTTGTGTCGGAATAGCTTTACAATTCATTTTAACTGACACTCTTTACTTATGTAACCCATTTATGTCTAATATATAATTATAACATATCAAAAAAAAATCAAAAATACAAATTATAATATAAGCTATAACATCACGGTTTTATAATCATTTCATAATTTTAAAAAATATATCTTCAATGTTCATTCTACCTTTGTTGAGAATCCAAGAAGATAGTTTTTTTTTCATAGCACTTAGTGATTTTATATTATAAATCTCAGAACCAATCAATTTTTTTGTAAATATGTTTAAAAATAAATATGTTTAAATATGTTTATTTATAGAATAAGTTCATGTTGTTTTGTAAATTGCGTGTCCACAGTTAACCAAAAGTTCAATCAACAGACATGTTATCGTTGATAAATTTTGTTAGTATTTAATTAACCTATTTAATTAAAAAATCGTCATGTAATGTAGTTAACGAAGTAGGATTAGATCTTGGATTTATAGTCCAGTACACTAAGGCTGGATTGTTTAAAAAAGTACCAATATTGGTATACTTACAGTACATTGATTAGGTACATGAAACTTTTCAAAATTACGTCGTTTGACGATGTTAGATTCGATGAAATAACCAAAAATTTTGAACAATTTCATGAAATCAAAGTATTTTAACTATACTTTTACTTTGATATTTATTCAAGAAACACAGCCTTACCAATCTATGAATTATAAATATATATAAATTGAATGTTTTTACTTTCCAGAAATAAATCAGCGACGATCTCGAGAATCTCCAGACTCTGGACTACCTGGTGAGCGTCTGGCACATCGGGCGCTCATACATCTGGACAGGAGGGCAGGGAAACCACTCGGACTTATTTTGGCGGGTAATCATAATATATACATTTGTACTTGTTTATTACTTAAGGCCGCACTGGCACAGAGAATTTTAAGCGAGTCGTACCCCACTTCTCGTATTTTTTTTTTATTTTTTTTTTTTTATTTATTTAGGTAAAATATACAGGATTAAACCTACAATTATTTTACACGATTAATCATAAAAAAATAATTACATCAAATTTGTATAACATTTCAAATTTCAAAGTATAAAAATTAAAACTAACCAAAAGCATACAAGGCCCCCAAGTCAAATTGAAAACGCTGTTCGTTTTCGCCAAGCGCTAATTTTTTTTGTATGGGATTTGACGTTTGTTGTTTGTTATTGTAGAAAAAATTTCTACAACAAACGTCAAATCCCATACAAAAAAAATTAGCGCTTGGCGAAAACGAACAGCGTTTTCAATTTGACTTGGGGGCATTGTAGTAGGTACAAAATCAAAATAAATTAAAGCATACAAGGGTCATTCGCTTGTTTACAAAAATATAACCGAAGTAGGTAGGAAAGAAACAACCAAAAAAATTCGCACCTACATAACATTAACTATCCCGCATTGCATACTATGTGGGCACAGATTGCACAAGCTCCACAAATCAAGGCAAGAAAATACATTTTTTAAATTCATTTAATTCTGAGAAAATATCTACAAGAGGTCTGGACAACGATATGATATTAAAATCGCGAGTAATTCTAGGGAGGGGGGAGAAATATCCTATATTAGTTTTATATGAATTTAAAATAAAAAAGTCCCGAGATCTTGTATACATTTTTTTACGTTAAAATTTAATAGACGCAGTATATTGGGGGCATCTAGTCTGCCATTGACGACATTATATAGGCAAATTAAACCAACCATTCTTCTTCTTTCCTTCAGGGAGTTTATTTTATAAAAGTTCATTTTTTTCGTATGTATCTAGATTTGATTTCTTTGAGCGATAAGCCAGAATCCTGAGGAACTTTTTTTGAATTCCCTCAATTCTCTGACTATGCACTTCATAATTCGGTGACCAAATAACCGAATTATATTCTAAAACAGAAACTACGAGACTTTTGTATAGACTCAATGCTACTGTTTGGTCCGAAAAGTCCTTTGTCTGCCTGCATATAAACCCTTGTAGTTTAGAAGCTTTTTTGGCTAGTTCATCTAAATGCGCGTCATATTTAAGTTTAAAATCGAATAGGACTCCTAAATCTCTCACTGAATTGAAATAGAAGAGGTGAGATTCGTCCCGCCGCGCCGTACCTACATTTTCTACGACTTTACTAGCACGAAACAGGATCGACGTAAGCGTCAGTAAAATTATAATTTATTTCAAAATATAACACAAATTAAAAAATCTACAACAGTCAGTGTTGAAATTATATTTATCAACATTTTTGCTAAATTATAGGTTTACATCTAACAAATTAAACGGCTAACGAAGAAATCCCGCAAATTTCAGGGGTTCTTTCGGAATTATTTAATATCGAGAGAATTTTCAAATATTATGACTCTGAAACTGTCAAGATGTAGGTAGATAATACTATAATTTATCCCTGCCTTTTTGTTTCAAGACGATAATGTCAGTATTGAATGAGTAAATGAGAAAACGCCAATACAACTAATCACATTTGAGTGCCTGCGCAGCCTTAACTAAAATTCTCTTCCGAAATTAATTTTATTCATTTCGGAAGAGATGATGAAATGAGATTCTTCTTTAGATGGGTCGATGGCAGAGCGGTTAGCGCGCTGGGTTAGTAATCCAGTGGCCGCGAGCTCGAATCCTGCCTCGACCGATTTCGTTCACCTATAGCACAAGCATTTATGCTTATATTAGGGAATGTAGGAAGATGTATATGTACTTGTTTAACAAGGACATATTCATTTTAAAAAAAAATAAAAAAAATACACATAACATTTTGTATAAATAAAACTTAAAAAATTGAACGAAAAAAAATAATTTCAAAAGTATAATTAATTGTATAAATATAGCATATAATAAATCTTAACATTAGTGTCCACAATAATTAGTATTATGATTTTTATTCGATTCTGTTTTAAATAGTGGTAATACCTACCTACCAATAGAAGATGGCTACGTTACATGGATACGTGGAAAAATTCTTAATAATACATATATATATATAGTTTGGTAAACTCTTTGATTAGCTTTCAAGAATACTATGTCAAAAAATACGGTTCGTTCTTTTTTGTATTTTTTTTTCTTTGTTTTTTTTTTACTTGTGCTATTCTTTCACGCTCTTACATATTATGCTCACCCTCTCGCACCACCACATACAAAGATATACATACACACACATCCTATCCTCCTCGTCTTTCCCTTCTTCCTCGTTTCTTGCTAACTATCCCGTTTGATTTTCCTTCATTTACAATTAAGGATATATTTTGCTCAATGATTGTCAATGGTGATTCGAGATAGGTAGGTTCTCGTTTTTTTGTAAAATAAAAAATGGATCATTTATTCTTTATTATGTAGTACGTGTACCTACTCATCTTTTAAAAAAATAATAAAAAAATATTCAATTAATTAAATGAAATAAAACACAACTTAGTGTACACCACTACAATTATAACTTTTATTCAATTGAATAAAAGGTATAATTGTAGAGGATTTTTTATTCAATTGAATAAAAGGCATAATTCTAGTGGGATACACAAAGTTGTGTTTTATTTCATTTATTAAATTGCAAAATGATACCACAAAGTAAAAAAATCGTTTATCGATGATGTTGAAATGAATATTCACTTTAAGTTCACGGCGACCCTTTTGTCAACTTATAGTGTATTAGTACCTACTTCAATAGTTTTAACTTTTATCAACTAATAGTGTATTAGGTACCTACATACTTCAATAGTTTTAACTTTTGTCAACCAATAGTGTATTCGGTACCTTCTTCAATAGTTTTAACTTATTTTATCGATGACTAGTAATTAACAAAATTTTCATGCAGATTTCCATACATTTCTCTTGAATCTTTTTTTATTACTATTTATTAAACGAATAAATCACAATTTCCATACATGATAAAATTAATCAGGAATAAGTTCCATAATTTAAATTTCATAATAACACTTTTTCATTTAGACGAATCACGTGTTTAAAATGGGGAGTATCTATATTATATTGTTATATTTACTAAATATTATATATTTAATGAATAATTTCAAAAATATTTAGTTACAGGGTTTAGACATTTGTAAGTAAACACATATACATAATAATATAGGTATATAATAATAATATACATATAAGGATTATGAAAAAGGTTAAAAGAGATTTATAAATAAATGAAAAGTTTTATAAAAACAAGAATGAAAAAACGAAATCAATTAAGTTAGTGTTCTATGTTTATCCATAAAAAGTTATGCATTTTTTTAAACCATATTGCAAATACGATAAGAATAAAAAAGGATATAAAAGTAAGTATATACGTCTCTGGACTCTTCACCATTCCCAGTTCTGAGAGAGTAATCTGTCATCGTTATCAGAACGGACTTTAGTGGGATAAGAAATAAGCCTTTCATATGTGTATTAATTAAATTAATTGTCAATGTTGAAGTTACCTATTTGTTTTTAATTCTTTTGTTAACACCTCACAAGGGTTAACAGTTAACAGCTGCGAGAATTTACGTTTTATTATTATTTCTTACTCGTAATGGTTAAGTAAAGAAAAGGGATTTTATTGAAAAGGTTTATGTTTGGTTTTGTATTATAATGCTATGAATAGGTACATTGAGAACCTTTCATTTTAACCCAGAACATAATGTATTTTTTTAATATTCTTGTGCTATTCTATTTTTCATTATTTATTCTGAGCATATCTAATATTATAATTGTTACTCTGTTTGGCCGTGTGTGGTTTGTAAATTTCATTACACTATGCGTTAATTTAAATTCATTTCTCACTCAAATATTGCTTCTCTGGGCTGGAAATATTGGTTATTTGGAAGAAATTGCCATTTGGCAATAAACTCGCCTCTTGTGCAGGGTGCAGAAATTCGTCGAAATTCTCTGTATTTGAACAGTATATACCTATCTTATATCGATGTTTCATTATAGGCACAAATATAACATTGAATTTTCTGGTTGGTTCAAAAAAATTGCCTAGTGGCAATTAGCTCGATAGTGTGCGATTTGTTTAAATTAGGTATGTATAAATAAAAATATTAATTAATAGACTTGTGTTCTGGAGTCTATATTTCCCGTAGTTAAAAGAATATGTTACATTCAATACAATCAATCATTAAAAATAATAGCGAGTTCTATCAAGAATAATCGGTCGATAAACAAAATAAAGAAAATATTACGATAGTATAAATACTATTTCAGATCACAAGCAGAAAATGAAATCATCAGACGACGACACAAATTAGAGATATGAAGGATTTAGTCATTAAATTATTGGCCTCATTATATCTGTCTTCACAGTTCAATAGTCCAATATTTCAGTACCAAAATCGATCCTATTTGGCGAAGATGTCGAAATGACTGCCATCAACTAGATGAAATTTTTCGATTATAAAAAATATTGTCAGGCCATAGCTAAAACCAAATATAACCAAAAGAAGGAGATGAACCATTATAAATATGGATTAAAATTTAATCGACCCGAAACGTGTGTATTTTGAAGCTAATAAATAGTATGTATTATTAAAAAATCATCTTTTTGTGAAAAATAAATGCATTTTTACTCACAAACTTAGTGTAAATACGTATTTATTTCATATTAATGGTTAAATTCTCTTTCGTTTTTTTTAAGAATAAATATGTCCTTGTAACAAGTAAATAAATATGCATCCTCTTATAGTTGTCGCCAAATAAAACCCCTAATAAGCTACTTGTACGTATACCGATAGCCAAACATCTTGAAAGCTCGGTCAAGATGTTTGGCGAAAATTATACATTCCCTTAATTAAGCATTAATGCTTGTTGCTTGTGCTGTAGGTGAACAAAATTGATCGTGGCAGGTTCGATCTCGTGGCCATTCTCGCTATCAGTGCATTATACCACCCATCTAAATATAGAACACGATTGTTTAATATTTATTTATTTATTTATTTATTTATTTAGGGACAAATACAGTCTTAAAATACTAAAATGGAATAATACACTATAAAATAAAAACAAACAGACCAATTACATATGTCCACAGATATTAAATATAAAACATTTCAAACATCATAAATTTAAATATAACTAAGATGTATGTTTGCCTGTGACGGGAAAGGAAAAGGATGGGAAAAAGATTATGACAGTTAAATTGTTATATTTTTGTTACAAACAACAACTCAAAATGTAAATAAAAGTATACAAAAGATAATATTAGAAAAAACAAAAATAACTAACAAAAAAAAAAAAAAATCAACATACGAGTAATATAGTTAATATAGAACACGGTAGGGATATAATAGTAAATAAAAAATAAAGAAAAAAAATCTAATTATTTACTTATTTATTATAGCAGATGGGAAGTGGCTATGCTATTTCTATTAGATTTATTTAACATCAATATCTTACACCAATTTTATGTGGAAAAGAATGTTCGCAGGTTCTATTCATCCCGTGCTATGAGGCACCGGCTTTGAATAGTGCTTCCACTCTATTCTATTATCATAGTTTTCGGGTGTCCTGTAAGAGCCGAGTAATTTAAAATACAACAGGCAACAATAACACCTCACATAGTTCAGCAGTAAGGAATTAATCCATTCTGAATGTTGCCTTTTTAGATAATATGTCATTTTTAGATATATGTGTGAGAAACTATGTAAGTGTCGTGCTTGCTTTTATTCATTTATTTATGGGACAAATACAGATCTATAAAACATACAAACAAAATGCATTATGAAATAAACTATAAGAGACCAATTACATTTGTAGATGATTATTAAATAATTACGTAAAAATAATACAAACAATAAAAATATTAGTAACATTACAACGAAAATTAAATAACATATTATTAATATTTATTGTATTTTTGCCCGTGACAAGAAAGAAAGGGAATATAAAGATAAAGGAGAAAGATTTTTTATTACTATGATATAAAAAAATGGAAAATTATAATAGGTGGTACACTCATGAAACAATATTCAAATTTATGGTATACACGGCAATGGACACCCACGAAACTGTCGCTGGTTACCCCTGTGGGATATGCCGTGACGGTTTGAATGAATGAATTAACTATTCCCCCCGATTCTTGATAGCGACGTTTCATGACTACTTACAACGGAAAGTGTTTTTTTTTTAATATGCAGTCATTCCCCACTTTCAATGTATGTTTTCTCTCGTAAACATCCGATTCATCAAGGCAGTAGTTAAGTTAAGCCCCCGAGATATTTTCGTATCTCACTTCCTAATGGTTTGTTAATTTTATTATAAAACGCTTTATGGGAAACCGTAAATTAAATCTACGTTAAATAACATTAAAACAATTTTATTACCAGCTGAAAATAATTTTATATAATGTATTCAAATCTAATTCAAACATTTTGTGGGATGATATGTTTACCGGGTAAAATTGTACAATTATATTCATAAGCTAGTAGGTACTATCACGCTATAATTTGTGAAGTAAGTATTTTAAAAATATTTTAATATAAACAATACACATGATTTCTTATCATAATTGTATATGTTTATAATATTATGTACAAAAAATAAATAATCATCATGCAAAAAAGATTTTTGATATTCGAAACTCAAAAAAGAACGTTGCTTGGCGATAACTGAGATAAATTATTTCTGCTTGCCTCAAATAATAACATAATATGGCGATGAAAATTCAACACCAGAATTTTTTCTTTACAAATGGTTAAATTAAATATCGTCATAACTTTGATGATATCGTCATAACAGTGAACAGAAATTAACACAGGTACGAGTATAAACATCCATTTTTTTATTACCTTCAAAATGATGCCAACTATTTGTAGTTAGGTACATATATTTTGCTTTCCTTAAGTGCTGCAACATGTTTTGTAGATACTTTATTAAGTTACAATTAATGCATATAAAAGTTTCAGGTATTGAGTATTCAGGTAGTGGACGTCACGGATGTAATCTTCAGTCAGCGTGTAACTGTGACGAATGTCATAAAGCGAAGCAAACTGAGACCTGTTTAATTGCTGTCACTTAATGATCCAAAAGCAACAGGCGCTCTCTAGAGTGTCTCACGAACCAGCGGACGGACCCCTCCTCTCCTCTCGCACCTTCACTCCCCCGTGATCTATATTTACTCCCTCGACTAACCTGAGGCGCAAGTCTGTCCTGAAAACTTGACAAAAAACAACACACACTAGAAAGCTGACGTAGAGTTTGGTCCGAGTCGCGGCGCGATAGGTACATCGCGCCGATCGCCATTATGTCCCGGAAAATATTCGACAAATATCGGTCGGGGATTGTGAAAAGTGCAGCGACATGACGGCAACTGAAGCTAATTTCGGATGCCACGCGCAATGACGCCGAATGAAAACAAAATCGCGAAAAGTCACCGCTCTGTGTGACGGTGTTGTGTTGTGCTGTGAATACCATACTTAATTGTGTGCACGTGCACATGGTATAAATATATCTAGGTACCTATGTACAACCGTCAAAACTATACATGAGATTCTAGATCTCAGTGCGTGGAAGTTTATTTCTTATGAGGAAGCGAGGGACGAGGTACCGTCATGTTCTCTAACTTCAAGTTCCCTACCTTGAGACTCAAAGGTCCTAAGGGAGGAACCGCCACTGAAGAACCAAATACAGGCACCAACCTTGTGAGGAGTAAACCGCCCAAGACTCCTGTACTGGGAGCCAATCGAATCAAACGGCATCAAAGGAGTAAGCGCCATTGACCACAAACAACACCATTATTATAACAACGTTTAACACCATTTAACACCATTCTTATATTCAACAATAATCAAACAATATTTTAATATTTTACACCATTCTTATAGTACCTAACATGAAAATGTCAATAAACAAAAATTGTTATGACATCATCGACTGTTTTGTTTTACGTCGCTTCTCGAGGTACTTAGTCAAATATTAATTTAATGCGCATCCAAATACGACTTGCTTTAAGACAAAGTTTGTCGTCTCACAGATCCAGACTGAAAATAAAACGTCAATCATCTCACAGATCCAGACTGAAAACACAGATTGGGAATGACCCCATCGGGAATCGAGACCAGAACCTATGGCTCAGGATTCAGGTGTCTTTCTAAATGAACCACAAAAGCCAAGAGTTGTTTAATATATTTACCAAGCTAAATTTCATAAAATTATTCAATGAGGAAAAGACAAATTCAAGATCAATCTATAAATCAATTAGACAGTTTTGCACGATATGATCAACAACCATAAATTTGGCGTCAAAAGTTATAAAGCCAAAAATTTTGAACAAATATGTAATATGGCAGAGTCAAACAGATTTTTCAAATAATTTGTTTCCCTTACCTGATAAAATATTAAGAGTTACGAATGTATTAATAGTATGTGTATACAAACATGTTTACTTCTTGACTATGCAACTAATTGAAATTTATTTTTTTGATAAATTATATAATGGATTTTGGAATTGTGAAAATCGTTTCGTTTACATGGTGCTTAATTTGCCCCAGAGTTTTTATAATGTTGGTACCTCCCTCCCATTTTACCGAGTTCTTCTTTATTTCTTCTTTGAACTCATACATTTAAGTGTTTCCCACTTTACCGAAGTCCTTTGCTTTTAAACATTAAAAGATTTCAAATGGATACAAAGTTTTGGACCTAATGAGCTCGATCTACCAAAAAACCTCGGTAGGTACCTATATTTGCCTTAAATTTTCATTCGGAGAATCATTAGTTTTACCATATTAGGCTAATTTTGTAATATCTAATAATTTATTATAGGTACTTAAATATATATTTATCATTCTCTAACTTATGCAAGAAATGAAAACAATATATTTAGCCTAAAAACATAATGAATATTTAAATTCCATCGAAATACGGTATGCATAGTTTTATAACTTAAATTATATATTAAATATTTATGGGTATCTAAACAATAACTTGGTCAGCGTATATATTGTAATGGACGTCTTGGTATAATAATTCTTCTTCTTCTTCTTCTTATATAAGATCGTAGATCTGTTTTTTCGAGAAAGCTATTCCTGTGAAGCTGAGGTCCAGCTATCCCTCCACCTTGGTGGTCTTCCGGGGAGGCGATGTCTTGGTGGGATTTCGTTTGCCGCTATGGATGGGATTCGAAATGCGTCCATCCTGTTGACATGGTCCCTCCAGAATCTTCTCCTAGCTCTACTCCATCGTATGATGTCCTCTATCTCACAGGTCCGCCTAATGTCGTAATTGCGAATTCTGTCCCTAAGCGTCTTCCCTGTGATAGCCCTTAAAACCTTCATTTCCGATGTTCGTAGGAGGTTTTTGGTTCTGGTCGTGTCGGCTCTTGTCTCCACCGCATATGTCATGATTTGTCTAACACGTGTCATATAAAATAATTATTTTTTTCTTATTTAAAATATAATGAAATAGCACCGAATTTAACGATACATATACATGGAAATTTTTATATTTTATTTTTTACTTATCACAAATAGACATATAGGTAGGTAAAAAAAAACATGCTCAGGTTCCTACCTTAGCGGATTCTATTCTTGAATGTAGCAAGTTTTCTGTCTCTAATATTATTCTTTCTGTGTCCAGTCATTATAATATTAGTTTACTTAAATCAAAGATAGATTTTTGGCAAAGCCAACGGAGACTAAACACAACAACATATTTAGGTAGTTATATTATGTCGGGAGAAATATTAATTCCTAACATCATCGGGTCCATTCATAACCAAGTCAGGGACACCATACTTTTATCAAAATTTTATTATTTCTTGGTTTTCGTCTTACTGATAATGTTCCATATTCTTATGTTTTTAAAACATACCTATATGAAAAATAAAATATTTTGCAGTAACACAATGCATGGATATAATATATAAATTAAAATACACCTCTTAATATACGGAACTGTATGTTATAAAATACATTTCAACAGGGATATATAGCAACGAACTGCTACTGGCTGATTTATTTACAATATAATTATCATTTATTGGGAGAGAGTCGATTGCATATTTACATATAAAATGTAACCTACCTACCCCAAAAAGACCAATGCTTCACTATGGTAGGATATTGTTGAACATGGTGGTAGGACAAGCCCCCAGCTGATGATCTTCAGCATAATCCAATTGCTAACATAAACTATAAAATTTTCAATTTATAATTTCAATTTTCAATTTCCATATCTATAAAATTTTACAATTTTACGTGTCATGGCAAATAATAATACTTATTTATTTATTTATATAAATAAATAAATTTACTGTGATTTATTTATTAAATCATTACATTAATTAAAAATCAATACCTACTCAAATTGAAAGACGAAAGTCCCCTGATGATAAACAGTGCTATTTGTTAAATATGGTGCTTGCCAACGCAGGGTTAAAAACGGGTAATAACAGAAAATAACTTGTATATTTTCATGACAAAACTTCTTACTATCGAAAGTTTATATTTTAGGTTTTCCTTTTTTCTCGTGTCCTCAATTTTTTGTTAAGTTGCCCTGCTGTGAATCTTATTGATAATAATAATTTAAATACATAGAATAGAGCTCCATCGTTACGTCTTTAAAACATTATTATTTGAATATTATGATATGAATAAAAATATTAATTGCCCATATGATACGGTTTGTATATTATATAATGTGTACCTAATATTATTTTCATCAAACGAAAACAAGAATCCCTTAGTTCAATCAGAATTAACGATTACAAAGCATTGAATAATATTACTAAATTATATTGAAACATATTATATCATCAATGTTTACAGAGCCTTTGAATGTAATAAATAATAATGCCTCGTACCTATAAACAGTATCCAATAATTTAGCTCACTAACCCCTGCCAAAATTTTGTGCCTATACAAATATTATAAAGACATTTTCTGAATACAAAATATAATGGCATATCTAGTATCTACCTATGTGATAAATATTATTTAAAATTAGTTTTGACATTAAAACAAATTTTATACCGAGTTTCAAGGACTGCAAGACAGTTTGTTTACCGTCGAAGAAGCATTCATGAAAATGTCATATGAAAACATTTTTAATAAATGTCATTTTCTGTGCTAAAAAAGAAATATATTATAATGAACGAATGAAAACAACGTATTACAAATTTCTTCCTAAATGAAAAATATAAATTTATTATTGTATAGCTATCGGCAAACTTCTCGAGTATGTTACTTGAGGGTGCGCAGAGCGCAAATTGTGTTTTTTTTTTGCTTTGGTTGGTATATGCGCAAACCGCTCCAACCCACGACGTAAATATTCAAGTTATTTACCGGAAACTTTACCAAATTTATTGGAGGCTTCACATTGTTTTCGTTGGATGAGATTATCTTATAACAATAAACCTGCATTTGTGTGCATTAGTTCAAGATGTTTGGCAACAAAGTTACAATAAGTACTCAAACTGAATTTATGACTATTAACACGTCTGTTGACCGCGTAATATTTTTGTTTACGAATGCGTTAGTAATATTACAACCGCTTTTTCCATAATAAACACTATTAGATAATACTTTAATACACTTAAATGTTGGCAGCTATACAGTATAAATGTATTTATTAACTTAGTTAAATGACATGCGTATTACCGACTCCGTGCCACAGTGGCAAATTGATCGATTCTCAATTGGAAGAAAAAAATATAAATATTTCTCATTGCTTCTCTGGGCTGGAATCAACGGTTGGTTGGAAGAAATTACTCATGCAGATTGCAGATCATAAATATAAATAAAAAATACATTATCAAAAGAAGAGTAGGTATATTCCTAATTGGCAAGTCATTATAAAGTAGATTATTATGAATAATGTTTCCCAAAGTACAAAATACATACCAGCCATGACATACAAATAAACTACTAAATCTTCTATGATTTCATATTTTTAAAATTACACGTTACCTAATGAAATTAAAAAGGAAAACAAATCCCTACCCACTATTGCTACTTCTGAGTTAAATTTGTCTATCTGATCCAATTATCTCTCGGCTTAACTTATTTTTAAAATATTAAAATAATGTATCTACTACTCCTCTGCACTATTGCCCACATGGTTTTACAAAAGTACAACTAATCTATGAAAACAGGATGCAGCGTCTTAAAAATCTCGTGAGATTAGCTAACAATTAAGGCGAATAATATTAGAATAAAAGTTTTATAAACACACAAAAAAATATTACAATAAAAGATTAAACTTCTTCTTATTCATCTTGCTGTAGACTCAAGTCTGTTACCAAAGGATGGTAACAGGTTCCTGTTGACAGATGGTCCTCCAGAGATAATGAGCTCCAACTATCTCTCCATCGTTTTGGTGTTCCTGGTTGACGCTATCCTACTATCTCCGTAACAAAGACTAAATGCATGACATTCTCCAAGAACCCATTGGAGTGCAGGACCTCCGCAAGCGACGAGCTTATTAAACAGGTGTCCCAGTTCAGATAGCTAGGCTGTGATCTACTCAGCTCTTATGACCTCCCCAGAGAAGAAATGCCTTAGGTAGAAAAAGGTTCAGCTTTGGCAGACTGCCTGCACAATGCCAAATGGAGGAATAAAGACATGAAAATCAGCAGCAAGGTACGCATCTTTTAAAAGCGGTGTGCGAACTACATATCCTCACATATGGCAGTGAGGCAAGAGCGGAAACTGACAAGTCCAAAAGTATGTTGAGGTCTGCGGAAATGAGAATTCTACGTGTCATTGCTGAAAGGACCTTGCATGATCAAATAAGAAAATTCGTGAGGTATTTGAGGTCCAGTATGTGGTTGATGGGAGGGACGATACCGGTAACATCATGTGCAGAGGATTAGTCATACGAGAATCCTACACATAGCTTTCAGGGGCGTGCCTAGAACCTTCGGACTTGGCAAACCCTGAAATAAAATTTGGAAATTCCGAAAATTTAATGTTTCTTTAGCATCGTTGTTCATTTGAGTGGCCATGAAAATATTTTAAAATCACATGCCAAAATAATATTTACATTTGTGGCCCTGTCAAGCATCGTATCTACAAACGGTTCAATTTTCAATCTTGTAGTATGGTTTCAATAAAACAGACAAAAAATATTAGGTCTTGAATTTCTTAACATTCATAAAGCCAAGATTTTTGGCTTCTATAAGCAAATCCGCTACTGTAGTTTTACACTTAAAGATTAATCACCAGAAAAATATTAGAATAAAAGCTTTATTAACACAAGATAAAAGTTGTCTTGTAGTCAACATTATTGAATTTATATGTAATCGTACAATTATATTCTTTAGTATGTATATCAATATCATAACAAAATAGTTTTTTATTAAATAATTGAATTAATTATTGTCAAATGAGGACGGAATGGACGGCCTGATCAGGATATCGAAAGAAGACTTATGGCAGGAAACAGAGTAATTGGAGTACTTAGACCAGTTATGAATGATCGCAACATATCAAAGGATGCCAAACTTGCCATTCATAATGCAATTGCAGTACCAACCTTAACGTATGCAAGTGAATCCTGGACAAAGCCAAATAAATGCTGTTGAAATGAGATCGCTAATACGAATTTGTAATAGAACGATGTATGACAGGGTACGAAACGAAGACACAAGGAAATAATATAAGATGAAGAAAGGTGTAATCAATAGATTGAAAGTTTACACATTCAGATGGTTTGGCCACTTGGTAAGAATGAATGAGGATCGCCTGACATATACAAGGCGAACAGGAATGGAATGAGAGGTCGGGGTCGCCCAAGAAAAGTATGATACGGCCATGTGAACGATATTCTGAAAGGTGGAAATGTAAAAAGCGTGAACAACAAAGGAACATGTATATGAATGTTGACGAGGCGATGAATGTGTGTCAAGATAGAAAAATGTTGCGTTCGGTTCTCTTTGCCTACCCCGTGAGGGATATGGCGTGATGATGTGTATGTATGTACTAACGTCGACTTATCTTTTCAGTTTCAGCATATTTTTCTAGACCATGTAACAGGGACTTTTCTCAATATTTCATTCTTGATATTGATATTGTGTTAAATTATTTTTCATTTAATATCTACAAATTATATATCTTTTCTAAATAACGTTGAAACCAGTTGAAACTGACTATTATTTAAAAAAAATAAAAAGGTAAATGATTCTAATACAACACAACAATGGCATTCGACGTTGTCAAATGTCTCTATAATTTATTTTCTTTGTTATTCGACTAAATTTGTTTCAATTTGTTCATTGACAGTTTGATACTGAGAAACTTTAAACTTTAATGACTGATACTGGATGATATGCATAATTGAAAACATTGAGAACATTGATGACGAAATATTTATAGATGAAACTATCATATTTTTGAAGACTTCATTCCGTCTCACCTTATTTAGATATTTTTAAAATATTAGTTTTATTTATTTATTTTATTTTGGGAAACAAAACAGCTGTTACATATTTTACATTAATAAAAAAAATAATAATCAGGAAATTAAGTAAGTTTTCTTTGACTTTTCGTATATACCCCCACCTGCTTTTCATATCATAGATAAGTAATCAACCCCTACGTGAAAGGTCAATATGAATAACAATAAATATCGTATCACATAAAATAACTAGACTTATGGATCCTCCTAGATTTCTATGTTGACAAAGAATAACAACAATGAACGTGCATCAATGGCAACGAACTTCTTATCAGCAGATTATTTTAGAGAAATGTTTTAATTTATTTTTCATATTTCTCATACAAAAAATTTGTGATGCGGTTTAATTCACCATTTTAAATAATATATTTATAATTTGATACATACATTCCACAGACAAATGACACCGAAAAACTGTTTTTCCATGTCTGTTTTTTATCTAAAGATTTCTGACGTGCTGTTTCGTATGCATAATATAATAAATAACGTATTCGTAAGAGATTTTTAATTTATGATTACAAGATTCATTCATCTTAATTCTAGTCAATGAACACAAATATTGCTAGTGAAAAAATCACATAAACAAAAATAAATTATTCTTAATGCTGGATAAAGTGTTACCTTGAAATTCGCATCACGTGAAATGGTTTCCCGCTTGAATTCTGGCATCAGTTAGTAAATAAATAACGAAAGAAAATTACTAAGTATTTCCTTTTCAATGCCGTTATATAAAAAGTTTGTTTATTCGCGATAACCGTATTGATAAAAATAAATAAACAAATAATTTCAATATATTAATAAATTTATTAATTATAAATTAATTAATAATAAATAAATTAATTATTTATTACTTCTAATTTTTAGACTGCTAATTATTGATGAAATTCCATTATCAATTATATAAAATTACTTAAAATAAGTAAAAACACAAATTTTTATTTTTTTTTCACTAATTTTAAAATTTCATTTCATTTCATTCAGTAGATGCTCTTTGAGCGAAACGCGTCACTGGTGAACATTTTAAATTAGTGGAATTAAGTTAAGAATTTGTGTTGTTACTTCGCACCTTAATTTTCATAGTGACACTATACATAATTGTATATATTAATATTTTAATTTTTATTACCAGCTATGTATTTTAGATGAGCGCTATCTATTGAATACAGAAACACCAGATCTAAGTTCAAATATTTACCATCAGTTGGCATTATTGCGATTTGTATTTTTTCAAATTAAATAAAAAAATCCAAAACTTTAATTCCTGATTGTTAAAAATATTTTTTTTGTTTAGTGTCACTATGAAAATAAAGGTGCGACTTATTTTTTTTAATTAGTTTTATAATATTGATAATGGAATTCCATTACGTAATAGCAGTCGAAAAATTAGAAATAATTTTTAAGTAATTTTATATAATTAATTATTTGATTATATTAAATAATTAATTATTTGATTATATTAAATAATTAATTATTTGATTATATTAAATAGTTATTGTTAATAAAAAATGAGTTATAATTAATAATGTATTAATTAATTAATAATTATTTAATTATTATAAAAATAATTTCAATGTTAGTACAATGCCGTTATATAAAACGTATATGATGGATACAAATTATGTGTAATATCTATTAAATATACCCTTTTTACACACAAACAATAAAACCGACTGTAGGATATTGAAAACATAATTCTATCAAATGAGTTAGGACATTTTTAACACACTTGTCTCTCTGTACTGAACTTTTGGAATCGATTTTTAACTAACTTCCCGACCGGTTAGAGCTTTGAAACATTCAGAACTTGTGTATTCCCGATAACAATGCATGTTATAACTGTGTTCAGCTTTCTGAATACATGACTGCTATACATGTTGCATAATAATAGGTGTTCTTTATATACCTATTGTAATTCTATTTTTTTTTATTGATTTACTTGTTTATTATGCCAAAATGTTTTAGATGAAATCTTTAAATAATCAATTGCTGTAGTTTTCTCTATATAATTATGTAGTTGCTATTTCTCTGTACCGAAATATTTATTCACTATTTATTTTATGTTATCTATGTTTTAATACAGTTACAGTTTTATACAATTTATTTAATATTATCAATTTCACAATTTATTTACAATAATGATAATCAAACTGCTGAGACTGATGGTGTAAGGAGTCATGACAATAAATAAAAATAATAAAACAATAATTAAAACAGAATAGGTACTTTTGTACACACATATTATTCACATCATATACATAATTATTTATGCCTACACTTATCTCGCTTACCCATAATAATATGCTATTTAGTTTTCTTATTGAACAACAGGAAATTATGAATGTTTTTTTAAATCTTTAAGCAGGTCATTAAATATTTTCGTTGCCATGTATGAAAAACCATATCTTTCTCTATTCGTTCTCAGTAACTGAAAATAACTTACATGTAATTTTTGTTTTTCGTGAAACCTTACTTTATATTTGTTTCAAAATTTAGTGTCTTGGTTATTTGTTCACTTAAGTATAAATTGTTTATAGCAGCATCTCTTAAAAAAACAAAAAGTCTTGAATTTTTAAATTAGCAAAATAAACACAATTTAAAAAGAATGCATTATTACACATTCCTGAATACGAAAAGAATGTTCAAAAGATTTAACGGCTAGAAAGTGTCAGAAGCAATGAAGAAAAAGTGTGATACGATGATCATTCATTGCATGATCAACTCAGATTGGATTGTTCCAAGTTTGGGGGAGAAATACAATACAACAATGGGTATAATTTCCTATTCTTCCATTTTCTTCTTGGAAAATCACAACTGAATGGCGTACATTTATTTTACCCCGAACACCACTAGACCTCTTTATATACGAAACGTGTTTTCAAATTGAGGACGAATTGAAGAATATGAGAGTACCGAACTTAATGAAATTAAGATAGAATCACAATATAGGTACTAGCGACTAGTGATGCGCATTGCGCGTGTACCTACCACTTTTAGTCATACATACATACTCGTATATTAAAAATACAAGACATACATTCTTTTGGTCATACATACTTATATTAAAAATACACGACTTATGTACATACTTTTGGTCATACATACTTATATTAAAAATACACGACTTATGTACATACTTTTGGTCATACATACTTATATTAAAAATTCACGACTTACATACTTTTGGTCATAGATACTTATATTAAAAATACACGACTTACATATTTTGGTCATACACCACATATATACTTTTGGTCATACATACTTAAATTAAAAATTCAAGACTTACAGTAGTCATATGACACAATATCAAAAATATAAATAATAATGATGAAACATAAAATTTGCCCTACGCTTCATTCAGGATCTTTGTCAAGACTTTCATAACCATTTGTCATAATGCCGTCAAGATTAAAAAAGTTATCAAGATTACAAAAGTATATTTGTGATGAAGTGATTATTCATCACAATTGTGTTTTGTTTTGTTTTTACATTCCTTATTTTCCTAAATATCTACCAACCATTTAAAAATCTTCTTCATGTTTGACACTTAAGTAATATTATTACTCCTCACTAACCCAAGGGGATATAGTGGGGAGTTATGATTTCGCAATTTTTAAGGCTATTTTTTTGCAGATTATCAACAAGTATCATGCTGAGATTGTATTCTGAAAGTTTCATCACAATGTATCTGTGTGTGTGCTATGTGCTATGTGCTGTGTGCAGTGTGCTATGTACGGCGTGTTCATTTTACTTTATCGATTATAGACTAAAGTACTCATTCGATATTATTCAAATTTTGCAAATATTTATATCCAATACTCGATTAGATCCCATTAGATTTTGAACGATATATGAATAGTGCTTCTCAATTTTTTAATTGTCAAATATTTCAAAGTGACCCCAAGCTCAGGGAAATTAATATTTGAATTTTTTATTTTCAAATTCGTAAAAAGGCACATCTCTTTCATAAAATGGCATTGAGGAATTATCAAGTTTTCATAATAAAATATTTAAATAAATAATAATTTAACAAACTCATTTCATGAAAATGCTGAAAATTTTCTATACAAAATTGGAATGCTTTATAGAATGACTTGTTAGTGAGGAGTTTAGCGTTGGCCACCCACTCGTTTTTATTAAGGTTCTTAATATAAACTATGAATAAAATATTTTAACTATATAATAAATATAAAATAGGTATATTTAATAAATATTAAGCTTTATATTAATTATTAAACTACTGTTATTAAATCAATATTATTGATCATTATGTCAGCCATAGCCATTTTTCCAAAATTTTTTAACCGTAATTTAGAAATTTTAGATGTATCGAAAAAATAATAATAAAGGTATACAAAAATCTGTAATAATGAATACATGCAGAATAGTTAATAATCAGGAATCATTAGAATTGATAGGTAGTATAGCGATCTAATCAGAGCCTAATTCTTTGATATGTTAAGTACCTATCTGGATGGATGAATTATTATTCCCAATTGAAAGCTTAATCGGTGCGTTTATTATATTTACGCATTATTCTGCTAATTCTTTTGATGAAGTGTATAATGGTAATAATAATAATTGAGTGTTATTATTTGTAGTACTTAATTGTTATTAATATCATTAATAAATCGGCTATCGCCGTAAAAAAATATTAATCTATATTAAATATTAAACTGTAGGTATAATAAATATACAATATTGAATATTAACATATGGATCAATATTAAATATATTAAATAAATATTAACTATAGCGTCAATATTAAACTAGTTATATTGCGTAATGTTTTTCTTTCCTTTTTCTTTAGAGGCCATTCTTACTGTATTATGTATCTTAACTTAACCAGCAACACAAAAAACTGAATAAGCGTCGGCGTTTAATCGAAATTGCAATTTGGCAGTAAAGTTTTAAGAAAACGAAACTACATTTTCGACTCGAATTGAATTCGATCCGCGACTAAGCCCCCATCTAAATCTTTTTCAGATAAATATTATGTAGGTTTGTGATATTCCCATACCTATCGATGCCGGACTCCAGTACTTGTATAATATCGGCCAATTCCGTTTCCCAAATGAATAAATCAATTAATAGTGGAGTCGGACAGGAAATTGAGATGGAAAATATAAAATAATAATAAATGAGATGAGAATGAATACCCACGTGTATTGCTCTGCTCTCATGTTGACATGTAATAAATAATGTGTTTCGCTTTCAAACCAAAAGTTTATTTGACCATAGCCAATAGCCATATACATATAATGCGAATATACCTACATATAGGTATGATATTCCACAGGGATGATAACATTTTACACAAACAATATCAGAGCGACACATCAAGTCCTTATATTATTAAGAATCTAGTGTATCCCAGGTAACCAAGGGTATGCAGATTCAAAAATTATTTTCAATACATAAAAACCTACTGCCTATACAAAAGATATAGGTATACAGTCAGTATCGATATACCTACGTATAAAACAAAAATTTTACCATCATCCATGAATGTTCAATAAGTACGTACAATTAACTAACAAAACCGCTATCAATATGTTATTAAGTCTTGTTTAGTTGCGATTCATTGAATAATTGACAGATCGTTAAGGTGCATTTTTTTATATGTCCATTAAAAATATTTTATAAAATAAATAATTAACGCAAGTAAATTGGACAAAGACAATGTTAAAGAAGAAAAAATAAGCTATTTACCAATATACATAATATCAAAAAGCCTTCAAACAAGTAGATAATCAAAAAATGTAACTATTTTACTGTCACCAAACATAAAAATATAACTATTTTACTGTTACCAAACATAAAAATATAACTATTTTACTGTCACCAAACATAAAAATATAACTATTTTACTGTCACCAAACATGAAAATATAACTATTTTACTGTCACCAAACATAAAAAACTACTTAATTATTTATTTTTATAAATAATTGTTGATATTTTTTATCGCTTTAGTAAACCTAACCAGTAATTAATTTATATTATATATACGATAAGTATATATAATAAGATGGGACATGGAACAGTTTATTCATATTATGATTCTCCAAGTTGATATTATCGGTCGTGGCACAGTTGGTAAACCGTTTGACTTTTGTGCGGGCGTCCTGGGTTTAATTAATTTCTCACGCAAATATTGCTGCTCTGGGCTGAAAACACTGGTTAGTTGCAAGAAATTGTTATATGGCAATAAACTCGCCACTTGCACAGTGTACAAGAAAGTGTTGATTATTAATTTTATTTTAAAGAATGAATATGTCCTTGAAACAAGTACATATACATTATACATCCTCATACATTCCCTAAACGAAGCAACAATGCTTGTAATACAGGTAAACGAAATCGGTCGTAGCAGGATTCGAATTCGCAACCACTCTCTTACTAACCCAGCGCGTTCATTTTTCAATATTTTTACGAATGAACAGTTTGTTAGTGCAAGCTCTCTCATTATTATTTATAATGAATCGTTTTAAAAACAGATATGTAACGATAGATTGATTTCTTGTTTCATGGTTTCTTAATCTCTGCCTACTTACTACCCACACCGCGAGTAATCTCATTTTTTTTTCTTTCGTGATGAGGTGCAGATATTTAAAGTTATTTATTTATTATTACGGAAAATATGTCCCATTTTTATATTGGACAACAATTTTCTCTTCCCATGGCAGCTTTACGTAACACCTTGTTGCTTACCATATATCGGTCCATGGGATTCCTAATTCTCGAAACCATATTTCAAATGCTTCAATTTGGTTCATTCTATATATATAATGGTCTTGTATTATTAAATTCAGCCCTTGAAAGGGTCTACATAGCTACTTTTAAAAATAAAACTTTTTGATATCCTTACATATTATATTGTACATTGTTGAATATGTCAGTACAATCAAACTAGATATTAATATTCAACGATATTTATTTACTTTTTAACAGGACGACCTTTTCGGTTTTTAAGGGCGATTTCATCTGTTAAAACCCCTCATATAGGTAGTAAATGTAGTAAAAAAATGAATAACTCAAAAATAAATCAACGATAATCGTAAATCTGAGGAATGATTTTTTGTCTGTGTAAGTGTCTTCATTTTAATTGAATATTATTTTTAATCACAGAGATTAGAAGTTCTAGAAACTCTGGCCGTTTCTATACTCCCATTTTCCTAATGGATTCACCATGATATAAAAGACGCATGCAATCATTATAAATAATGAACATTGTTTAGTACGTAGAAAAGTAAGTAGATAAATGTGTCTATTTATGTATATTTATTAGTGCAAGAGAAGAAACGAGATGGCGATAGTGCACTTCAGAGATAAAGAACTTCCTCTAAAATAATTGAGATACTTTTGAGATGGCAAATGTTACCGCAAGTACTTTACCAAATGGAATTCTAATTAGCCTTACTCTTGAGAAATGCTGTGCGTTCTATTTAAAAATATCGAGTCCTACTTCAAGTTAAGTTCACCGCCATTAATTCACTCTGGTAAACTCAGGCGATACACTAAAGACGGATGTTGAATTTAGCTTGTCATTCGTTCCAAGGTGTGGATAATGAAAATTGAGCCCTGAGAAAACTCGTCTCGACTGAGAGTAAATAATTATAAGTGAACATATTAGATCAAATCAATCAAGAATTGCGTACCTATTCCAACCGTCGATTTGTTCCAGAGAATTTATTTCTCTTAACATATCGACAAAGTATCAAGCCAAGATACGCGAGATTTGTATGCAGGGTCTATATTTTTCACGGTTTTTCCAACTCGCAGCATATATATTCCATATAATATGGGTATACTCAGAATTCGGAGTAGACTATTTAGTGTGTCCGTCCGTCCCTTATAACTTTTGATCCGCTCGATTCGCAGAGCTCAAAATTTCAGAATATATAGATAGTTACAGGCCTACAAAATTTTTATACTCAGAATTTTGGATTTTTGTTTCAGTCAGGGGTGATGAACTTTTGAATTTTTACCTAATTTTTCTATATATCTCAAAAATCATATAAGCTAGAACCCTGTAAATTGGTATAAATACAGTAAAATTTTAGAGTTCCTCGAAGATCTTTTATTAAGAAAAACATTTTTTGATGATAAATTTATGTGTTTAACTGCATATATTTCCAAAGTTTTTGAAAATATCGAAATAAGCCGAAATACCCCAACTAGATAATTTAATTTGCTAAAAAAATGGGTCGATGGCAGAGCGGTTAGCGCATTGGGTTAGTGATCCAGTGGTCGCAAGTTCGAATCCTGCCTCGACCGATTTCGTTTACCTATAGCACAAGCATTTATGCTTATTTTAGGGAACGTAAGAAGATTTATGTGTACTTGTTTAACAAGGAAATATTCATTTAAAAAATTATTTACACTGTAGCAGTACATCTTAAACTTTTTTAACAATTTTGATAAAAATTTAATTAAGTGACGACATCGCTTCATACAATTTGTATGGCGGTGGCCTATACACAATATCTAAGGTAAATAGATTGATACTTAATCTTCAAACATACATACATACCATCATGTTGTTTTCATATTATGAGTAGGAAAAAAGGACTGACCTTCATACTATCCTATCTTGACATACATACCTACACGTGTTTTATAGATAACACAATATCTTAAAATTTTCAATAATTTGGATTTATGTGTTTATAGTTTGGTACGTATTCTTCAACTATACATACTTTCGCTATAGACAGTTGGATCTCAAGTGTTACATGCAACTAGTGATGTATATTTGTTGTGTAGATACATTTTTTTTATTGACAAGTAGGAAAGGTTTCTAAATAAATTAATATTATAAAATTATTTTATTATGTGAGTATATAGCAATTTCGACATATTTTTAGAAATATCTAACATACAAATACCAAGCAATCACGCCTGTGTTTCTAGAACAAAAATATCAGTAATAGCATAGTTGAAATACTTTGATATTAAAAATATCAGTAATAGCATAGTTGAAATACTTTGATATTAAAAATATCAGTAATAGCATAGTTGAAATACTTTGATATTAAAAATATCAGTAATAGCATAGTTGAAATACTTTGATATTAAAAATATCAGTAATAGCATAGTTGAAATACTTTGATATTAAAAATATCAGTAATAGCATAGTTGAAATACTTTGATATTAAAAATATCAGTAATAGCATAGTTGAAATACTTTGATATTAAAAATATCAGTAATAGCATAGTTGAAATACTTTGATATTAAAAATATCAGTAATAGCATAGTTGAAATACTTTGATATTAAAAATATCAGTAATAGCATAGTTGAAATACTTTGATATTAAAAATATCAGTAATAGCATAGTTGAAATACTTTGATATTAAAAATATCAGTAATAGCATAGTTGAAATACTTTGATATCAAAAATATCAGTAATAGCATAGTTGAAATACTTTGATATTAAAAATATCAGTAATAGCATAGTTGAAATACTTTGATATTAAAAATATCAGTAATAGCATAGTTGAAATACTTTGATATTAAAAATATCAGTAATAGCATAGTTGAAATACTTTGATATTAAAAATATCAGTAATAGCATAGTTGAAATACTTTGATATCAAAAATATCAGTAATAGCATAGTTGAAATACTTTGATATTAAAAATATCAGTAATAGCATAGTTGAAATACTTTGATATTAAAAATATCAGTAATAGCATAGTTGAAATACTTTGATATTAAAAATATCAGTAATAGCATAGTTGAAATACTTTGATATTAAAAATATCAGTAATAGCATAGTTGAAATACTTTGATATTAAAAATATCAGTAATAGCATAGTTGAAATACTTTGATATCAAAAATATCAGTAATAGCATAGTTGAAATACTTTGATATCAAAAATATCAGTAATAGCATAGTTGAAATACTTTGATATTAAAAATATCAGTAATAGCATAGTTGAAATACTTTGATATTAAAAATATCAGTAATAGCATAGTTGAAATACTTTGATATTAAAAAATTATAAGGTTTAATCTATGTTTGATATCATAAAATTGTGCAATACTTTTATTTTAATAGCTTTTATTTATGATATCAAAGTATTTTTACTATATTATTACTAATACTTTTGTTAAAACAACCCAGCCTTAGTATGCTTAAAAGGCAGCAAATGATTTAAAGTATAGTCTTATCAAAATTCAAAAAAATTTAAGAAAAAAAAATATTTAAAAAAAATATATTAAATATCAATATTGTTTGTTATCACGTGAATCCCTCACCAAGCACGTTTGGCTTATGTGCGGGCGTCTATCGAACCGCAGATGGAATTTTTATGAACTCATTTTTCGCGCAAACATTGCTTCTCTGGGCTGGTAAAACCTGGTTGGTTGAAAGAAATTGTCATATGGCAATAAAATCACCACCGGTGCAGGGTGCAAAGAAGTATTTACTCTAATCTTTTTGACGATGTACTGCGAAAATTATCATAGTAACTTCAAATTTCATTCATTCATTCATTCATTCATTCATTCATACCATCACGGCATATCCCACAATGTGGGGTAATCAGCGAAAGGTGTGCGGGTGTGCATTGCCTTATAAAAGGGAGCACAACATATCTGTGTATACCCACACACCAGTCTCGTCTCACCTAAAAAGGCACTATATTCAGAATAGGTGGTGAACCTCATTGCTGAACTATGTGAGATGTTATAGTTGCCTGTTGTATTTTCGATTACCCGGCTCTTACGGGACACTCGAAAACAATAATAGAAAAGAGTGGAAGCACTTTTCTAAGCCGGTGCCTTACAGCTAACTTCAAATTTCCTGTAGGATATTATGCTATAATATTTTTAGTTATAGTAAATTTTTTTAAACTTGTACATGAAAAAGATGCCCAAAATAAACAAAAATATTATTTCTATATCTCATTAGATACCTTCACCGACCAATTTATGGAAATATGTAGGTACTACAAAAATCGCTAATGATAATTATGCACACAATACGCACTCGTCTGTAAAGTCTAATGATTTATTTTGTTAAAAATAATAATAATAATAATAATGAGGACGCGACGTGCTCAGTGTTCAGCTCTCATGATAGATCCTCTTCTGGATCAAGTACTCGAAACAAAGGCGAGCCTCATTATATGCGACCAACTCTCACCTCTTATTCACCCCTCTCCTACCTCTTCTTAACACATCACCCACCTCTTTTTCACCCATCACCCACCTCTTTTTCACCCATCACCCATCCCCCACCCCGAACCACAAATTGTGACTGACGTATCTTATAAAGGTCAGTTTACACCGGACGAATAATGAGTTCCTTAATCAAAGTTGAGCGCCAATTGATGAGGCAGAAAATAACAGAAAAAACATTTTGAACTTGTTACATTTTTTTTCTTAAATATTATACCTATTATAAAATAAAAATTTAGGCTCTTGTTACTTGATCATGTTTTCGCAGTATATTATGTCCTTGTTTTTAATCCATTTATCTATTGTTTTCTAAAGTTTCATGTGTTTCATCAACTTCTCTCCTTTAATTCTTTTTTATAGTAGGTATTAAGTTTTTTTGGGCTAAATAGTAATAGTGTCTTTGTCCATACATTCGACCATATAACTTATTATCGAACGAATCTTTACTCGTTCATTGAATGATCTTAAATCGTTATTATAACTTCGTTAATAAAACCGATTCCTTATACTTATCTTAAATAAACATTTCTTCTCTTCAGTTTCTCCAAAACATAGCAGCAAGTACCTAACTAGCAAGAGCTATCAACATTTCAGGACAATTATAAACTATAATACCTTCCAGAATAGTAAAAATGAACAGTAAATATCAGTTTAGCTTAAAAAAGCAGAAGGACAAAAATAAACAAATTACTCTGCCCTGGGCAAACTACTTACGACCTTCGGAATATTTTTACGAGTATGTGATAGTTAATGAATTACATAAAATGAAAAATATCTAATAAATTTTGTTTGTCGTATCCTTGTTAAATGAAAAAATATGGATGTCATTTTTATCATGTACAATTTCGTCATTTTGTGATATCTTTTCATACTCAGTTTATAATACATATTGTATGTAAGACAAAATAATTTATTTTTTATCAACCAGGCTTATTCAGCTTTCGCTCTTTTTTATTGTGTTTTATTATATCATTAAATATCGTATTGTGTCAAGTGTCAAATGTAGGTACCCAATAGCAAATTTACCACTTTATGGAGTTTTCTAATCATCTCACAAATCTAGACTGAAATCACAGTGAATAATTGTGAACCACTGGGAATCGAACCCAGTACCTGACAGTAGTCTGAACGAAATGACTGATTCATTGTTTTTTTATGCATGACAGAAACTCTAATGATAGTATTTCTAATAGATTTAGGCTCATAATTAAAAAAAGTTGGAATCAATAGCAATTTGTAAGAAAATCTTTAAAAAAATTATACCTAATGAAAATATAAAAAGATACAACGCGAAAAAATCACGAAGTTTGTATCTATCCCGAATAATTACGTCATTCTGAAGTCAGAATTCGGTTTTCCCTATGGTTATTGATTTTCACCCACGTCATTATGACGTATTTATGAAATGTTTTGGTTGTAAGGGTTATTTTATTTCTTTTATGGCTTTTTTTAATATATAGGTACTTAATAATTGTTTTATCAATAAAGAATATGTGAACTTAGCATACGCAGAATGAATTAACGTAAGTAAAATAAATTAAAATTAATTTATTTATAAAAAGGTATGATAACTGTGGAGGAGCTGTTTTTCACTGCACCAGACAGGGAGGCTTTCTCTATGGTGGTCGTCAACGTCAGGGAGACCTGACATGACACAAAAAGAAAATAAAAATAAATAAAACACATTGTTTTAATCCACAAAAGAGAATGAACTTACATAAGCGCTCCCGCCGAACACAGAATCAAACTGTTTAATTCTTGCCTCTGAAGATACCGGCTGTGTTCGACGAAAGTCATTCGGCTCATCAAAGTCATTCTCATTTGTGGAACTATGTGTTCTTGTTTATTTTTATAAATAAATTTATTTTTATAAATAAATTTATTTTTATAAATAAATTTATTTTTATAAATAAATTTATTTTTATAAATAAATTTAATTTTATAAATAAATATATTTGTAATTATGAACTCTCACTGTGTTAACGAAAAAACTTTGATATTATTAAATTAATTAAAACGTAATAAAGGGGTAGTCAAACTGGTCTCTATTTTTCAGTTAATCTAAAATTTTAAGTTAAGCCTGCATATAAATAAAGTAGACATCGTAATTATAAATAAATTATTCATATTTGAACTTAAATAAAATACGTACTTAAATAAATACTTTTTAGTAAAATAGTAGGAAATTCAAGATTTCACAGTGGACAGTGTTTTTACTGATACTTTCAAATTATCATCGCGTCTTATATTTTCCGAAAGAGGATACCATAATTTGGTTAATTTCAAAAATTGAATCAGATATTAATTATTTAGTTCCACACCATCAACCTTAAATTAACGAATAATAGATGATTTTTATATACATTTCATAGTTTAGAATATATTACAAACAAAAGTTGGAGCGATTAGGACGGCCGGCGGCGCCGGTAGTGTGTCAGGAGAGATGGAGGACAAAAATCCATAGTGTAGGTATGTATAATCATAGACAATGAGGAAACAATCCATAGACAATGAGGAAACAATCCATAGACAAGGAGGAAAGATGGTCACAACCCTCAAAAATTTCCATATAATATCCTAATAGATGGAGTATATATATATATATATATATATATATATATATATATATATATGGTTGGATAATTTATATAGCGCCGTTTTCGTGAAAACTCACCTCTTTCGTGAAACTCTTTCGTGAGTACTCCGTGTTATTAGTGAGTCATGGTATATCGCGCGTTTGATTTCTTGGTTGGCAACATATTGCAGTTTTCCATACATTTCAACACTTCCTAGATAACAATTCTCTAAATCTTAATGAGCAAAGTGTGTTTTTCGACAAATAATTTCGTGATCTGCCCACCTTGTTGTCAAAAGTCCCGCGGAAAAATCCTCACATTGATTCATACGAAATTTGCTAACTGCGACATATTGTATATTATATGAAAATCTATGACGACCCTCAGCAATAAGGACGACACAAAAAAAGAAAAAAAGCATATGATAAATAAAAGATAATTTTAATTTAATTTAAAATTATGAGTACCTACCTAACTCCTTTTATTTATTTATTTATTTATTTATTTAATACAATACACGGCATAAGCCATTTACATGTTAGGTACATAGAATTACATTTTTTTTAAATTAACAACATTATATATTAAAAACAAAAATACAGAATTAACAAGAAATTTCATTTAAAAATTAACAATTAACAATTACTGGTCGAATATATAAAAAATACAGAAACAACAATAAATTGACAAAACAAAATTTAAAATTATGTTTTTACACAGAGAAATAAACACATGCATCAATTATAATAACATATTGTGTAATATTAATAGGATAATTACAAAAAAACAAAGAATAAAGAAAAGAGAAAAAAAAAATCAAAGAAATGGATAAAAAAGAACTGCAAAGTTAGCTATTGAATTTTAATTTTAGAAAGACCTGTTTAGAAAGACCTATAAATATTTTTTTTGAATACAGGCAAGCTATTCCCGAAAATATCTGCATCTACACACAGTTCATTTCCTAGCCTATGCAATTAAAATTGCATAGGCTAGGAAATGAACTTTTAAATTGCGTTATACCTATTTAGTTACTGCAGAATTGATGGGCGGTAAAGAGGATAAAGATAAAGACACAAAAGTAGGCGATCGGTGGACTACAACTGATCGAACCCAAAAAAATAGATAGATTAGTAATTAAAAAATGACCTTTCAACCTACATAATCCACCTAGCCCCGCTCCACAAATGTATACAACTAATAAACACACTCTTACACCATATACAAATTACAAATTATTCCAAACAACTAAGCGTTTCCAGCACAGAGAAGGAAGATTTACGTGAGAAATATTTTTTTGATAAAATTCTTTCATACCGATAATCAAACCCGGGATACCGTAACGTTTTACGTAAGAATTTGTCAGAAAAAAAACCAGATAAATTTGCCTACATTGACTCGAGCTCATTTTGCTCTCACAAGAAGGTTAACTCAAGCGTGTCGTATTCTCTGCGGTATTGTAAAATTCGACATTTCTGTAAATAATATTGAACATTGATTGTGATCCACCACTGCACTATTTATGAAAAGGTCGTTTCTCTTTAATATGATCTATTTATTCATTCAAAATTTAAATAATGCCTCCCTCGTTATGAAATCTACATAAAAAAATCTCAAATCTGATAAAATGTTTTCTCCCTAACAATGATAATGCTATGCAATATAAAATAAAAAGTGCTCAATTATTTCATCTACAATAAATTAAATATCTTTTACCTACTAGGTGCTATTAATCTTTATGTATTAGATGGGTCGACGGCAGAGCGGTTAGCGTGCTGGGCTAGTAATCCAGTGATCGCAAGTTCGAATCCTGCCTCGACCGATTTCGTTCACCTATAGCACAAGCATTTATTTGCTTATTTTAGGGAACGTAGGATGATGTATATGTACTTGTTTAACAAGTACATATTCATTTTTATTAAAAAAAAAATATTGAAAAAAATAATTCTTTGCGGTTGCATATTTCTCGTAAGCAATGAAGTTTGAGAATCTATAACAAATATTTTTATTTCGAAAATATTGGATTTTCCCGAAAATGGAACACTGAGGGGCTTAATCTTAAAAATATATAAAATCAGTACTCGGTCATAATCTAATCTTAATAATAATGTACATTCAATCATAAAAATTCGTTAAGATGAATATTTAGTATGAAATTGTCATTATATTTTGTATAAATTAACACAGTTAATTAGTTACTTTCAATCTAAAATATTTCTTAAGCCTAAATGTTCTCCTAATAAACTTTTATAATCAGTATTTAGAATTTTTGTTTCAGTTTTGTTTCACTTTATTTTCTATATATCTCAAAAACCATAAAAGCTAGAACGCTGAAAATTTGTATAAATATAGACAAATACAAAATCTCAAATTTATTTTTTCAAAAAAAGTTAGAGTTTCTCAAACATTTTTTATTAAGAAAAACATTTTTTTCCTATATTTCTAAAATTTCCAAAAAGAAATCGAATAAAGCCTAAATATCCCAACTAGATAATTTAATTTTCTTTAAAAAATATGAACATTGTAGTAGTACATCTCAAACTTTTTTTTACTAATTTTTATAAAAATTGAAAATAGTGACGACATTGTTTTACAGAATTTGTATGACAGTGGCCTATTGACAATATCTAAGGTGACTTAATAGTTTGATACTTGATCTCCACTCATTCATACATACCATCATGCTGTTTTCATATTCTGGATAGGGAAAAAGGACTGACCTCCATACTATCCTATCTTGACATACATATGTACATGTTTTGTATAGAAACAAAGATATCTTAAAATATTTATTAATTTGAATTTATGGGTTTATAGTTTGGTACGTATTCTTCAACTATACATATACATACTATTGCTATCGACACTTGGATACCATGTGTTACAGGCAACTAGTTTATGTATAGTAAGTTTAGGTATGGATCCTTGTGCTAATCCGATTTGTTTTTTTTTCTGTTTTACTATTGCTTTTATTTATTCGCATGTACCTATGTTGTCTATTGTAGCTACCCAGGTTTTGTAGCTTTTTTAATTTCAATAATTTATAATCAAATACAAAACACATAAGTAGTTTCAATACCTACATAGTTAAACTATTTATTTTCCGTTATAAATTAATTGACACAGAGAAAATAAATAATAATTATAAGATGAAAAAGAAAATTTAAATTGTCTGAAATAAAAAATAATATTGAGATCATGGTCTGAGATTTTTTATTGCTGCTTTCAGTATCGACTTTCCATTCATAAATAATATTCCTGACGAACATCCATTTCTTGTAATCCAGTGAAAGTTTTCGATCAAAAGAAATATAAAACAAATTCTTCCGAATGCAATTAAAAGACCTTTGGTTGTGAACATAGATAGGTATGTATATCTTTACACAAGTAGGTATATCTTTACACAAGTAGGTATATCTTTACACAAATAGGTATATCTTTACACGATTAGGTATCTAATTATTAACCACATTAACTAAAATAAAAATAATTCAGTCAAAGACATTTCCGGACCTTAAAAAATAATATATCCATGGTAGGTATATTGTAATGGCAGCTGACATTAAGCGACTGGGAACTGGAAACATGACGTATATGTACCTACATAATGAAAATAAGAAAATATGACATGGTATTCTACATGCTTTTTTGTATCATCATCCAGTTGATTGTTCCAATCATTAATTACTTTTTTATCCTTTATTCACTTTTTTAATATAAAGAATAATTCAAATGTGTCACAAGGTATTAATTTAAATATGTTATATTTAAGCCGGTTGCAGACCAAAAGTTAAGCTAAGTTAGGTCATTATCCATACTAGCTCACATAGTTTTCGTTCTGCACACTTGTATGAAAAACGACTTCAGCTATGCGAGCTAAGCTAAACTAACTTAGCTTAGTATTTGGTCTTCAACCGGTTTCAGGGTCACTTTTTTAATTACCTATCTTTACTCAGCAGGGCTACTCATGAAATTTTTACTGACAAACTTTTCAACATCTTAATAGAGACGAAGTTGGGATACGGTAGAAGAACCAGGAACTCGAGGCACCTACAGAGCTTACGACCTGTCATCTGCTGGTTTACGTGATCACTTTATGCGCTTACGCAACGTTCACCAATTATGCTTTCTTATTGAGTTCCCTTATCAATGCAATTTTTTGAAAGTTCTATATACTTACTTGAACAGTGTGCAATAATTCACCTGAAACTAAGGAACCACACCATTGCCATCTATGAAGTAACGGAAAAGCCCTTTTTCGTAACGCCATCTATTGAGAAATTAGTTTATTTGTAAACAATGAAAGCAACAGTCCTAATAAATGAGATGACGGTTTCTCGCGCAGATGTCACCCCTGAACTGTGCCAGAAATATTATTTCATTTTTGGCTTGTTTAAGCTACTTGTTCCAATGTATATGTAAATCGAATATTTTTTTTAATTGCATATACGCAAACATTCGATTTTTTTTCCCTTTCAGGAGTCAAATGATATTTTTACTGACACACTTTTCAACATCTCAATAGAGACGAAGTTGGGATACTGTAAAAGAACCAGGACTCGAGACACCTACAGGGCTTACGACCTGTCATCGACTGGTTTACGTGATGACAAGGGAACTCAATAAGAAGGCATAATTGGTGAACGTTGCGCAAGCGTATAAAGTGATCACGTAAACCAGCCGATGACAGGTCGAGTTAAGGTGCTTCGAGTTCCTGGTTCTTCTACGATATCCCAACTTCGTCTCTATTGAGATGTTGACGAGTTTTTCAATAAAAATATCATTTGACTCCCGAAAAGGAAAAAATCCAATGTTTGCATAGGTATATGCAATTAAAAAGAATATTCGAGCTACTCATGAATTTGATTAGAATTAGATTCGGACTTTGCTATTTATATAAAAATTCAAACTACACTTTGATCTAAACAATTTTTTAAGATTGAATGTACATTAAGATTAGATACAAATACCGATTCATTTTTAAGATTAAGACAAGAAAAGATTAAATTTTTACTTTATTTTTCCATATATCTCAAAAACCATATAAGCTAGAACACTGAAAATTGATATAAAATTAATATAGACAAATACAAAATCTCAAATTTGTTATTTCAAAAAAATTCCAGAGTTTCTCAAACATTTTTAATAAAGAAAAACATTTTTTATGATAAATTTATGTGTTTAACTGCCTAATAAGTTTTTAAAAATATCGAAAAAGCCGAAACACCCCAAGTAGATAATTTAATTTACTATGAATATATTAACATTGTAGTGGTACATCTCAAACTTTTTTTAATAATTTTTATAAAAATTGAATTTAGTGACAACATCGCTTCATACAATTTGTATGGCAGTGGCCTATACATTTATATGTACATTATATCTAAGAAGACTTAATAGTTTGATACTTCATCTCCAAACATACCATCGTGCTGTTTCCATATTCTGGGTAGGAAAAACAAACTGACCTCCATATTTTCCTATCCTGACATAAATATCTACATATAGAAAATAAAATATCTTAAAATATTTATTAATTTGTGTTTATGTGTTAATAGTTTGGTAGCTACGTATTCTTCAATTATACATACTATCGTCATCGACAGATAGATCTCATGTGTTACATGCAACTAGTTTAATGAATACGGGTGTTATTATTGGTTCAACGAAATAAAGAATCTTTAGTAATTAATTTACTGATATGTCAATACTCTGAGATTCACGTAATATTTCAACGGGTTACTTATTTATTCAACTTACTTTGAAACCGGGATCATAGTAAACCACTTTATTGTCACCCTTCTTTTACTTATAGGGTACTGTCTTAACAGTATGATATTCTCGTGACAGACACGAACGTCTACATGTTTGTTAATAGATTTCCCTTTTTATTTACAGGAAGGTCAGAGCCAGGTATTTTGCCCGCTATAGCCGGTTTCAAAAAAGACGCCCCAAATCAAGATGCAGACAGGTTCGCCCCTGGTGATAGAATATGCAGCATCAATGGTATCGCTACTGCGAGGCTCACCAACGAGGAAGTCATGGCGCTCCTAGAAAACGTGGAAGAAAGAGCTTCCTTGGAAGTAGAATACTATCTTCCCAATTATGGTGAGTTTCAATGATTTTATTAGTTAAAAAAATAATGGTAAATAAAGGAATGTTGATAATGTTGGTACCATTCTTTATTTATTTATTTTGCTGTGAGGTAACGGCATTGAATAGTGTTTCCACTTTATTCTATTATCATCGCTTTCGGCTGTCCCTTTAGAACCGGGCAATCGTAAATACAAGAGACTAAATAACATCTCGCCCAGTTCAGCTATGAGGTACACCACCCATTCTGAATGAAGTGCATGCCTTTTTAGGTGAGACGATACTGGCGTGTGGATATGCACGCATGTTTCGTGCTTCCTTTTATAAGGTAATGCATACCTTGCTGATTACCCAACATTATGGGATATGCCAAAACATATAATAATAATAATGAACACTTCCTTGCACCCTACGCGAGTGGCGAGTTTATTGCCGTATGGCAATTACTTCCAACTAACCAGTGATTTACTATAAAATTTCTGAAAATTGAATGTTTGTAATTTTGTTATTTTAAATATTTGAGGAAGTTAAGTCAATATTATTTTTGGGCTGTACCTACTTAATGTACGCATTTTCATTAAGTAGGTATCTACATCATATTTTTCTGATAAATTAGTATTTCAACATAATGTATTCATTGATCTTTCGTGATTGATTCTAATCGATTTTGGAATAATGCCAATGGCTCAAATTATATATAGGTAAGTGTAAGTAGTACCTACTTGGTGAGATTTTTATTTTAATAGAATGTCATGATTAATCCCATTTAAAAATGCCTATTATATTCTTTTAATATTTTCAGAATTCTGAACTATAATGTCACAAATATATGATAATTTCTTTTTTTTATCGGATTCATTGGTATAATTATTGATCTAACTGTTTATATCATTTACCATTTATTTACCTATCTAAAGCGAAAAATTACTTTTTTCTTTAAATTGAATTAGTTCATATTTTATGGCCATAGAATTATAGTATATTATAATTCTATGTTTATGGCATTGTGTTATTTGGGCAATCATAATAATGAAATATTTTATTACTCAACAATTAATATCTATTAATAAAAGGAGTCCCATATCAAATAAAACGAAAATTCATAGACTTTTGACGATGTTTATCATTTAAAAAAAAACGGGTGGGTTGTGGCCAATGCTATACTCTTCACTAACAAGTCATTCTATAAAGTATTCAAATTTTGTATGGAAAATATTCAGCATTTTCATAAAATGAGTTTGTTAAATTATTTTTTATTGAAATATTTTATTATGAAAACTTGATAACTCTTCAATGCCATTTTATGAAAGTAATGTGCCATTTTACCAATTTGAAAATAAAAATTTCATGTTTTATGTTTCCTGAGCTTGGAGTCACTTTGAAATATTTGACAGTTAAAAAAATTGAGAAGCACTATTCAGATTTCCTTCAAAATCTAATGGGGTCTAAGCGACTATTAGATATACATATTTGCAAAATTTAAAAAGAATCGAATGAGTACTTTAGTCTATAATCGATAAAGTAAAATAGCACACACACAGATACATTGTAATGAAACTTTCAGAATACAACCTTAGCATGATACTAATTGATAATCTGCAATAAAAAAATACCTTTAAAAATTGCGAAATCATAACTCCCCACTAAGTATATCCCCTTGGGTAAGTGAGGAGTAATAAAACGCACTTTTTGACACAAAGACGCTTCTTATTGTACCTATACTAGCGGCAGCATATGATGGCCTCATTGACTGTTAGGCTCTCATAATGTTTCGTAATTATTGACAGCAGCGTTGGGCGACAAACTTTATTAAGTAAGCACCTTAGACGCTTAGACAATGCTGTACACAACGAAGAAGGGTATCTGTTTCTCTGGAACTTCATGAAAATAATGTCCAAAAGTCAAAAGGGCCATCATACGTTTCCGCTAGTATAATATTCATATTATTTGAAGTTTGTTCTTTTACAATGTTATACGATTTATGAAATGTGTCATTCACTAATACTCACCAAACTGTCTTGGAATTATTTAAAGCCAAGAAACGTTTTATTTCATCATATTTCTCGCGACTCGCATGAAATCAAATCTTCAGATGCCCAGACACAAAAAATAATAACAAGAAAGAGAGTGAGAGAGACAGAGATAGAGCAAGGGCTGCCCTTCCTTTTAGTTTATTTTTATCGAGACGTTTAGATCTTTGGATGTTTTTTGATGGAATTTGTCAACCGTGTCGAAGTAAAGCGTGAAAACTGATTTATAACCTCCGCTATACCTACCTACATACATTATTTATATTATACCTATCTACTATCTCCATTTTGCAAAACACTTGCGAAATTGTATAGCCTGTAAAACAGGGTTGTCGAAATTCATAAAACAAATATCTTTAGTCAATTTCGAATTAACTGTGTACGTAATTAAGTTTAGTTTGTCTAAGTTTAGTTTGTCGATCGACAATTCTTGATAGAACTCCATTGTACGTTGATATGTTATAAAAAAAATATAAAAATACTTGGTTAATGTTCTATTATATTTATTGGATTATTGACGCGTTTCGTGCAAAGCACATCGTCAGAATATTCTGACGATGTGCTTTGCACGAAACGCGTCAATAATCCAATAAATATAATAGAACATTAACCAAGTATTTTTATATATTTTTTTTATAACATATCAATGTGTACGTAATGTTTTTTGATTACCTTGAAATTAAACTTTTTTTTACTAAAGAAAATCAATTGAGTTGAAAGTGTAAATGTTGAATTTAATTTATTACTTACTACTTGCCGAAGTATAAAAATTCTCAGGACAAGCTTTTCAATTCTACATAAAATTTCCTTAATGAAAAATTATTTTCTTCATGCCATAAAAACTTGTTTTTAAAAGGGTTTTTAATTGTTATTTTATTTATTGAATACAATTACTAAACATTTTTTTTAAATCTGATTTTATTTTAACATTGTTGTAAAAAAATATTTAAGTACCTAAACAATCAACTCAGGTATTTATAAAACCTCTTAAAAATAAATTGAATATCGATATTTTTGCGATAAGACTTACTATTAGGGGCTTATAAAACATAATTTCATATAAGTAGTAAAATTTCCGTAACACTGGCTGCAAGTTACGCATTATGATTAATTTTCCCAAACCCTGCACATTATTAAACCCATGTGTTTCATCGCAAGAGCTTCACAAAACAGAGATAGACAAAACGGAAATGAAATTTGCAAAGAACATCATCATGAAATATGTTTGGTTTTGACTCTTTGAAAGATTAATGAAGGTAACTAGATATATAGGTACATAGAAATAATAGTTTTATCATAAGAAACTAAAATAAACTTACACACAAGTATGAGTCATTAAAATATATTTTTAATGACTCATACTAATTCTTTTCTTTTAGATATATTTTTTTGGCAAAAATACCTATAGAAACTCTTGGCAGGTAGAGTTGTAGCCAAATATCTTGAACTTTTAGCCGAGAAGGGGAACGATTTTCACGTAAACGAACTAAGCAAAAAGGCACAAATTTGCGCTCTGCGCAACCGGAAGCTCATTCAAGATGTTTGACGAAAATTACAATTATGCTATTTTTAATTCCTACATATGCAAGTAGGTATCTAAAAAGTGATGTGTCATGATAAATCAATAATTTACTCCAAAGATATCAATACATTAAAAAAAATAACTTCCCATACTGCAGGTTCTGTAATAAAATTTACCTAATTTAATATCAAATTGCCATATTTTATGAAGCACCAACATTATTCAACTTATGACTATTTAGTTTCTAACAGCATTATTATTTTAGTTCTATGTAATTATATCTTTTTTTTCTTTCAAATATGTAAAACTATTTAGCACAAATCACTCTTATAAGGGTGGATTGCCTAATATTATAAAAATAAAATATGTAAAACTCCTGTTTCTATGCAATTTGTACATCTTAAAAAATATCACAAAAATTATTATGGGAATACCTATCTATACATTATGAAATAATGCTGTATCATGCATTTGAAAAATAATCCTTATTAAACAAAATAATTTGCTTGTCTGCAACTCAATAAAAATCAAATTTTACTTATTGTATTGATTAAAATTAGAATATATAAATAATTGTTCTGTAACTAGGTATTTTTAAATCAAATAAAATTGGTTGTTTCTATATACAGGGTGTCCCATAAGTCAACGTATTCCTTTTAAGGGCTGTTACAACTCATGTCTCGCCAGAATATGCAAATATGACCTTTGTAAAAGTGCCTTAGTTTTCGAGATATTGCCACTTTTACAAAGTGCCCGATAATCTCCGCCTTAGATTGGTTTTTCAAGTGCCATATTTACAAATTTCAATATTTAGGAATTCTAATTTATGTTTTACAATCTTGTATAACTCAGCTGTTGATCACAATCCAAAATAATAATAAAACTTATTTTTTTGGCGGAAAAAAATAATTATGGCCCGGGTTATGAATTTGAAAAAAAATATTACCCAACTTTGATTGTTCATTTGATTTTTAAGATTTGTATAATTTTTAACTATAGTTTTTAATGTACATTTTTAATTTTAGCTGTTTTCTATTTGTTTCATTACTGATTGTCTTGATTTTGTTATTTCTAATATTGTTTTACTTGTTAGTTTTATCAATTTGTAGTAGTGGTATTAATTTTTATAATTATAAAATAATAAAAAAGGAGTTCACTTATTTACTAAAGAAGAATCAAAATTTCAGTGTGAACACTTGTCTTTAGATTATTTAAATGTTTTATTTAGTTAAAATAAATCCTTGTCACTTTAATAAATAAAAGTAAGTGTTTACGCCGGAAAATATAATAAATGAAATAATTTCACAATCAGCTCATTTTGCAGTAAAATAGCAATATACACCACAAGGGAATTAATTTTGAAAATACGGTTTGTTTTGAATTCCAAATAATAGTACGACCGATGGTATAATTATGTTGAAAAATATTTAATTTGAATATATTACATATTAAAATATATTATGTTTTCAGATTCCCAAAGTTCCCTTTGCATTACGAGTCGTGTGGCTGTGGTTAGTGTGGAACGTGAAGGTGGATCTTTGGGAGTCACACTTCGATCAGCTGGTGGAGGCAGCAACGGAGGGGGTGGTATAGCCGGACCTTGCGGTGGTGGAATACCCCCCTCTGGACGCAATGGAGCACTCCTTGTCACACACGTTAGACCCAATGGACCAGCATATAGAACCAACAGGATCAAACCTGGTGATAGACTACTTAAAGTTGATAATGTAAGCCAAAAACTATCTCTAAAACTTAAAAAAAATTCTACAGAAAACCATTCATAATTTCCTTTGTCGCCTAGTGTCCTTTTGGTGGATTCGGGTCAGTCATAAACATTTTTTTCTTCTCACTTTGCACTATATTTTTTCATTATTATTTACAAACCTATGCAACAAAAAAATTTCATTCCATAGAAGGTTTCAATGAGTATATGGAAAAATTGTGACAATGTGTTTACATAATATAAAATAATTATTAATATTGGTTAAAATCATAAAATGATAGAAAAACAACACGTTCATATATTTTGTCTTTCAGATATCCTTAGCCAATAAAACATTAGTGGAAGCTTACCAAATACTACAGAACTGTCCTCCAATAACAAACTTAACTATTGAATATGATATTTCAATTATGGAGTCAGTGAAATTTGCCACTGGTCCATTATTAATAGAGATTGAAAGAGGCTGCAATGAAAATCTGGGTTTAATACTCACGGATAAGAGCTTTAATGAAGAGTGTTTTGCGACTAATGCCAGTTATTCAAGTGGCGATGGACAATCTGGAATATTCATTGAATCTATAGTACCTGCAAGCATATCCGATAGGTATGTAATATAATAAATTGACTAAATTTTTTTTATCTACGACAATAGCTTACAAAATAATAAAAAATCAACAGCTTTATCTTTCAGAACTACAATTCAAATTATTAATGTCTTATTTACTGTTGCAAAACACTCATACTACAATTTAATAATGATTTGTCGGCATTCGTGGTTCAGTTGGTTAAATATCAGACTCTTGAGCCAAAGCTCCCGGGTTCAATTCTCGGTGGAGACACAGTTTTAAATTGTGTGAATCTGTGAGACGATAAATATCGTAAGTCTCAAGAATGTGGCAACTTGTTGTTGGATGCATGTTAAATTAATATTTGACATAGTACCTGTAAGTTGCCCTTGAAGCTATAGAAAATAAAACAAATTTATATTTCAATAAAAATTAAGCAGGAATACATTTTTCATATTTGAGGGTTTTATAAATTTCTGCTTGGAAATAACTTGCTATTGAAGATGCTAACATAATATTGAGAAATTGTAAAACCATTTAATTCTTTACCCTAACATGGTACTAGAAATTGCTAGAAAATACCGTCATATTATGTATTTTGTTTACAAACATACACTAATGTGTTTTTCAACATAAAAATGTACAAATTATTCTGTACAGATTTTGGCTGAATTTTATTCCAATAAGAGTTGTTCATATTATGTTTTACTATATATCCTTAGGGATAAAACATAATATGCATATATTTATGCTTAGTACATCAATATACCTACATATTAGGAGGTACAGTGTTACGTGGTTTCCTGCTTTGCTTGGAGCAGATATAATCATCTGTGCAGCTATAATTGCACAGATTTAATTGCCCCTACATATTATTTTATTATGCTGAACTCCAAGCAACTTTTCTTGATTATCAAAAAAGTATGCTTTGTTGTTGTACAGATGTGGCGCATTACACCCAGGAGATCAAATATTAGCCATTGATGATCTTTCGGTAGACAGTGCTACGTACACACCAGAAGAAGTCATGTGTTATATGGAAACATGCAGCGGAAAAGGATTTACGCAACTTCAAATATTACCTGTTCATATGTTGCTAAAAAACTACAGAATGAATAAAAATAGAGGTATGTACACAATAAAGAGTTTTAGTATTTTATAAATATAGTAGAACTTTTTAATGTCATCTTTAAAAGTAAAATAAAAATAATGAGTAAGATCAATGTTAATGTCATGTTTCCTGTAGCCTAACTCTTGATACTCGAATCGGATCCCAATGATATCAAATTTTCGTACCGGATTATTTTCCATTACAAAGGTACGTCCTTAGCGAAATATTTAAATTTGGGATCAGTTTTGTCATACTAAGAATTTCGAGGATTAAGAGGCCGCTGATATTTTGTCAATAATATTTGAAGAAAATATTTTCAATATGGTATATGTAGTCATTCAAATAATTTTACAGAGTATTGCTCCTATAAATGATACTTTGTCACATACATCAGACTTGTTCACAAATATATATTTTAATAAATAGTTATCATCAATTGATTCATTTCAGTTAATCAAATTTTAATACTTATTTTAATACTTTATTTGTATATATTTCAGGTTTGCAACCAGGCAGTCCAGTGTCAGGAATGTCAACATTGAATTCCAGAAAATCCCATAGACAAAACAGACAACTTAGACAGAGCTCTTTACCTAAATCATTTGAAATAGATCCAGGTAAATGAATCAATGCACAAATATTCTATACATTTCTATTTAATCATACAAATATCCACAAATGTACTCAAAGTATTTAAAATTGTTTATTTACAGATGTTACCCATAATAATTTTGTGACTGGAGTAGGAGTTTGTCGCTCTGAAATTTTATCTTTGCAGTTGGAGATCCCTCCAAGTCACGATAGTGGCATCACTGTTTGTGAAGATAGGGAACTTTTACTTGTTTCACACATAACTCATCAATCACCCGCATACAGGTATAATAAGTTATAATAATACATTAATATGAACTTGAGATAAAATAATAAGTTTAAGAGCAAACTAATAAACAAAAATTTTGTTTTTGCAGATGTGGATGCATTCAACTCGGTGACAGAATAATTTCAATTAATTCTCAGCAAAACTTAACAGCGAATGCTGCAAACGATATTCTTCAAAAACGAAATGACACAAATTGTATAAGGTACCTAAATATTAAGTCTGAATTCAGTATGGCAGATTCCGTAGAAGCTTCTAGTGGAGTATTCAATGTAAAACTAGCTAAAAATGGCGCTGGTTTAGGGGTGACTATAACAGGTATGCTAAAAACAAAATATAAAATTACTTTTATTTTAGTAATTGGATTATATGTATTTAACAACATTCATGACACATTTTCAGGAAACAAACAAAGGCTAGCAAATACTGAAGAACCAATGATAATTTCAAATATCAAAGTAGGCTCAGTAGCATACAGAAGTGGAACTCTAGCAGTAGGTGATCATCTTATAGCTATAGATTCTCAGCCACTTCATAATCTTTCATTGGTAAGTAACAGAACTATAACTAAACACATATTTAAATTAAACAAACAAATGAGCTAATGATAATTTCGTTTAAATTTTAGGATGCAGCATTCAACATACTCCAAAATTTTCCTGATGACATCATTACCTTAACAATTCGAAAAATAGACAAAAAAAATGACTGGAATGATGTTCGAAATAATACTATAAAATCCCCTAGTTATCCATATGGTGCATTAGATTCACCCTCCTCAATAAATTCATCAATAAAATCTGGAAGTACATATGCTCAAATAATACAACAAAACAGTGCCACTATCTGTGATATCAATCTGAGAAGTAACCAAGAGGATACACCTGACAGAGACCATTTTCAAGAAAATATATTTGATATTGAAATACTAAAGCAAAATGAAGGTCCTTTAGGATTAACCATTGCTGGAAGTGAAGATGCCACACAACCAATTATACTCAGTGGTTTAGTCAAAGGTAAAATTTAATAAAAATTTATTAAGCAATACAATAACAAAATTATAAACACAATGTTGCTAGCATAATATGCATGAAAAATAGAAATATTAAAATTCAATTTTTGTATAAACCTAAAGTTGACTAACTCAATGTTTATCATTTAAAATAAATAAACTGATAAAAACAAAATAATCATTACAATTGTCAATCCAAAATGATGATTTCTATTCTCGCTTAATCATTTTTAGGAGGAGTTGCTGAGAAAACTGGATTACTTCAAATAGGTGACAGAATTTTGTCAATCAATGGACAAAGTGTAAATCACAAACCATTATCAGAAGCCATCAACATGCTTCAAAATTCTAACCAGCGAGTTCTTCTCAAGATAGCCAGAAGAGATAACTGTAAGGTTTATAATTAAAAAAAAGACAATAAAAATATAATTTTGAAAATATCAATATTGCAACTTATTCATTTGTTTGTATTTAGATGGAGGAGCTACCAAAATAACAGTACCTGTACAAATAGAAAATACTGAGGCATACAATGAACGAGACTCAAATACATTCACAAATAATTCACAATCAAGTCCTGGACTAGCATCAATAGACAGCGCAGTAGAATCTTGGGATAGTCAACCAAATATGTCAAATCTTACTAGGGATAATTTATCAAGTAGGTATTATTAATCGTGTTATTTAGATTGAACACTAGAACACTACCTTTAATACAATCAAATAAAAAATAAAAATTGCTTACATTAATCACAATCCAAGCAAATAATGAAATGGAAAAGATGGATAAAAATATATAACCTAACATAAATATAAGAAACCTTTCTTGTATAAAAAAGATACTGCAAATTGTGAGCATTATGTTCATGTGAGCATTATTCTTTGTGATACAACAAAATATATATTTAAAAGAAAGTATTTTTACTTAAAAAATATTTAATAAAATGACCTTATTAATTATTCTAGGTAAAGATGATCGCTCAGAAACAAAAGGAAATACTAGTGAAAATAGACTATCATTTTTACCTACAGATGAAAACAAATTACTAGCATCAGGATACAGAATTGCGGAATTCAACGATCCTAATGATTTACCGATGCCCAACTATAGTTTTACCAATACATTACGTACATTTAAAAATGAAAAAAGCCCATTTTCATGCGAGCAAACAAGCAGCAATAGATTTAAATTTAACGAAAACTATACAAATAATTTTAAAACCCATAACTTTAACAACAACAGTAGCAATGAAAACTATAGAGATCCCGAATCAACTTTATTCAACAAAGCCGATTCGAGTGGAACCAATTTCACAGGAGACATGGGCCCCATGAATATGAATCCTATTACTATTCGATCAAGTCCATATAAAAGGAACCATGATAACACATCTGATAGTGGATCAAGTCACAATAATAGTTGTTTTAATAACATACCTGACTCTCAAAATAGGAATTACGATGGACAAAAGAATATCCATAACATTGGAAATTTTCAGTTACCAACAACCAGTTACCAGCTACCAGGCAGTTCTAGTTATGACAATGACTTTCCAGGTATAATTTATATAATGTTATTGACAATTTCAATCTAATGATACTGTTTATCTCTTAAAATGTATATATTATAAAATTTCATTTTGCATTTCAGGATTATACAATATTGAATCATCAGTTACAAATCAAGGGACAATACATCACGTAACTTTGTACAAAGATGTTATTTATGATGATTATGGCTTTTCTGTATCTGATGGTCTGTATGAAAGGGGAGTTTACATAAACCGAATAAGAAAAGGAGGACCAGCAGACATTGTAGGTTTACTACGGCCCTATGACAGAATCCTACAGGTATTATTTCTTTATTTGTATCTTTCTGTACATATAATTTGTACACCGGCAAACTTATTGCCAAACAGCATATTTAAAAAAAAAATAAAGTGAATATTGGTTCCAATTTGATTAAATTATTTTGAAATTTGGTTAATATGTAATGCCAGAAATATTTTCTTCTTGTTTGATAGATTTAAAAAGTTGCATGAAAATTAATCCAAAAGGTACTTTAAAAAACATAGGTTTTGACAGAAGATTATGTACAATTCCAGTCTCCAGGGAGGGTGATTAAATTGAATTGTAAATACAATCAGATGCACAGGTTAAGTCTTCTCCATGCAAAGCTTAACACCATGCACCTCCTGTTTTATATAGGTTTTATGTTTTATAAACTAATAACTATGCTGACCGCCATGGCACAGATCTGAACAAGGATCACATCTTGAGTGAAATAAAAATCGGAAGACTCAGATGGGCCGGACACATCCAGAAAATGAGCGAAGAGGACGTCCCAAGACGAACTATGAATGATGCACCGGGGGTACGAAGAAGAATTGGAAAGCCGAAGCTTCGATGGCTGGACGGAGTAGTGAAGGATGCAACAACATCGGCATCCATAACTGGCGTAATGCATCACAAGACTAACAGTCCCGACCCGACCTGGGTTGTAGAGCCATAGATAGATAGAATACTGACCACCATGGCACAGTCAGTAAGCCTCATGGCTTCTGTGCGGGCGTCCAGGATTCGAGATCCACAGTAGAGGAGAAATTTATTTCTCTTATATGAATTGCCATATGGCAATAAACCCACCACTTGTGCAGGGTGCAAGGAAGTGAATATTATTCTTCTTCTTCTTCTTTCTCAGCCATCTCTCCATTGCTGGATGTAGGTCTTTTTTTTGGGCTTTATGAACCCATCTGCTTCCATATTAATATATGAATATTATTATTAATGAATATGAATATCAAAAAAGTCAACAGGCATAAAATACACAAACTTTTTCTTTTACTTAAATGCATTATTAACTTATCTCCATATAATGGATAAAAAAGTTATTAAATATTTATCAAATGTTAAGTTATAATGAATAGACTAGAATAATTAAATTATTTTCTCAAAATAATACAAGTCTTTTTTGTAGGTAAATGGGACAAGAACTGTTGACTTTGATTGTTGCCTTACAGTTCCTCTTATTGCTTCAGCAGGCGACAGAATCGAACTTGTCTTACAAAGACTCAAGGTAATGCATAGTTTATTTAATCAAATTCATTTTCAATGTAGTTATTATTATTGAATTTTCTTAAAATTATATTTTATCATTTTTCAGGACTCATGGAGTGAAGATAATAATTCTAATTCATTGGAATCTAATGTTGTCACAAAAACTATTTGAAGAAAGAAATATATTAATATTTAATTTATAAAAAACAATATTTAAAACTATCTTTAAAAATAATTATTATATGTAAGAAATATAACATGCACCTGCATAGATGTCAAAGTGTACAAATCTTCAGAAAACCCAATGAATAACATAGTTGACATCATGTAAAAAAAATCATTACAAATACCAGTGTCATTTTTACTGACAAACTTTTAACATCTCAATAGAGACGAAGTTGGGATATTATATGCAAATGCAAATTATCTAAAAAAAATATAGTGTAAAAACCATGAGTAAAAACATTATTTGTAATCATTATTGGAAAAAAACGGGTCAACAAAACAGTGTAAAAAATCAACTGCAAAAGAGAATTACTAGTCAAAAAATATTGTAAAGTTCGCAAGAACTCTAGTCATTGTCTTAATATGTATATCATATTATATTTTGTAAAAAAATTAAGACCTTGAATATTAATTTGTCAAACTATGAATTCTCCACATTATTCTGAACAAATAATTGCCAAAAGTTAAAATAAATCTACGACAGAATTTCATAAATCAGCATCATTATTTTTCAATTATTTATTCATATTTAATTTTTATTACTGAAATGATTTATTCATGTTAACTACCTCTCTAATAACTTAAAGTTTAATATGAAACACGAGTTTATCATTTGATTTTCAATCAAAACATTATATATTCTATTAGTCAAATGTAAATATAGTTTGTAAATATTTATTCCAATACATTTAGAATATAAAATAATACATATTAACATAGGTTGTTTTACTTTTTGTAAATATTATAAACAAAATATTAAAGATATAGTACATTTTATGCATATGGGTATATTGTTTTAATCATAAGAATACCTACATTAATTTTTACAAACACTCCATAGACAATTATTATTAATAAACAGTGTTCTTGAGATTTTATATAATAAATACAAAAATACCAATCTAGATAACTATAATTATATGTGTCAATATAATTAAATAAGTAAATACATTCATTGATGTTTCTTTTCTTTAAATTTAACCTATATTTAAATAATGTTTGCAATAATAATTTATTATTAAAAAATATTTTGTAAAAAGTAATTAAATGGTAAATTTATATGTATGTAATCAACATTTTTTATGAAAATCACCTAAAAGCATTTAAAATTATGTTTATTAAAAATTAATAAAAAAGTTGTATGTTAGATTCAATTCAATTTTCTATATTTCTTGTATATTTTATTTAAATTATATCAAATAAATTACAAATGTTATAAATAAAAAAACTTTATACTTTCAAAATGTAACAAGATAAGTTTTATTTTATACACTCCATTTCTAGTCATGATTGAATTTAAAAATAAATAAAATAGGTTCTTGATTTCAAGTATCAAAATATATATGAGATGTTTCAAGGATATTAACTCTTTCCGAGTGAGACCATAAGATACTGGTATCTTCCTAACCATACCATAATTATATAAGTATACATAACATGCGATAATATGTATAGATATACAATTTCAGGTAGAAATAAATAGTATTTTTCTATTCTACAATCAATCACAAATTAAACCATAACTATATTCCGTTTTTAAAATCATATTATTTGAATTTAAAGACAAAAATAAATATTGAAGATTACAAAACCAGATTAAATTACACATAGTGTTTCACTATTGTGCCCATTGATAGTCAGTTTCAGAATATTAAAGGCTGTATTAAGAAATTATTCTCAGTGCTTAAGTCAATACTTAGCACACCAAAATGTATGGAATTTGTCATGCTAAGCATTGAGAAAATTCACATTTTTCAAAATCTTATTTTTAAAATAACTTATTACTATTATGTATGTAGACTTAAACCATCAATTCAAACAACAATAAAGCAGTTAAAAATTCATTTATTCAAAGAAAACGTAACATATTATTCATCAGTTTCCTGATGCATATCTAAAAACATCAAAGGATACAAGTGTCCGAGTGTTGCCACATTTTTCTGTAATAAAACACGTAATGTGTCGGTATATTGAGGTAATGGTTTTGATTGACTTGGATCTCGCCAATAAAATCCTAAAACAATTTAATTCATAAGATCAAATTTTGTTATAAAATATACAAAAAAACTAAACTTATAACAAATACTTCAATTACCAAATCTAAGAATCAAAACCATTGAGTTAGTAAATATTTATACTTAGATGATTATTGTTAGATAAACTCATATGTATAATGTAATTAAAGAAGGATTTCAAACATCAAAGTTGATGTGATATGCATCTATAGTAAAAAACAGAATTCAAAATTCAAGCCAAAACATCCCAGATGATAGGCATCCCTGTTTTTTCCAAGAGGAAAAAACAGTTCTTTTCAGCTTTACACAATACAGGTTCTTTTGAAAATCTTTGAGAAGAATGATCAAAAAGATATACCTGAAGAATCACAAGTAAACAATGCTGGTGATGGGACGTTATCTCTAGTATAGTTCCAGACACAGTCTCTTAGTATTTGTACAATCTGAAAGTATTACAAACAAATTAAATATACTGCATATGATGTATATACGAACAATACATGTGTATTTAAAATATTGAATGCAGCACATAAATCAAGAATAGGTACTTCATATAACATATGAATTCCAACTTTCGATTGCAATAGTATGTATAGTTGAAGATAATGTACGAAACTTAAACAAAATTACTGAATATTAAAAGATATTTTGCTTTACTATACAAAACATGTATGTCAGGATAGGATAGTGTGGAGTTCAGTCCTTTTTTCTTACCCTGGTTAGATAATCGGCTTAATGGTATGTATGTATGAAGCTTAAGTATCAAACTATAATACTCCCCATAAATATGATGTATTTTGCCATACAAATTGTATGAAACGATGTGGTCATTGAATTCTATTTTTACAAAAATAATCAAAAAAGTTTGAAATATATTACTATAAATATTTTTTATATAAATTAAATTATATAGTTGAGGTGTTCTGGTGTTTCTCGTAATTTTTATTTTTTTTGTAAATATAGGCAGTTAAGTAAGGAAATTTGTCAAAAAAATAATATATTTCCTAATTAAAAAGTATAAGATATAATATTTGTACAAATTTCCAACGTTCCAGTTTTTATAGTTTTTGAGGTATGTGGTGGAAGTAGGACTAGAGTCTACAATCCGAATCTACCCGTTTGCATTCTGTTTCCGGTTGGCTCTCTGATTGGTTGAGATCTCGTAGTATTAAGTCAAATGAGCTGTGAAATTTTATATTAAATGCGAAAAATTAAAAGAATATTATATATTTAATTTATAATAATTTATAATTCAATTTATAAAGCAACTCGCTCACGCGAGTCGCTATTATTATTATACACAAACTTAAACCTAACCTAAGAATGCAGAAAAGAAACTCAGGGGCTAGACGCTACTGAAGTAGGTAATATAAAAAATAATCAAATGCTGATAACCCCTGACTGAAACAAAAATTCTATACTTTCTGAAATTTTGGGCTTTATGCAAAGTGAATCAAAGTTATAAAGGACACACACAGACACACCCTGACACACACAAACATAGACACACTAAATATTGTACTCCAAATTTTGACTTAAAGCATATATGCTGCAAAGCCTCAAGTTGGTATTTTTTGACTTCAAAACTGAAAAAAACCACAAAAAAGTAAACCTGGCCATACAAAACCTCACGTGTCTTGGCTTAAAACTGTCGATATTTTAAGAGAAGTTTACTTCTCAAATAAAACTTATATATCATAAATAAAATTATATAAACAATTAGAAAACAAAGCAATTAGACTGGGACTAGTGAATTGTACTTTTCAACAAATTGCAAGTTACTTAAAAGTAAGTAAGAATGAACAAATGTGATTTAAAAAATGATAATAGTTACCTCATTTGGTTTTAGGTGGGGAATCATTTTGCTTATGTAATTAAGAGGAGCTGGTAAAAGTTGACCCCGAAACATAATGTCCAAAAGTTGTATTGTAACTTCATTTAAACTATCGTCATCACTGCCAATATATTTATCTATAAAAATAATAAGTGTTGTTAATATAAACATACAACAAGAATAAAAAAATATATAGGTATTTTAGTAAAACATAAGTTGATTTTTCTTCAGTCATAGATTGTATGTATACATGTATCAATATACTTTATACCTGATTTAGCTCCATACTGTTGAATAAGTGTAGCAACAACAGCCCTCAAGAGCACTGAACAGTAACATAAAGCAGGACGAAAGCAGCTGACCAACCTCATTAGATGCCAAACTAAAGGATAACCATCAAATACTTGTCTAATATATAGTTCTCTTTCTATACTGACCTGCAACACAATACATAATATATAATATCCAAGTTATCATAATATATATTTCATTAAAAAATATTTAGACAGAAAATCATACACAATCAGGCTTGAACTAAGATTAAAGTAAAAATATAGTTAAAATACATTGATTTCATAAAATTGTTATTTATTTATTTGTATCTTCTAGTACACATAATAGGTCTTATTCTGATTCGTTTCAGAGTATGAAAACGTCTATAACCAACGGGCGACTTGTGTAAAAGGATTTCATCTGTGCGGTGTGACGTAATGAGTCCCGTATAAATGCAGTCAACTTTTGGACATTTCTCATATACTAAAATTCAGACGGATAAATTTAGACGAATCAGAATATGTACACTGACGAGTTTTTTTGCCAAACGGAAATTTCTTCCAACCAACCAGAGATGATGATAATATACTATACAATGTGTACTATGTTAAAATTGTGTCATTTAACGGCATTAGATTTCAATCAAATAGCCAACATAGTGAGTACTATTTTGTCTCTGGATAGTGCAAAAAGTGTACCTTATTAATATTTTTTTATATCCATACATGTACATTTAACTAGTCAACAGACAAACCTCAGTGAATTATTTGTTTTTAAATGTCTCCTTTACACACAAGTGCTTGCACTCTTGTGTTTCTTTTTCTGTATCTTATGAATATAATTTTTATTTAAGTAAGTATTTATTTTAAGTAAATACAATTCTCAGTGAATTTCCATTACAGTTGTTAAGAAAACTGCCTAACAGGTTGAAATTTGCTGAGACTGTTAAGCATTATTAAAAACCAAGTATTTTGTTTATCCAAAACAAATTTTCTTATAATTTATTTGAAATATTTACATACTTTGGTAAAATCTTCATCGGGCCAGGGTAATCCATTGTACATAACATCTGGTGAAACTAATTCAACTAGCAACAAAGATACACAGGTCATTCCATCTAAGCATGCACCGTTTTCTTCCTGTAAGTATACCAAAATTTTAATACTTTTAATTAGATAGCCTCTGTGACACCGGAATCCGCAGGTCTGAGTTAGATTCCCGATGGGACGCTAATTTCAAATAGAAATAATTAGGAGATTAACATCATTGATCTTAAAAATTTATTGTTTTTTTATTGGGAATAAATTTAGGTTGTAATGATAAAATCAAAAATACTTGTACAATAAATGTTGTTACCTCAATCATTATTGTAACATACTAACCATACATGACATTATAGCACCTAAAAGTAATTCTACTTCCCGACTAGACTGAGATAATGTCGCAATATTTATATTTTCAGTGGTCAAAGTGTTGACACTAGTTTTATTTATTTTTCGAGCGCCCTTTCCTATAATTCCAGCATGAAACACTGATGTATGACTTTGTGTGAGTTGAGTTAAAGGACCCTGAAACATAACATTATTAAACATTTTGCTAATACATACATAAATGATACCAAATCATGCATACTGCAATTCAGATAAAGTACCTGTTTATGATTTTGAAACATTAAAAGCTCATCTTTACTCTTTTCGAAATTGGCATTATTCTCTAAACCGTCCTTCATTTTGGAACCAAACATTTCAGATTCTCTGAAAAGAGCAGTCTCGAGTAACTCTCTCAAAGCGACAGATCTGGCAACTTTACTGCCACCGCAGACTCGACGGAATATTCTATAGGCTGTTTGAGTGCCTTTCATTTGTTTTGTTATATCTACAAAATATATCAATCGATTAATGAAGTGTAATTTTCTTTCATGCACATAAAACTTTACAATCTATAAATCCACTTGATGACAAAAAAACATTATAAATAATAAAAGATCATTCCAAGGCTGCTCTTACTTGTTGGCTCTGCAAAACAGGGGGTAGTTTACAATTAAAAATCCCTTAAAAGTTCAACTAAATCATGGTAAACCAATATATTCACTATCCAATTCCTTTGAAGAATTCGAAACAAACATAAATATCATCATGATAAATATAATATTATTTACCTTTTTCATGCAAACATCTGAAGAAATATTTAACATTAGCTTGCGTTATTTTCATGAGAATCTCAATCTCCATAATAGAATTCAAATTGTTTGGTACGTTGATGAGATCAATCATTGAAGCCATTGCATGACTTATGAACATGGAATTTTCATACTGATTTTTTTCATCTACGGAACTGACTGTTCCTGCAGTGCCGTGACAAACAAATGAAACTTGTTCGTTGAAAACTGAAACTAACTTCAAGAGATTCATTTCACATACAGTTGTTATTGGTTTGTTCTGTAGATGAATGACTTTTCCTGTTTTTTCCCACCTGCAATATATAGGCAATATTTTAATTAATTCATTTACAATAAACATATTCCAACTCCATGTTATTCTTTTCTTTTATCCTTTCCCTTTCTAATTCGTTGCTCTTTAAACACAATGTTACCATTCAGTACCATTTATTATATTCACTTTCTTTCCCCTTAGCGCTTTTGTCCCGTTTCTATCGGCGTACGCTTTGGCCATGATCCTAGAATTGGCGAGTCTGGTTATTACATTGAAGCGACTGCCATCTGACCTTCGTAACCCTTAGAAAGGGGAACCAGACAAATTGGATCATAGTTACACATAGCTAGTGATATAAAATATATAATTTATTATATTCACTATTTAATATTATTCTCCTCATTTGCACTTTCTTTTATACTTTCATTTTGCCCATGTGTAATAATATTGCCAAATTGTTTTATACAATAAAAATTTACTTTGTCTCGTTTTTGAGCCATGTCAGGTTTCCCCAATGTTAGCTATCACCTGGGCGAAAGTCTCCCTTTTTTTATTTGCTATGAAATCTTTTAATTATATAAATAGATACTAACCTTAAAAGAGTTGAAATATTGTGGCTAAATCTTTCCAAACATGTCTCTCGACGACCAACAAGTACCTTTTGATCTTCTGATGGTTTCTCTTCGGGTAAAACAACTGAATTAAGAGCCTCTCTCAAAGCATTTTCGTGAGCTTGTCTAACTAATGATATTGCTTTGTTTGTTTCTGAATTTTGGTCACTGTCCAATGTAGCCCTCATAGCTAAAGTTCCTGAAATTATTCTTACCAGAATCGCTAATGTCTTATCATCATCAGAATTCTGAAGAATGTAGCTCATAATATTGATAAACACCGACATAGACTCGTAACCTAGAAAAGAAAAAATATAAATAGTATCGACTACATTTTGCATCAAAACAATAAAAGTTCTAGTATAATATATATAAATTACATACTGATAAGAATAGCTACACGAGCAATTGAGTATTTTTCTAAAGTTGATCCATGCAATAATTTTCTTCTAATACTTGTAATATCCGCAGTAATACTTTCAAGCAAAGGAATTTTTGCTTCGGAACTTCTCACATCAGTTTCCATTCTTTGTAATAAATGTTCTGAAACAAAATAAAAATGTATAAAAAACTAAATTATGTACATATTGAATATTTAGTGATAGGTAACTGATAAAATTTCCACTACACATTACCTATAAAGTAATTTAGTACCTATAATTGAATATTAATTGTCAGGACACATTAACAAATTGTAATTAATCTGATAGAAAATATTAGTTCATAAATGTAAAAAGCATACCTAATAATTCTCTGCAAAATGTGTTCTGCGGTGCCCATCCTAACAAAAGAAGGAAGACGGGAGCATGGGCTCGCAGACAAAGAGAAACTAGTGCACCTCGAGCACATCCTGGCCCCAATCCTGTTACTCCAGAACCACATACTCTAATCAATTTATCCAACATGCCGGCTGATGCTGAAATCATATCCAGATATTCTAAACATAAGTAACAGTCAAGTATAAAATTTGGATATTGATATTTAATGGCAAACCAAAACAAAACAAAACTTGATGAAACTAATTAAAATAAATAAAAATATATTACATGCAACATTGATATCTTTAGTGAGAGCTTTCAGAACAATATCAGATTTGGACGCCAACTGCATGAGATAAGGGACTATTGCTCTTCTTCTGTCACTGTTTCCAGACTCCAAGTTCAGGCTGTCCTGTAAACAGAAACAATTCAAATTTCTGTAAACTGAGGACACTTTGTGACTGATTAAGTTGCAATAAATCATTAATTTTTTTATCAAACTAATTTACCTCAAACATCTTAAGAAGTGCTTGTCTGATATGTCCAAAATGTAAAGGTGAAAGATGTGTTAGTATAGCAACCACATGATCAATGTTTTGTGGAGAAGAATTCTGCAACGCTAATTCCAAAGCTCGAGGCACTACAAGAGATGGATCACAACGCCCCACATGACCCACTACCCAATCACATTGACTGTTTCCTATAAAAAATATGGAAGCAAAATTAAAAAAATAAAAGTATATTGGAAAAAAAAGCTTCCAGGGCTGCGTTCACAATGAACGCCGAGTGCACTTAGGGCCGAATTTATAAACAATTCTCAAATGGTGACTCTGAGAATTCTCACGTAAGCACTACTCAAACGAATTTGAGAACTACTAACAATGTCCTATTAATAAACAATACTTTGAGTTTACTCAGTCGAGAACAACGTTTGTCTATGAGTTGTATTTTTTACTTGATATTACCAACACATTTAGGCCCGCTGCGTTGGGATTCTGAATACTTATTGCATAGACACGTGCGCACATTTATAATAATAATAAGAACAAGATATGGGATGTTGATTTGACAATATAATATAACATTGAATCTGCATTGCCTCTCTAGATAAAAAAAATACAAAAATCAAAAATATAAAGAGAATTACTAATTTTGCAACAACCATGAATATAACAAAAAATATAAGTAAGTACATATTAAAAATGATATATTACAAATCTAGCAATAAAACATACAAATAATAAAAAAAAACTATGGTTGTGGTATTAATGTATATTTTTACTATGACAGAAAAAAGTACAAATTCTTACATCTATAATAGTATAAATATTAATCAAATATATATGCCAATAAAAGAAGTATCATATAAAAAACAATCAAGGTAGTTTTACAGAAAACATCACTATCCCTTTCAATTCCTGAATTCAACACATCATAGGTATTTATAACAAGTATCAGTCAAATAATAAAAATAATGTTGAAGTAAAAACCAAATAGATAAATTGGAGCGCAAGCCGAAAATTTAACGAGATGCAATACACGAAACTGACAACTGTAAAATATACAATGACGAAGTTATGTACACGCATGTTATCATCTCTTTCACTCGGTATAACTCTGTCCCATTCCGTCTCTCTGAGTAGTTCTCCAAGGCAGGTAGCCGGGCGACTTGAGCATTCGATATATTTCTATAGACTGCGCTGCAATGCTTAAGTACGCGTTTACGACATAAGCATTGCATATTGTTTATTAATACGATTTTGGGGTGCTAAGCATTGAGCACATACTAAGTATGTTTTATAAATTCGGCCCTTAGTGACGCTCTAAGCCGTTCAGAATAACCAGGAACAGACGCTCGAAAGACACTCTTCCAAACGATCTGTATAATCGTCGGGGTGAAAAATGCTTTGACGGTTAAAGTATCTGTTGACATCTATTTTATCTGTGGTAAGATGACTTCTATTTGTTTCTGTGGTCTCTGTTATAGTCAGTTGACATTATTTATGATGACAATATTTTTTTTTTTTTATTTGAAAAAATGGGCAACGTACAATAATATTTTTTTAAACAAATATAATAAATAAGAATAGCAACATAAGAAATTGAAGTTAATAATTTTCAGAAGGTCTGTATAGTCAATATTGAAGTTTATTATGTCATAAAAGTATATTAAGTCTGAGGTCCTTCGTCTTGTCTGTAAAGTCTGCAATTCATGTTTGTAGTTATTACCAAATTTGTACTTCATATGTTTCAAAAATATTTGTTGTATTCGTTCTATACTGTTAATATAAATATTATATTGTGGATTCCAGATGACTGATGCATGCTCCAATTGACTTCTAACAATTGTGTTATATAGTAAGATAAATTTTTTCACTTGTGTGAATGGTTTGCATACTCTCATCAGGAATCCCAACATTTTATAAGCTTTCAGTGTAATTGTGTCAATGTGTTTGTCAAATAAAAGTTTACTGTCCAGTTGTATACCTAAGTCTCTACAGTCTGATTTCTTATCAATCGCCTCCCTATTGATTGTGTATGTGTATTGTATTGTACTCTTTTTCCTAGAGAATGTAATGGAGTGACATTTTTTTACATTTAGTAACAGCTTATTCGAGACACAATAAGAAGTTAGTCTATCAAGGTCAAGTTGTAAGTCCTCACAGTCAGTAATGTCTATAACAGTTTTGTAGATTTTCATATCGTCAGCGCATAATATGTAATTACTGTTCCTGAAGCATAATCCAATGTCATGTATGTAAATATTAAATAAGAGAGGCCCCAAATGGGAACCTTGAGGTACACCCGATGGCACCTGTGTTGCAGACGATAGATGACCACCATACTCTACTATTTGGCTTCTATTAATAAGGTATGATTTTAGCCACCTAAGAAGATCACCGTGAATACCCAAAAGTCAGAATTAGATGGTCCACTTTATCAAAGGCTTTTGAGTAGTCTGTATATATTGCGTCAGTTTGTCTTTTGTTATCAAGGTATATACATTCACAAAGAGGTTATAAATATATCATTCAAAAATTTCCAATAAAATATTAGAGAACATTATTACTCCACTGCAAAATTGTTGTCTTTCGATGAAAATATAACCTAAAAAGACACATGTATGATAAATGACATTTGACATTTAAAACGGCGGATGTTGAGTTCAGATTAAAATGCCGCTCAAAAGCGTTCAATGATTGGTGTGAAAAATACCATAACCTGCAACTTCAGGTACATCCGACACCCGACGCCGAGTGTTCTATCTGAACACAGCCACGAATAAGCATAACTTCTAGAACAATGCTGGATATGTTTAATACTGTGAATAGGGAAGGGTTCTAAAAAATTTTAACATCTCAATAGAGACAAAGTTGGAATATTATAAGAGAACCAGGAACTCAAGGCGCCTACAGGGCTTGCCTTGAGTTCCTGATCCTTCTATAATATTCCAACTTCCTAACTCAAGGCGCCTACAGGGCTTGCCTTGAGTTCCTGATCCTTCTATAATATTCCAACTTCCTAACTCAAGGCGCCTACAGGGCTTGCCTTGAGTTCCTGATCCTTCTATAATATTCCAACTTCCTAACTCAAGGCGCCTACAGGGCTTGCCTTGAGTTCCTGATCCTTCTATAATATTCCAACTTCATCTCTTTTGAGATGGTAAAAATTTGTCATAAAATATCATTGACTCCTGACAAGGAAAAAATCCAATGTTTGTGTATATGCAACTATTATAATATTTGATACTGACAAAGTTATTTTTACAAACGTTGTGGAATCCATGATTTTTTAATTGATATGATATTTTTTTTTCTATTGATAAAAAGCAACCATTTAGAGAATTGATAATTGACAGGTGTGCAAACTCTTTATGAGACAAAAGTTTTTATGGTTGGCTTAGAAATTTATGTAATAAAGTGAGGTTTTCACTTGTATTTTTGATTTACTTTAAATATGATTTTATATAAGTACACATAATTCAAAGAATACATAAATTAGTAAGAATAAAAGAATAATAATGGCAAATATTATCAATATTTACCCAACATCATATCAATACACATAGCTCGATCTGCTCCGTCCAATCTGCTCAGTGAAACTGTTGCAACATTCAATAAAGATCTAACAGCTTCACAGTTCTGTAGAGCTGCAACTGAAAATATTATTGTTTAAATAAAGAAATTATCTTATTTTAAATTTGGAAACAAATTAACCCAAAAGCCTGTATTATGTGAGAATAGCTCAAAAAACAGAATTCCAACAGATACAGTATTTCTTATTTATTGAACCATGAACCAAGAAGAAAATCTGTAATCAAGACATTTATTTTTTCAAAAAATGAATTATATTAGAGAAAGTAGAACTAGTACTTATAAAAAAATATTGTGCTATCTTCTTCTTCCAGTATCTTTTAAGGTTCCCCCAACGTTGATGTCACTAGAGAGTATATCTCCCTATCTTCAGCAGTTCCAAACAGCTCCTCCACGGTCCTAATTCCCGTCCATTCTCGTATATTACGGAACCATGAAATTTACTTCCTGCTGACACCCCGTTTCCTTCCATTTTTCCTCAATGATCAGAACCAGTAATTTATATTTGACCCCTCTTAGTACACATCTCAAGTATGACACCTTTGGGATTTTGATTTTCGTCAACAGTTCTTTTTCAGTTCTGGCCCTCTGAACACATTTGAATTGCTGACCATATCCGTCCATGGTATTCGCAGCATTTGGCGATGTATCCACATTTCAAATGCTTCGAGACGGTTCATGGTACTTATTTTGAGGGTCAACTCCGTACAAAAGCATGGACCAAACATAGCAACTGACCATTCTTTGTCGAAGTTTCAGATTTAGGTTATAATTGCAAAATATTCTTCATTTCATTTTGCTATAATAAAATGAGAAGAATAAGATAGATAAAAAAGTAGGCTGAAACTGGATATGAACCAAGTTTGTCTACTGAGTACAACATACTAACATTTGATTATACAGTTGAATCACAAAGAACAATCCTGAAAAGGTTATTTTAGAAAAAATTGGAGCAGTGTAGCTCTTATGCATTTAAAAAAAATACTTTTCACAAAAAATGGAACATACTAGAACAGTTTGTATTGCCCCCTGCTATTCCTTTGAGAAGATTAATACTCCAAGGAGCTAAAATTTGAGCCCATGGTGTCTCCAATTCACAAAGTGCTGAGGCAATCATCAAAACAGCTTCCATGGAGGGGTTACCCGAACCAGATTCATTCTGAAATCACAATCAATACAATGGTAATTATATATTTAACAATTTTTAGGGCAAAAAATGAATAAACAAGAAATGAACTAATATTTATTTATTTATACATCTTCTTGTACATAATATAAACAAATATAATTGTACACTGGCGGGCTTATTGCCATTAGGCAATTTCTTCCAACCAACCAGATTACAAAGTATTACAACATTGTGCATGTACAACAGCAAATAAATAAGAGTAAAAGAAATCAAAGAAAATACGTATAACACTTAAATACTATTAAAACAAAAAAAATAATAATTCATAGCAAGAAAAAAGGATATGGTAAGGACAGGAGAGGAAATCGGGATCAGATGTTCAAGGATAAATATTCGTTCTTTAGTTTTTTCTTGAAAGTGAGTTAGACGACGCAATATCCGGACTAAGGCTATTCCATAATCTTGCTGATTGTACTTCGAACGAAGAGCTGAGAAATTCTGTATTATGGATAGGGATGGATAGTGTTGTACGTTCAGCAGTTCGGAGTGGAAGTCCATGGTTGGATAAATAAGTGAATTTGCTTTTTAGGTACTGTGGCAGGTTTGGGTTCGAGAGAATATTGTACAATAGTGACAAAATGTGTATATTGCGCCGCTGGCGTATCCTGGGCCAGCAAAGAAGATTGCGGTAAGATGATATGCGATCAAATTTTTTCAACCCAAAGATGAATCTGATACATATATTCTGAAGACGTTCAAGTTTATTGAGATGCACTTCATTTGCATCCAAATAGCATATATCGGCATACATTTAGTGATCAAAGCTGATTTTTAGATAAAATGGAGTTATCTAAATGCATTTAATTTCAAATTGTAATATAAGTACATTGACAGTTACTTCAAGTGCTTGTGAGGTCAGATGCACAAGGCAATACATCTCCCTGTATGAACAATTGTAATATAAGTACATTGACAGTTACTTCAAGTGCTTGTGAGGTCAGATGCACAAGGCAATACATCTCCCTGTATGAATAGTTGTCAATAAGTATGTATGCATCACAACTCAACTACTATGTAACTCATGTGATTTATAGTGAACGATACTGGGAGGCACCTCACACTTAGGTCGTCTGGATCACAGAGTACCAACTCTTTGAAGGAGGTGGACAAAGCCAACAAAGTGGCATACTATGATCGATGCTTTAGTGTGAGTGGTCCATTAAAGTGGAATAAACTACCTCCTGATGTCCACGGTGCTCAAAGCAAAGACACCTTCTCTAAAAACAAGTTTGTTTCGCAGAGCATTACAAAATTGAGCTACCAGCGCCCTTAGAATGATTTTGAATCATTAAACGGTGCTATATAATTCACAACGGAGCGTACTCAATTTGTGAGGCTATGTGTTTGTGTAGTTGTTTAAAGTGGTACCTGTATAAATTTTCTGACTATTGTGCATGTGTTGATTATTGTAGTTTTTTGTATGTTAGTGATGACGTATGGGGGTAACTTTAGTATGTCTATATTTTTTTTGGAGTGTTTTTGGTATGATGCCTGTAGATGATAATATTATTGGGACTATTGTTACTTTTTCTTGTTTCCATTGTGATTTTATCTGTTCTGCTAACGGTATGTATTTTTTCTAAATGTTTCTTTTGTAGATTTGCTGTATTTGGTATCGATATTTCTATTACATATGTGTTTATGTATTTTGTCGATTAATGTAATGTCTGATCGGCTATGTAGGTTTTTTCTGTCTGTGATTATGTCTCTATTCCAGTATAATTTGTAGTTATCATTTTCTGTTACAGCTGGGGGTGTGTATTGAAACCACTTGGGGTGTGTTTTGATAAGTTTATGTTTGTGGGCTAGTTCCAAATATATGTGTTTGCAGATATTATCGTGTCTTATTGTATATTCCGTCGGTGCAAGAGTTGAGCAGCCACCTGTTATGTGTTCAATTGTTTCTTTTTGTAATTTGCATTTCCTCCATGTGTCGTTTGTTATAGTATTGTCTTTTATAATATGTTTTGCGTAGTTTTTTGTTTTTATTATTTTGTCCTGTTTAAATACTTCTGTTTCTGCATAGAGGTCTGAGTGTTTGAGCCAATTATTACTAAGTGCTTTATCAATATGTTATTGTTGTAGATGACTTGGGTGTATTCCATGTAATGTTTTATTTTTCCATGTTTCAATTTTTGCGTCATGTGTTGTTATTTCTAGATTGCGTTTGTTGTCGTTGAGTGTAAGTGGTGAGTACGTGTGATCTATGTTTATGATTTCGTTATGTATTGGGCTATTTCGTTTGGTGTAGAAGTATTGCCTTAAGTTATTTATTTGTGTATGGTGTAGATTTTTTATATCTATGAGTCCTCTTCCTCCTTCCTCTCTTGGCAGTGTGAATCTTTCCATTGCTGAATGTTCGTGGTGAATTCTATGTTTTGATGATGTTGTTCTGAGTTTAATGTTGAGATCGTCAAGTTCCTTATTGGTCTATTTAATTATTCCAAATGTATATGTTAGTACTGGTATTGCGTATGTGTTTATTGCTTTAGTCATATTTTTTCCATTTAGTTGTGTTTTGAGGAGGATATTTATTCTTTTAACGTATTTCGTTTTTGGTGGTTTCTTTTATCTTTTTATCTTTTATGCTTGGGTTCTGGAGAATTCCCAAGTATTTATAAAATTCATTTTCGTCCATTGCGCGTATTATTTCATTCGTATCCTTCAAGGTGCTTCCCGTGTGTTCCTTGGGTTTTCCTCTTACTATTGAGCATGTGTTGCATTTATCAATACCGAATTTCATTTTTATGTCATTAGTAAAGCGTTTAGTTTTATAAATTAGTTGTTTTAGTTCGTCATTATTTTTGCCATATAGTTTTAAATCGCCCATGATTATAGAAGGTGGTTGATTTTTATAGGATTGGTATTTAAGTTGTGTGTTGTGATATTGTAGCCAAGTTTGCTTTTGTTAAGCATCTTGGAGAGTGGGTTGAGGGAGATACAGAACCATAGTGGGCTTAAGGAGTCACCTTGAAAGATTCCGGTTTTAATGTTTATTTGTTTTGATTTTATCATTTTGTTGTTTAGTTTTAGGTATATATTGTCATGTTCCAAGTGTTCATTATTTGTTTTAAAAATTCAATAAGTTTTATGTCAATTTTGTATATTTCTAAAACTTTTACTAACCATGAGTGGGGGACACTATCAAAGGCTTTTTGGTAATCTATGTATGCACAGTACATGTTCCTTTTCTTCTTTATCGCCTGATTTGTTATTGTCCGGTCGATGATGATTTGTTCTTTACATCCTTTTTGTTCTTCTGTCAATATGTTATTTTGTGTTAGGAAAAGATCTATTTTTGTAGTTATAATTGAGGTAAGAATTTTGTATATTGTGGGTAAACATGTGATGGGACGATATTTAGATGGATTTTGTGTGCATGTTGATTTAGGTTTGAGATATGTGATTCCTTTATTGAAAAAAGATGGGAGGTTTTGGTTTTCCGTTACGCATTTGTGTAATAGTTCGGAGAATTTTTCTTGTGTTACAGGGAGATATTTGTACCAGTTATTTTGGATATAATCTATACCTGGGGGCCTAGCCAACATGACAAGTTAAAAGTTAACGTTTGGAGAAACGTTGGTTGGTTGGTTTGTGCGTTATTTTTTTTGTATGGGATTTGACGTTTGATTATGTCACACCGGACCAACCCACAAACGTTTCTCCAAAAGTTTACTTTTAACTTGTCATCTTGGCTAGGCCCCGGGTGTCTTCAAGTTGTGTGTCTTCTTTATAGCAGTTTTGAAGTCAGTTATATTTATTTGTATTGTGGCGATGTTTTGAAATTGGTTATTGTCATTTTCTTCCTCTGTTATCCATGTGGCATTTTCGTTGTGTTTTTTGTTTTCAGACCAAATGCTCTTCCAGTATGATTCTATTTCATTTAGTTTAGGTGCGTCTGTAATTTTTATATTGTTGTTTTTAGGATGTTATAGAAGCTTTTTTGGCTTGTTTGAAAATTGAGATTGTGTGTTTTCCTGTCATTGCATTTTTTGTAACGTTTTAATCTATGTGATTGTGCTGATAACTTTTGTGTTAGCGTATCAAGGAGTATTGTTAGGTTGTGTTCATTGTATTTGTCTTTAATCGTTTCAATTTCTCGTAGTTTTCTTGGATTTATTAGATTATTTTTAATTTTTTGTGTTACTTTGCCTATTTCATTTCTTAGTGAGTTGATTTTGATTTGTATTCTGTGTTGCCATGCTGGTATAGTGCTTCTGTGTGTTCTATGGGAGTTCTCTGTTTTATCGTTTATATTTTGTTTATTTAGTGTAATAATGGTGTATGCGCTACAATAAACTAATACATGTAATTTTTCGAGTGTTGTTTCAGTGTTAATCATGTTATGCAGAATTGTGTTGATAATATTGATCATGTTAATGGTTTGTTTGTTGATTTTGAGTTTTGGTAGGTGTGGTCTTGTTGTGGGGTCGCTATCTTTATATATTTCGATTGTGTGTTCTAGTGTGTTTGTGATTTGTGTTTTTGTGTCTGGGTTTGGTTCTGTTCTTCCGTTGGTCTCGTCATTGCTGTTAGGGATTATTGTTGTATTATTGTTCATATTGGTGGATTTGTTAGTTATGTTAATATTTGGTTGTTCGGTGTTACTTTGCTGTGGTATTATTGATCCTTCCTGTGGATTGTTGTGGTCCACTTGCGCACCTCTTATGTCTTGTGTTAGTGTACCTATTCTATTTTGATTACTCATTCTGATTGCGTTTTATTTTATTTGATCAAGTATTGATAGTTGTATTCTTTTGTTGTTTATTATAACTCTTTTCTGGTCCGCCAGTCGCTCTTCTGTAATAATGTGTGAGAGTTCTGGATAAATTGTAGCGAATTGTGTATGTAGCTCCTGTCTGTATCCAATTATTTGTGTGTCTCCTTGTGTGATAGTGTAGTAGCAACGCATGAGGTTTATGTTCATGTCATCTTATTATTATTATTATTATTAGCGGTATATTTTGTGATTTTACCTCATAATCAGATTGATTCATAAATTTAGACACAGCATCGTGAAACACCATGGCAAAATATTCCAATACTGCTTCCCTTGCAGCTGGAAATGACCGTAATAAACTAATTGCAGTCTTAGTTAGTTCCAAAACATTTTGAAAACCACCTCTGGTAGCGCCATATATAAAAGTTCTTAATTCAGCCATTGGATCGGCCACTGGTGCATTAAGAGGAGCCATGATTTCACAATTATTCCACTGAATACAGAATCACATTAATATAAATATAAAATGTTAAATAAAAGTAAATCATCAAAATGAAAATTACAAAATACAATTTGACAAACGCCGCATTTGACAGCTGTTGTTTCTTTTCTATGGTTGTTGTCGATTAGAATCATAGAAATTAAAAGATGGACCCATTCCGAATGGACGCGTTCCAAATCAGAATAGAGTGCATCGCTCTATTAGTGCGACCTGAAGTTACAACGAGAGGACATTTGAGCGATGGTAAACGGTACTGTAAGGCTACTCATGAAGTTGATTAAGGTAAAATTAAGATCAGCTTCAGACTTTAGCAATCTTTAAGGTTAAATAAATTGAAGAGTTATATTAATATATGCAACAATTAATGGCAATTTCATACTAAGCGTTGAAATGAACAAATTTTTGTGATTGAATGTAGAGAAAGATTAAGAATGGAATATATTGGAGTAATGATTTATACATTTTTAAGATGAAGGCAAGCTAAGAACATATTGAAAACGTGTCATGAGTAGCCCCCCAGAGCGGTCTTGGAGTGAATTCGCGTGGTAAATTGCTTGATGTTTTGTTCGTTGTTTTCATTTCATGTACCGAACAAGATCGTAACCCTAAAAGTACAAGCTAATCAATAACAAACGTGAAATAAATAAACCTAACCGTATTCGTTGAAACAAATACTATAATATTATTATCTATTATGAGTTTCTCCATTTTAATATTACAGATCTTATATATTCCTCCATTATACATGTTCCTCCATTTCAATATTAAGGATCTTTTTTTATTGAAAGTATTTTAGTTTTTCTTGTTAGTATGCATAATTTTTTGTATTTTTGTAAATATATACCTATTATCCTTGTCTAACTTTCATTGATTATGTCTTTCGGTTACATAAAATTATTATTTCTATGTTGACTTCAAATAAAAAAAAACCACGTATTATTTATTTTATAACAGATACTATGAAACTCCACTGTATTAACAAAAAACATTGAAATTATAAATTGATCTTTAATTTAACTTTGGTGTAATAATCAGCTCAGTTGGTTGGGTATCTGATTGCTGATCCAGGGGTCCGCGTTCAATTCCCGATGGAGACACAGTTATTAATTGTGTTTTCAGTCTGGATCTGTGAGACGATTAATATCGTAAGTCTCCAGAATGTGGCAACTTGTTATTGGGTGCGTGTTAAATTAATATTTGACATAGACCTGTTAGTTGCTCGAAAAGCTATCAAAAATAAAATAATCCAACAATAAAACAAAATAATCCTAAAACAGGCATTAGTACGTTTCAAAAAAACTAATATTTAGTGACCGTCGATTTTTTTATGATTAAACAATGGTTTTCCGCGTTTCTTAATGGTTGACCATTATTATCCATAACATTCGTACATACATACCATCACGCCATGTCCCTTGCGGGGTAGGCAGAGAGAACCGAACGCCACATCTTTCTATCCTGGCACGCATCCCTCGCCTCATCCTCAAAAAGAATCAGTGAGTCGAATCTACGTAATAATCGTTCGGTAGCTATTAAAGTTTAATATTTTTTTATAGTAACAAGAGTTCAAGTTAAATCAATAACTAGTCTCGCCTACGGGCCTTGGCAAGACCAAGTTGACTTCGTCGATATCGAAAATTCTATTCACCATTCATCTGACCCAGGAGGCAGTGTGGGAATAAGAAGACTAAATATAGTCACCATCCATCTGACCAAATGGCAGTGTGGGGACGTATTTAGGGCTTACGAGCCTAATCGACAAGGATATTAATTTAATTAAGAATGAATTAGAAGTAAATTCAAAAATATATCCAGCGCCGAACGATAATAAGTGGACATCACGCACCGAAGAACACGGAACGAGCCAACGCGATCTTCCAGGAGATTGCGCAGAACGAGCGCCCAGCGTTATCGCGAACCGCGGAACGTTGCGGGCGCCTAGACAATAAAAGTCGCACCGCGGACCCAACACCGACCCTCTGTATCAAGGTAGGGCTATTCAGACCTTTAGTGAAATTATAAAAATGAACAATTTTATTATGAACAAGTGAAACAATATTAACAATTTTAAATTTAATGTGGACAATTTATCGGTACATACATATATAATTCCGTTTGTAGCATCATGGCCATGTCAACGCATCATTATATTATTTGTTGTTTTTTTGTATTCTGCGATTGGGATCGCGATTGCAAATTTATTGTATTTTATATGTTTTTTTTTTGTATGTCTATTTTATTTTAACTTGAATTTGTTTTCAAAGACTGCAATTAAACAAAAACCAGAATTAACTAAAAAAATTCTTTTATTACTGGAGTGAGCCCCTGTCATTACGATACGGCACGGTGGGAAGGTGGAAGCGTCAGGATCTTGTACTCTCCGCTTGCGAGAGAGTCAAATCTGGAAGCAACTTCTACCTAAATTTTACCCCCCGGTATCAATACTAGTAAAAAAACGTCACTTTGACAGTGGAGCGATATTCACCTACTATTTCATAGAGCGACTTAGGCGACATTGGTGGGAGTAAACCGTGATTTCGAACGAGCAGAGTGATTCGCCGCGCGAATCGCTCGATGCAATCCGAACGGGTTGGAGGATATTCCGAACGCAACCCTGGAATTCTGTTTGGTTTTTAGTTATTTTTCAAAGATAATTCGTTTTTGACATTTGTCTCCATCGCTTCTATGGATTTTCCTAGTTGACTTGGGAATTTAGAATCTGTATGTGTTTTATTGTAATTTTTTATAATTATTTATTTTATTTGTAGATTATGTATAATTGAATTGGTAAATGGTTTTTTTCACAATGTAATCTGTATTGCATCAACCGTGCTTTTCCACGCTAAAAATAAAACTGTTTCTTAAAAAGTTTTGTGAAGTGTAAATTCGCTGTCAATTGTCTATAATGTATGTAATGTTTTTCTTTTTTATTTATTTTTCTCTTATGATATTCAAATAACTATGTTGTGTTGTGACTTATATCAATCGTTGTATCATTTCTAAGATCTAATACCTATTTGATTTAGTTGTAGCATACTCACGTATGTTTTTGTAATTTATTCACATTATACTTACAAATATCATAACATAATTATTATTCTTTTACTCGGGATTTTCCGTACAAAAATGTCACCTTTATATTTATCAATGTCCTTAATATTTATGTTATTTTATATTGCTTCTCGGGTTACTAACAGGTAAGTAATATTTATTTAACACTCACCCAAAGTTGTCATATTCTGGAGACTTATGATATTTATCGTGTCATAGTATGTAAAAATGATTTTGTAAATTATAATAAATAAATAAAATAAAAAATAATAATAGTAGAAAACACAAATAAAAAACTGTGTCTCTACTGGGACTCGAACCCGGAACCTATGGTATGGTTTTTATCCTCATTTTTTTCCTTTTTCTACATTACACAGTAGTGTGTCACATTAATTTGTCTTAACAACCTCATTATTCTGCTTATAAACATCTTAAGACTCAACAAAACTTCTAAACTACGTCATTCTGTATAGTGTGCCCATACAAAATTTATACCTACTATACTTAAGTCATAGTATAAAGGCTGATTTTTTTCTGTTAAAGGATATCACAACAACCTGAGTAGTGGTGGCTTTCGGAGATAACAGCCTTCAAAGTGTTGAAAATTGCTATTTAATACATCAGTTATAGTAGTTATTTTATTAGACTCTGGGAACAGACTGATCTGTATACAATTTGTAAGAAAACATAAAACACAATATTATATACAAAACCAAGGGGTTCCAAAATGATTAAAAGTTAGAAAACATAACATTGTACAAACAAATCGGCAATCGCAAAGTTGTTTTACGGAAACAAGAACAGTTCCTGAGACATAAAGCTTTAACCACTTTGTATCACAATCTGAAGATATTTTTTCGAAAACATGAAAAGTAAGGTGATATTAAAATAAAATTTCTACATCCGTTTAGTGCTGCTCCATCCTTTCCTTGGCCTTTTAGAGATGATATTTGTTATGTTCTCCTTAGTAAGTAGCACAGTTTCATGAATTGATCCATCTATTACAAAATTATCACTATTTGGGTGGGTGCACTATTTTCCTGACAAAAATATATCAATTAAATATTCAAGATGTTAAAATGTTATACAACAAAAATAGTCAAAAGGAATGTTTTACAACAAATATAATTTCACATTTATTAATTTTGCAACTAATTAAATAATTAACACCTTGGATGATCACCACCCTTTCTAGGTGAGACAAGACTGATGTGTGAGTTAACACGCTTGTGTTTTGCTTCCTTTTATAAGGTAATGCACACCTGTCACTGGTTACCCCACATTGTGGGATATGCCTTGATGGTATGATAGAAATGACATAGGAATCAAATGTGAGGTCAACATACACTCTTGTTATTGGGGAATATTGGGAGTCTTTAATCCTGCAACACCCGTAACTTTAACTATAATAAAACAAAAAAAAAAGATTTTGAAGAAAAAGATTTTAAGATATTTGACTATTTCTTGTATAACCTGTAGTTGTATTTTAACTATAACTACTGATTTAACTACTCTGTGAAAAAAAAAACATCCTTAATAATGATTAATTATCATCTGCAGTATTTAAGTGACAATAAGAAAATACCCCTCCCTCGAACACACAATCTAATCTCAACTGAAGGATAAATGCAACATTTATGTTATTCAATTATTATTTATAAATTATGTTTCTATATTAAATAAAATTATGATAAATTAAACGATAATTTGTGTTCAGATTTTGAATTTTAATTAAAACTTGCTTTTTGTGTTGAAAAAATTTTTTAGTATCAATCTGGGGGGCAAGTCCCGTCAAACAATGGAACCAAAACCCTCATGATAACCACATCATGGATATAATTATCATATGAGTTGTATATATATTGAGATATTATACTCTATAAGATAATTATATCCATGATATGAGTAATCATGGGGGTTTTGATTTCACCTATTGACAAGTCTTGCCCCCCAGATGTGTGTATATAAAAAACTTCCTAGGTATATTTTTTGTTTGTGTTTAGTTTCTTAAAAATATTATATTCAAGTTTAACATGTGGAGGTGTGTACTTGTTTAAAAATTATTTTTTACTATTTATTCAAAATATTTACTTACAAGTATAATATATTGGTTTTTCATTACTAGGTACTCTTTTGCATAATTACTTACTTGAAAATTTATTATTTTCATTGTACATTACCACTGAACTTTTTTTGTAATTACAAACAAACAAAATATCTTTCAAACTCCTATAATTATATTTTTTCTTGTGTTTGACTGTTTGATGAGTGAATTTATTATTTTTTCACAAATCAGTAGATTGCTGTGAGGCACCGGCTTAGAATAGTGCTTCCACTGTTTTCGAGTGTCCCGTAAGAGCCGGGTAATCGAAAATACAACAGGCAACAATAACATCTGACATAGTTCAGCAATGATGTTCACCACCCATTCTGAATGTAGTGCCTTTTTAGGTGAGACGAGACTGGTGTGTGAGTATAGGTACACATATGTGTTGTGCTCCCTTTTATAAGGCAATGCACACCATCGCTGGTTACCCCACATTGTGGGATATGCCGTGATGGTATGTATGTATGTAGTATATTTGGAATAAGATTCTAAATGGCCAAGAGTGAAGAAGGTTGTTATATAATATGTAGTGAAATCAACATAATAATATTATATTTAGAGTTTTTACATCTAGTTACATTATATCAAATATGTAAATCTTTAAACTTTATAGTTTTAATTTTTAATGCTTTTCTGTACATGAATTTGTTATTTTTATTATCTCTGTTATTTGTTCAATACAAATTTTCATACATATGGCATATTGTAAAAACATTTTAAATGCGATAGGTATTTAATTATAGGATCATGAAATTTTATTATTGAAGTTTATTTGTTTTGTTGTTAATTTTTTCTTGTTTATATTTTAACATTTCATTATAAGATTCCCAGTGGAAACACAGAATGTTTCTAATTGTGTTTTCAGTATCCATTTGTGAGACCAATATTACTATCATAAATCTCCAGAATGTGATGTGTTATTTACCATAAATAATTACTGTTTGTTTCCCGAGAAGCAATAAAAAATTAAATTTTTTTTTTTTTTTTTAAAAAAAATGAATATGTCCTTGTTAAACAAGTACATATACATCTTCCTACGTTCCCTAAAATAAGCAAATGAATGCTTGTGCTTAGGTGAACGAAATCGGTCGAGGCAGGATTCGAACTCGCGACCACTGGATTACTAGCCCAGAGCGCTAACCGCTCTGCCACCGACCCATCTATAAGCATATCATTGAATTTTTCTTTTATTCCATTCAATATCAAGTATTATTAACTTGGCACATTTTATGATCTATTTTTTGAGTTTAGAAATGCTTTAGTGTAGAAAATTTGCCTATTGTAATATAAAGAAAAACACCTTTAGAAAAATGGTTGATATCTTCAGTTCGCCTATCGCACATTAAGTTTTGAATTTTTTTAAAAATACATATATATATATACATACCACCACGCCATGTCCTTCACGAGGTAGGCAGAGAGAACCGAGTGCCACGTTTTTCTATCTTGACACACATTCATCGCCTCATCAACATTCATACATCGCCTCATGCATGTTTGTCTGTTGTTCACACTTCTTACATTTCCGTCTTTCAGAATATCGTTCACATGGTCTTGCCAACCTTTTCTTGGGCGCCCCCGACCTCTTATTCCGTTCCTGTCAGCTTTGTATATTTTCTTCACCAGATGTTCATCATTCATTCTTACCATGTGGTCAAACCATCGCAATGTGTTAACTTTCATTCTCTTAATTGTATCTTTCTTCATCTTACATTCTTTTATTTCGTACGCTGTCATACATTGTTCCGTTACATTCTTCTAAGCAAGCTCATTTCAACTGCAATTATTCTGCTTTCGTGCGACTTCTGCCATGTCCAGGTCTCACTTGCAAACGTCAGGGTTGGCACTTCTATTTTACAACAATTGCTCTTATATGTTGTATTTTTTTTTAAGTTAGTTCAAACTTTTAAAATAAAAAAATCTTTCGTATGTTATGCTTGCAACATGAAATGAAATTGAAACTGAACTGTACCAATTTTTTTAATAGAAATGATCAGATGTGTCAAGTTATACTTGGTATTGAATGAAATAATACTGAGCATTTCCGTGTGAATGAGGGAAACATAAAAAGACTCAACAGACAAGCATATGAGATGAGATGATGTATGAATGTTTATGAGGGGATTGGTGTTTTTCAAGAGTTTGGTTTACATTTTTCTCTGCCCATCTGGTAAGCATCAGTGTAATGTTCTTCCTTGGTCTTTCAAGAATCTTTTTAATAATTTAATGAACCCTAATATTCAATTTCCTATTGACTACTATGACAGATTGCAAAATTAAAACTTCCCAGGACCCTCGATTATGTTATTGTATATATATTTCTTTTTTTAGTTGGCAGTTTCGTATATTTTTTTTCCATTCAAATTGAATATTTTTTTGATTGCATATATGCAAACATTGGATTTTTTCCCTGTTGAGAGTCAAATGATATTTTTTTGACAAACTTTTTAACATCTCAATTGAGACGAAGTTGGAATATTGTAGAAGAACCAGGAGCTCAAATCACCTACAGGGCTTACAACCTGTCATCGGCTGGTTTACGTGATCACTTTATGCGCTTGCGCAACATTCACCTGCCTTCTTATTGAAGGTAAATTTTTAAATGAATGTAAATTTTGAAAGTTCTATATATTTGAATAATGAGTAACTAATCACCCGAAAATAAGACATTATTACTATTGCCATCTATGAAGTAACGAAGAAACCCTTTTGTAACGTCACCTATTAAGAGATTGATTTATTTGTAAACAATGAAAGCAACAGTCCTTATAAATGAGGTGACGATGTTCTCGCACCGATGTCACCACTGAACTGGGCCAGAAATATTATTTCATTTTGGCTTGTTTATTGTTTACAAATTTCATCTTTTGGTGCCTTGAGTTCCTGAATCCTCTATAATATTCCAATTTGTTGAAAAGTTTGTCAAAAAAAATATCCATTCATATTATTCCCTTTCTAAATTCTTAGTGATTTGCATTTTAATAAAGCACCAAAATATCCATTCATATTATTCCCTTTCTACATTCTTAGTGATTTGCATTTTAATAAAGCACCAAAATATCCATTCATATTATTCCCTTTCTACATTCTTAGTGATTTGCATTTTAATAAAGCACCAAAATATCCATTCATATTATTCCCTTTCTACATTCTTAGTGATTTGCATTTTAATAAAGCACCAAAATATCCATTCATATTATTCCCTTTCTACATTCTTAGTGATTTGCATTTTAATAAAGCACCAAAATGTGTTGTCCCAATATTTCATGTTTAAATGGGATTAGCTGGTATCAAGCATTCTCAGTTCTATTAAGATTATAGGGATAATTATCTCTTAAATATCATTATAAGAGGAATTAAGAAGTCTTTATTTCACATGTTTCGTAAAATTTTATTTGAATTGATAATTTTTAATGTGTAGAATCATATACAATCATGACCTGAAAGCAATCAGTGTAACGGATTGGAAGGTGCGGGCAATAGTCCAAGTGGAATGGCGGTAAGTTCTTAAGGAGGCCAAGGCTCATGATAGCCTGTAGCGCCATTGGTGATGATGATGAGAATCATGTGTTCTTATTAAAAACTTAATGGAAACTAAATCAAAAATTATGTAAGAATCAGTATCTTGCTCAGAGATGCTGATTGTTTGATCAACAATGATTGATCAAATTCTAATTACAATTTTATTTTAAGAATAATATTTCGATATTTTACAAATTTTTGTACAATATTGAAATCAGGCATAAACAGTAATTACAATTTGATGATGGGACCGGTAACAGATCCAGATGCATAATAAACAGATAAATTAGATACAAATAGTATGCAATAATATTATGGACTAGGGAATGTTGAAGTTTTTTCTCTTCTAAAAGAGGCGATGGTCCATAAAAGTTTGTGAACTACTGATAGAGACTAAACAAATTTATTTTTTGTAATTTTTAAACTTTTGATCTTCTAATGTTGAACTATCGTCAACTTCCAAATAGGATTGAGTATGAGCGCACAAAGTCAAATACGGGTCATTACACGTCAAATCATCCAGCCGTGTCACCCTAAGTCTCAGATTTTGTTGTAATTTTTTTATTTGTTCCTTTTGACATCCTTATTTAACAATGCAAAATATTATTTTGATATCTTGTATACTTTTTGAGATATAATTTTTTGAAATTGGTTAAAATATGACCCGAGGTCTATTTCCGAGGCCTTGCATTTTTGTGACACCATATAGTATAAAAACATCATAACTTTTTCAATTTTTAATGTAGGTATCTCAGTGAATTTTTCTTTAATACTCTAATAAATAAACGTAGATTTATGTAGAAATACAAATATATTCATTCAAATCTTATACATTTTATATAAAAAAATGTTAAACTCGTGTTTTCCGGTTATTTTTTTGCAAAAAACAATAATGAACACCTTTGATGATCACCACCCTTTCTAGGTGAGACGAGACTGATGTGTGAGTTAACATGCACATGTTGGGCTTCTTTTTATAAGGTAACGCACACCCGCACACCTGTCGCTGGTTACCCCACATTGTGGGATATGCCTTGATGGTATGAATGATTGAAAGACTCCATAGTATAAAAACATCATAATTTTTTCAATTTGTAATGTATCTCAGTGAATTTTTCTTTAAAAGATGCATTTGCAGATGTAGATTTATATAAAAATACGTAACGATTTATGTAACGCTGAACAAACCCACTAAGTGTCAATTCAATACCAACTTTTTTTTTCAAAATTTTTTGTGAGATATCAAATAAATAAATTGTAATGCATAAACCTTCTCCGGAATGAGCTGAACAAATTCCCAAAGTTTCATCGCAATCGGATGGTTGGTTTGGGAGTCCATTGCAAACATACAAACAAACAAACCAACAAATATACGTACATCCATTTTTAAATATATACTAGTGAACCCCCGGCAAACTTCGTATTACCTGTATAATTGCAAATGGTCCTTTATTACCACCCGTCGCTTCAGACCCTTGAGTACCTCCCGTCCCTTCAGTTCAACTCGTCCCTTCAGGCCCTTCAGTACCTCCCGTTCCTTCAGTACCTCCCGTCTCTTCAGACCCTCCAGTACCACCCGTCCCTTTAAACCCTCAGTACCTCCCCGTCCCTTCAAGCCCTCAGTACGTCCCTCCCTTCAGGCCTTTAAGTACCTCCCGTCCCTTCAGGCCCTTTAGTACCTCCCTTCCCTTCAATACTACTCGTCCCTTCAATCCCTCAGTATGTCCCTCTCTTAAGGCCCTTCAGTACCTCCCGTCCCTTCAGGCCCTTAAGTACCTCCCTTCCCTTCAATACTACCCGTCCCTTCAAGCCCTCAGTATGTCCCTCCCTTCAAGCCCTCAGTACGTCCCTCCCTTCAGGCCCTTCAGTACGTCCCTCCTTTCAGGCCCTTCAGTACGTCCCTCCCTTCAGGCCCTTCAGTACGTCCCTCCCTTCAGGCCCTTCAGTACGTCCCTCCTTTCAGGCCCTTCAGTACCTCCCGTCCCTTCAGGCCCTTAAGTACCTCCCTTCCCTGAACAAAAAAGTACAACGGCAAAAATTGAAATACTTCAAGCCGTGACAGAAGGACAAGTATCAAAAATGATAATGGCCTGCCAATATAAGCAATGCGTACTAGATCCGATTCCAACATGGCTCTTAAAAACCTGTGTAAAAGAATTGGCACCTGTGATAACCAGAGTAATAAATCTCTCGATGATCGAGGCAACGAGCGTTCCAGAAACCCTAAAAACTTCAATCATTACACCAATTTTAAAGAAGTCAAACCTCGACCCGGAAGATGCTGGAAACTACAGGCCAATTTCTAATTTACCAGTGCTTTCTAAGTTACTCGAAAGAGCAGTTGTACACCAAATGACGCAATATCTAAAAGATCATGATCTGTTTCCAAAAAAGCAATCAGCGTACAGGCAAAGTCACTCAACCGAAACTGTACTAATGAGAATACTGTCGGATCTTATAACAGGAATTGAATCAGGGAACATTGCTTTGGTGTCAATATTAGACATGAGTGCCGCTTTTGATACTGTAGACCACAAAATTCTTATTCAGCTTTTAAAACACGAATATGGAATCTGTGGAAATTTTCTCAAATGGATGACCTCATATATTTCAGAAAGACGCCAGTCTGTTAGGGTTAATAACAACACGTCCTTATCGGAAATTGTAAAATTTGGAGTGCCACAAGGATCGGTTCTCGGACCTATTTTATTCATTCTGTATATAAAAAGACTTGACGACTTGATTCAAAACCAAGGATTTAATTTATTTGCTTATGCCGATGACCGCTTGCTATTCAAATTTTGTAATCCCATATGTAAAAATCGTCTGGAAGTAGAAACTGTTGAGTGCATCGAAAAAGTCGCCACGTGGATGTCTAGCAACAAGCTTAAACTGAACCCAACTAAAACAGAGTTTATGTGGGTAGCTTCACCACGGCGACAGAACCTCATTGAGAGTACTCCTATCAACATCAACGGAGAAACACTCGTGCCAGCTACAAGTGTCAAATTCTTGGGTATTCACTTGGACAATAAGTTGTCACTTGACCTTCAAATCTCAAAAACGGTCAGTTCATGTTTTTTTCAACTCAGACAACTGAAAAACATTCGTCGAAATTTACCTAAGAATGAGACTAAAACACTTGTAAATTCATTCGTTGTGTCTCGGCTTGATTACTGCAACGGCATTTATGCTGGATTGCCGAAGTATCAGCTCGATTGACTACTATTTAACACAGCGGCAAGACTTATTTTCGGTGCAGAAAAACGATGTCACATAACTCCACTACTAAACGAATTACACTGGTTGAAGTGTCCAGAGCGAATTGATTACAAAATTTGTTTGACAGTATATAATGCTTTGAACAACCTGGCACCAAAATATATACAAGAGCTGTGTCAGAGAAGAGATCTCTCTGGGAGGCATCTCACACTCATCTGGATCACAGAGTAACAATTCCTTAAAGGAGTTGGACAGAGTCAACAAAGCGGCTTACTATGACCGATGCTTTAGTGTGAGTGGTCCTATTAAGTGGAATTCACTGCCTCTAGATGTCCGCAGTGCTCAAAGCAAGAGCACTTTCACTAAAGGATTAAAAACAGCTTTGTTTCAAAGAGCAACACAACATTAGACTATCAGCGCCCTTGGTATGATCTTGAATCATTAAACGGCGCTATACAAATGACTTATTATTATTATTATTATTCCCTACATTACCTCCCGTCCCTTCAGTAGGTTAATAAAAAGTTTAAATCCAGAAACCATCCTGGAAGACCTGCGAAGAGATGAAAGGACAGTTGGAGCTTCTTCTCCCAGAGTATTAGGTCATTTTACCTTGATAGGTAATATGACCTAATACCCGATGAATTAGAAGAAGAAGAAAAAAATTAATCCAGAAACCATCCCGGGCATACGCTCGACAATTCACCAAATTTTCATTGCAATCGGATGAACGGTTTAGGAGCGCATTTGACACATACATATTAGATACATACATGATACATACAAACATTCAAATTTATAATATAGAAAATGTTAAACTTGTATTTTCCGGTTATTTTTTGAAAAAAACATTACATTCTAGAATTCAAATATCTCCAATGGGACAGCAAATATCAAAGACACTCAACATTTTTTTTATTCAAAATCTTATAAAGTTTTTTGAGTGACAATGTTAAAAATGTGCTTAGAATGCGAAAAAAGGTAAAAATTGATAGGCGACCAGCGTCAAGTTCCTACTACTCTGAAATGCTCAAAAAAAATAATTATTTATCAATTAATTTGTCTTGTGCCCATCAATCAAAATATATGAAAACTATTCACAATACAGAAATAAAAAAATTAAATGCAGTATGTGTAATGGCGAGAACAAAAAGCCTACTATGCCACTAATTCAACGCGTCCACTGTATTTTTTTTATATTTATTACGTTATATGATATTGAATTTTATTTTCAATCATTCATACCATCAAGGCATATCCCACAATGTGGGGTAACCAGCGACAGGTGTGCGGGTGTGCGTTACCTTATAAAAAGAAGCCCAACATGTGCATGTTAACTCACACATCAGTCTCGTCTCACCTAGAAAGGGTGGTGATCATCAAAGGTGTTCATTATTGTTTTTTGCAAAAAAATAACCGGAAAACACGAGTTTAACATTTTTTTATATAAAATGTATAAGATTTGAATGAATATATTTGTATTTCTACATAAATCTACATTTATTTATTAGAGTATTAAAGAAAAATTCACTGAGATACCTACATTAAAAATTGAAAAAGTTATGATGTTTTTATACTAATGGTGTCACAAAAATGCAAGGCCTCGGAAATAGACCTCGGGTCATCTTTTAACCAATTTCAAAAAATTATATCTCAAAAAGTATACAAGATATCAAAATAATATTTTACATCGTTAAATAAGGATGTCAAATGGAACAATTAAAAAAAAATACAACAAAATCTGAGACTATGGGTGACACTGCCGGATGATTTGACCGTTATTCTATGTAAATATTTTCTTGGTGTTTTCCTGTTTCGTCTCTGTTAAAATGTCATTAATCATTCAGTTTTACTATGTATCCCGATTATACATTGTCAATATTATTCACCCCCTTTGAAATGTAGGTATATTTTCAAAAGAATAAACCAAACATTTTTGTTGCCTTTTAATATTAAAATAACTCTAAACCGTTCAATTAGGACCTAAATGCAATCTTTTGTGTTTATTTTAATATTTCGTTTATTTAATAATGACGTCGCATCAAAATCTAGAACAATTTTCCCGCCATAATATCGGTTTGACGTCATTATTTCTCGAAGTGAATATTCCACGGCCTATCACATCGCGTCATTTCATCAAATCAGGTTTTATCGGTTATCAAGACCTCTGATCCACACTCTGAAGTTATTTCATTAGGACTATATTTTGTAGAGTGATCCGGAATAATCCTGAATGTACGTATCGTCACAGGCAACGCTTATCATCTGTAACGCGATTAATTTATATTTTGTATGTGAAATATCCGCCGGGAAATTTTAACGATGCGATACATGAATATACTTTTTTTTGTCGAGTCACGATTGTTCATCATAATATCTGCTAACGAACCAGCCACACGAGTTACCTATTTTATCTTTGTTTTGAGAAATATCAACGCGACTATATATTTCTTTTTAATGCGTGAAAACTAGAGACACGTTGAGATGACCAATTTTTTTTAAATACAAAAATAATCATTTCATCTTTGTGGGCCCCGAATATTAGACCGCGAGCACGTTACTAAAAGAAAATAAAAACTGGTTTAATCCCGTAAATGTAGGTATAGAAAAATGTTTTTTAGGTTTATTTACTAAACCTGAAGCATCGATGCAAAGTCACATCATATTTTTCTAGATATTTTTATCTTCTTTAATTTAAAAAAAATATGTTGAACTACGCCTTATATTTTAATAAAAATATAAGATAAACGTTGAAAATCGGGGTATGCTATTATTTGTCTACAAGAATTTATACAGAACATTATCGAAAAGTAAAGATATATTTTTCTTTATTAATACCCAAACTATCTAAATTTTTTTTTTTTCAAAATAATTTGATAAGAAATACTGATGGTATATAAAATTGAAAAATAGGTACGTTGGCAGCAGTTCCCCCCTTAAGATGGAATTTCATTCGCAGTGTTGACGTGTTTTGGATGAAAAGAAAACAAGAATAAATATCCAGAGTTGGCAAGGGAACCTCTAAAATTATTAGTGCCATTCGCCACTTCTTACCTCTCTGAACTGACTTTTTCATCATTCAATTAAATTTTTCAATTAAAACTAAAATGAGAAATAGAAAAATTAGAAAATAATTTGATAATTAACATTTCAAAAATAGCACCACGATTTGATATTTTTTTGAAAAATAAACGTGCCCACCCTTCTCACTGAACGTGTGTTTTGTATAGTAATATAAAACTTTTGCTTTTGCCGGCGACCCCGCTAAGAGTCGCGACCCACACATTGAAAAACACTGCACTACACGATTTCTACGGGGACTCAATAGCTTAATACTTAATCTCCAACATACATTCATACCATCGTACCGTTTTCATATTCTGGGTAGGAAAAAAGACTGACCTCCATATTATCCTGTCCTGACATAAATATCTACATGTTTTATATAGTAAACAAATCTTAAAATATTTATTAATTTGTGTTTAAGTGTTTATAGTTTGGTACGTAGTCTTCAATTATACATACTATCGCCATTGACAGTTGGATCTCATGTGTTACATGCAACTAGTATATGTACAAATTTGCAATATTTGAACAGAATCGAATGGGTACTATGCTTTAGTTCATAATCGATAAAGTAGAATAAACACGCAGTACATAGCACACACACAGGTACATTGTGCTGAAACTTTCAGAATACAATCTCAACATGATACTAGTTGATAATTTACATTAAAAGATACTAAAAATTGCGAATTCATAACTCCCCACTATATTCCCTTGGGGTAGTGAGGAGTAAAAATATAACAAAGTATTTTTTCACGATATCAATTTATTATGACCGAATTTTTAACTGTTTTTTTAATAAGTTGATTTGAAAAATCTTTCTTATGAACGAAACATATGTAAAATTTCAAGTACTTATAATCATCTTGTTTTGGACATATCTTATCACTTATCACTCGAGTGCTATTTACTTTACAACATGTAACAAACAGTCCTAATGATTTTATCCGTACAATTGTTTAGGGTCCTAATTGTCTAGAAGAGTTCAAATTTCACTATTTTTTCGTTTTGATATCATTATCAAGGCGGTATGTTTACACATCTTCAATCTCGTAAGTACAAAGTATGTATTTCTGTACATTTTTCCTACTTCTAATTCTATAATTGCAGTATAAAGTATTATGTCTTCTATCAAATATATTTTAGGCAAAAATAAAAAAATAAATCTTTCTATTTTCAATTTTTGAAACGGAATTCTAGAAAAATAGGTAGACAAATATCCTGACTAAGAAATGTTTACAATAATTATTAGCTTTCTCCCAATGGATCGCCAGGGAGACTTGATTCACCGTTTGAAAAAAAACTTATTTGCAGCCTCAATAATTCTGTGTTTCCGAGATAACATATTATAACATTTTTTATGATTATAAAAAATATCAATGCTTTAATATCAACTAGGAATATTACGGAGTTTCGACTCAGACTCCGAAAAGTCGAAACTTCCGATTGACTTCACCAATGTTTTCGACTTCGGTTTTGATATTTTTTGAATCAGAAACGCAGCGATCTAACCGCGGCCAGAACGCGTACGTCAAAACTTGACTTTGTCGCACAGAGAATCACTCGCGTAAGGAAATTTGAAAAAGAAGGCCAAATAGCACTAAAAAGGAGAATTTTCCTTCAAAAAGGAGGACAATGGTAAAAATAACAACTTTCACAAAACATGTTTTTTAAATTATATTGGGTAAGATTCAGTGCTTTCACCGAATCTGCACCGACCAAAAGGAGGACATACAGTAGGTACGAGAGGACAATTTCTAGAAAAAGGGGACATGTTCTTCTTTAGGATACCATCTGGCAACCTTTCTCTTACGTTTCCTCTTTTGATGATTTTTCATTTGTGTGTCAGATGGCGTAGTTACCTTTCCGTGTTGATTAGGAGGCAAGTACTGCCTCGAATTAGGCACTAGTTTGTAGCGCTAATGCACTTAAAAACTCATGTTGAATTTAAGGCATGTGTCCTCCAAATGCACACGCTTTAGCAACGCAAACTGTTCCTGCTAATACGTGTTGAATTCAAGGCATGTGTCCTCCAAATGCACACGCTTTAGCAACACAAACTGTTCCTGCTATAACGTGTTGAATTCAAGGCATGTATCCTCCAAATGCACACGCTTTAGCAACGCAAACTGTTCCTGCTAATACGTGTTGAATTCAAGGCATGTGCCCTCCAAATGCACACGCTTTAGCAACGCAAACTGTTCCTGCTAATACGTGTTGAATTCAAGGCATGTGCCCTCTAAATGCACACGCTTTAGCAACGCAAACTGTTCCTGCTAATACGTGTTCAATTCAAGGCAATTATATTTTTCGACAAACATCTTGAACGAGCTTCCGGTTGCGCAGAGCGCAAATTTATGTCTTTTTGTTTCGTCGGCCAAAAATATGCCGAAATTTCGGGTCGAAATTTAAGTTTTTTTTTAATATCATCCGCTAAAAACAGTAGAAACTGAATAATTTGTGAAAACACGGTCGTATTTGTTTATATATCATTGTTTGAACTGAACAGTTAAACATTGTTGTTTTGTGAAAACACGGTCGTATTTGTTTATATATATTATCATTGTTTGAACTGAACAGTTAAACATTGTTGTTTTGTTATGTATTGTTTTGTTTTTATTTCATTTCAATAAAAAACGAAGTTGATTAATCTTTCTGAGTTTTTTTATTCATTACTACTACTGCATAAATAATAAATAGTTTCTCCACGGCTTGCATGGATATTACATTACCTACGACAATACCGTAACCTACTTGTTATTTACATCAAAGACAAATTCTATCATGATTTATTGAGGGATCTATCTCTGGGTATTGATTTAGTTTAGTATCTTACCTTCACTGACCCCTCTTTCTGCAAGATTTTTAACCTAACCTACTTGTTATTTAATTATTTACATCAAAGGCAAATTCTGTTATGATTTATTGCGGGATCTATCTCTTGGCTATTATTGAATAGTATCATTCCTCCATTGTTTTTCATAATATTAATCTTTCCATCGTAGGGCGAGAGACGCGACTCTACCGAAATTCCACAGACGACCTACCCTAAAAATATATCTGAACTACTGCTTTGTCCTGCATATGTCATGTCTCCATGAATTGTTACAGACTTTTGGACTTAGCAATTTGTTGCAGACCACGATAATTTTCAATTTCAAGATAAATCGTAACCTTTTGCAATATTTTTTTGGAGAGTATATTTTCTAGGTCAAATTTTGACAGAAATTGTTTTGTAAAATATTTCTACTGTAAAATTGAAATGATCGAAATATTCATAAAAAACACGGTTTGAAATAAATTATTTACTTTGCTGTTGACATAAGCAATAATATGTCAACGGAAATAAAACGTATTCCTAAATATATAATTGCAATGGGTACATAACCGGATATCAGATAAAACTGCCGCATTTTTATAAAATGCATGTACTCGTCGTGATATGCCGAATTTCACAATCGCTCTACGACGTATACAACAGAAAAGAAAACATGTCTAGTCACGATGTATTTTATTTTGATAATCACGATGACTGAACTATTGAACATTTTACAAACATTTGCATACACAATGTTTAAAACAAATGTAACATAATATACCAATTAGAGGTACATAGGTAGTACTACTTGTTTATTTGTATCTCTTTCGTGATATTTTAGTTGAAATACAAGAATATATGAATTATTAATAACATTTTGTTATTAATAACAGAAAATAAGTAATTTTAGTATATTATCGTGACTTATTTTCTGGCCTAGTTATCTTTGATTCATATCGTATTATAAATTAGTATTTTAAAAAGAAACGAGGAATTCGATTTTGTTTGAAAGTGAAGACAAAAAATCCGAGCTAGTATTCTGAGAAAAAAATGGTCCTTTTAAAAATCTTTGTATTCGATTTTTGTAACGATATTTTGTTATGAAATCTTATTTTTTCTCATGCTTTAATAATATAACTCTATTATTTACCACGTATAATTTATCAGCATATTCGCATACCGGTGGCGGGATTTTCTGCATTCCTGAAACGCGCGTTAATTTCATTAAATGTATACGCGATAAATGTAGGTTAACGATAACAATGTTTTTCACTGCCTGTTTCTTAGATGACATTCTGGTTTTTGATGTGCTTTTTGTGATCGGGGGATTACCTTTACTTCTTTGGAGACACGTCATGAAGTGTATCATAGCAATATAGTAAATATTTACATTAAGTATTATATTTGATTACGAATTTATGTTAATAAAAAGAACGTCTTTTGCTTTTACTTTTTTGTGTTGATACAAAAATAGTTCAGCTATAAAATAGTCTGTAGACTCCTATTCAAAATATTTTGTATAAAAATTATTACGATTATTATAAATAAATAATGCACTCTCACAGTGACTTCAAATTTTATCTTGACAATGAAATACACAATTTTATACTATAAAAAATTGGGTACAGATATAAATATTATCAATTATTATTGTTGATAAACTACGATCATTGATAAAAGTATGATAGTTCTCTTCAATAAAAGTGCTTATCAAACCTATTTTCGGATACTTTTATTATATATATTTTTTTCTATGTTATTTCTCAAACTATTTATAAATGATGAATGACATTGCCGTATTATATTCATTGCACTCATTTTCAATAACAGATTTTCTGTCATTAGGTAGGTACTTTACTTTTTTCGAGGCAAATTCATTTTATTTTTCGATTTGTTTATCTTAACTAAAGATTGTCTGCTATGGGTATTATCAAATTGGGAGGCACACCAGCGATCGTATTTTCTAAATTTTCCGATGTTCAAAAGGAATAAAACAAAATACACAAAAATAAATATTTTAATGTGTTGTAAAATAACCTAAAATGTAATTAAATTTTCATCATTTAGAATACAATTTATTCGTATGTAAACTGAGATTTTGGCGGGAAATCAAAAACGAAAAGTGGCCGTTTTCTTCGAGATGCTACAGCGGTCGTATTGTCTAAATTTCCCGAAATTCAGAAGTAATAAAAAAAAAAAAAAAAAAATTTTCAATCTGTAGTAGAATAAACAAAATGTTAAAGAAAATAAAGTAAAACTTCTTCTGCCACCTCGGTACAGGCTCAGCCTACTGAGGTGGTGTATACCAAATAATACTATAAAAAAATGTTTCATATAACTTATTTAAATTGTACTTTTTTGTAATATTTTTATTGTTTGTATATTGTTATATTTTGTTTGGTTTCAATAATAAAAAAAAAAAAACTTCAGTTCGCATTGTTCTATGCATAAACTGGTTTAGGCGAGAAATCTAAAAATCGACGGTAAAAAGAGAGCCGGCGTTTTCTTTGAAATTCCTTCACTACGGAAAACGAGAGAGTATAACGCGTTACCAAATATTATATTTTGAGAAACTCTGCCATGATAATTTGTACATACGACCGCTGCGATTAGTCCAGTCGATGAAATTTGCTGTAGTTGGAAATAACTCGATCTATCCAGACCTTGTTCATTCGAGTTAAAAAGCATGTTTGGCTTTTCCTATTTGTCTTTTTATTTCCTTGTCACACCCACCCTCGGTACTGATTTGAGAACCTAGTTATATAAAGACCTTAACAGTTTCCAGACCTTAGCTCTAGGAGATTGTCCTGTCAATTTCCAACCCATACTTTCGGCTCTCTCTCCGCTCATTCGATCAGTTCTCCCATGTCCATTTCATTTTCTGTCAGTAGTGTGGTGTCATCTGCGGATCGAAGGCTGCTTATTATTTGACCACCTTCTTTGACGCCTTTCTCCCAATTCTCTAGTGCCGTCTCATAATTTGCTCGCCATATAGGTTGAACAAGATTGGGGACAGAACACATCCTTCTTTGTGTGGTGAAGGTTCTGGACATTGTGTTATTCATTTTGACTCTGGTTGTATTGTCCAGATAAAGTTTAATGTTGTTTCTATTGTTTATGTTTTTCATTATTCCAATATTTTCGCGCTCTTTATCTAATAACGGACCATGACCTTCCCAAACTGATCCTAAAGATTGTATTTTTCTAGTAAGTATTATCTGTTTTTTATCGAGTTGATGATCGCGTTTTTTATATCATTTGATTTCATTCAACCGTTTTAGGATTTGATAAACTTTATTAAATTTAAATGTTGTCAATCATGATTCCGTAATATATATAAATAGATGAGTCGGCGGTACCTACAGTGGTTTGTGCGCTAGAATAGATACAGTGAGTCCGGGTTTATAACCTGTATGGACCGATTTCATTTTCCTATCATTGTTTAATCATATTTTTATATTGTATATAGATACTAGTCTCATTAATGACTTATTCATTTTCAAGAAACCTTTTCCATGAGTTTTTTGTTACGAATTCTGCCGCATTTTTATACTTATTAATATTAGTTTTCAAATTCAAAAAATGCGATTTATTTAGAACATTAGTTTGGTGTTTGTTGTCATCATTTACTTATTTAAAAAAAAAACAAATTTTCTGTATTTTGTTTATTCATATAAAACTTGGCGGATTTTTTGGCCACCAATTAACTTTGGGAGTAGGAGAGGGAGCTAGAAATACGCCATTTGTATTTAATTCACCGGGCACTGTAGAACTGGCTGGGCCTAGGTGATAGATTTACGTGCTTGCGCAATTTTCACCAGTTTACTTTTCATTAACTAATTTATCAAAACATAGTTAGGGCTGGCTCACATTGGATGCGTTTTCGTACTACGAAATTCGGTCGTGCGTCAACTGGACGCGTAAACGTGCGTAAGTGCACGAACGGTCCCGATACTTGATGTACTATGAGAGCGCTCACACTGGATGACAAGAGCTTGGAAAACGCACTTATCAATTTATCAATGTCAGATGAGCTGTCAAAGTTTACATTAATCGCGATAATTTAAACATGAAAAATAACAAATAGTATTCAAAATCATAAAACTAGATAAAAATATGTGTACATATATAATTTATATATACTAGTAGTATGTATAGTTGAAGAATAAGTACCAAACTATAAACCCATAAATACAAATTATTTAATATTTTAAGATATTTGGTTTTCTATACAACACATGTACCTAGGTATGTATGTCAAGATAGAATTGTATGGAGGTCAGTCCTTGAATCCTACCCAGAATATGAAAACAGCATGATGATATGTATGTATGTTTGGAGATTAGTATCAAGTCTTCTTAGATATTGTGTGTAGACGACCGCCATACAAATTATATTAAGCAATGTCGTCACTAAATTCAATTTTTATAAAAATTGTTAAAAAAAATTTGAGATATGCTAATACAATGTTAATATTTTTTATAGAAAATTAAATTATCTAGTTGGGGTGTTTCGGCTTTATTCGATATTTTTAAAAAAATTGGAAATGTAGACAGTTAAACTCATAAATTTATCAAAAAAAATATTTTTCTTAATAAAAAATGTTTGAGAAACCCTGGAATTGAAAAAAAAACTAATTTGAGATTTTGTATTTGTCTATGTTTATACCAATTTTCAGCGTTCTAGCTTTTATGGTTTCTGAGATATATGGAAAAATAAACCAAAATTTCTAAAGTTGATAACCCCTGATTGAAACAAAAATTCACAATTCTGAGTTTAAAAGTTTTGTAGGCCTACAACTGTTTATATATTCTGAAAATTTGAGCTCTGTAAATTGAGCGGATCAAAAGTTATAAGGGGACACACACAGACACACACACCCTCACACACACACACACACACACACACACACACACACACACACACACACACACACACACACACCCTCACACACACACCCTCACACGCACACACACATACACACAAAACTTACATAAAATGTTCTACTCTGAATTCTGAGTAAATCGATGTATGGGAACATATATGCTGCGAGGCCTCTAGTTGGTGTTATTAGCATGCAAAAAGACCACTACGCCATACAAAATGTTCCTTCGTACACGCATCTTGAATTTATACTGCCTCTTCCTTCAATAGAATTTCATTCTCTTGAACGTATCGACTGTTAGATTAGGTATATTATGTTGAAAAATGGCTTGACAAATACGAATACATAATAAATTATTCCTAACCTCAAATGGCAAAGATGTTGATAATTTTTTTTCCTGCAACCAATTTCTATTCAATTTATAAAGCAATTCGCTCACGCGAGTCGCAATTATCATTAAACACTAACTAAACCTAACCGAATATTCTACGGGATGTAATAAAATACGACAACGAAATAATAGTATGATGTGTACGTACGTGTTCAGACGCAAATTTTGCTATAGTTTTTATTTTCTCATACTTTATGTTTTTTGGGTCGCTGAACACGAATTTGAAGTTTGCGGGCAAAAATTTTGCCCGGAACTTTGTTTTTTGGGCACTTTTTCACGAAATTTTGGCACTTTTTTCGGTTTTCGGCCTATATCGCAAAAATAATGCATTTTTTCGACAAATTATACAAGACAGAATTAAAGTAGACAAAATTTACTATATTTCTTATAAAAAAGTGTTTTTTTTGTAAGACTAACCGTTTCGTCGCTAGAGTCCACCCAAAAGGGGCCATATTTCCATATCTAGTGAAATTCACCGTTTTCGCGGAAATTGCCCTTGCTGTAATACTTGACTGTTGTAACAATTTATTACATTATATCATTTGTATAACAGTACATTTCTCATAAATAACGTTTTTCTTTGGAAGACTAACCTATTGATTTTCAACCACCGTGCCGCGGCATTTTTGTGTGCCGCGAAATTCTTAAGGTGTGACGCCAAATTTTAGAAATGTATATAATTAGTAAAAATTATAATAAAATCAATCTCAAATTTATTACAAAAAATATACTTATTATTTACTTGTTATTTATCCCATATAAACAAACTGTTGTTTTTATAATAAGTACATATTATTTTATTTTATATTCTTTCCGCGCCATTAGCACCTTTCCGCTGAACTTTTTAAACTTGGGTACAATGTTGTTGCCTACTTTGATCACAAATCTTTGATCATTTGGCAAAAGGTTGAACTCGGTCACTCCTTTGGAATTTGACATTTTTAACACATCTTTCGATGCCCCTTATGGCCCTCATGCCCTTCTCCCACGCCTCATGACAATTTACCCTCTGATCACCAAGAATGCCTGTACCCAAAGAAAATAATTTAGGGCTTTCTGGGAATGGAAAGTGTTCCTGCAACCACGCATACCACGCATCTTGGCAAAATCCTTATCATCCCGAATAGAGCTTGCACTTGATAGGCCATGATGTTAATGAGAAGTCTCAAATGAAACACCACAGTAGTTTTCTATTTACTCACAAACATGTAAATAACATGGTCCATCTGGTTTGAATACTTTCTTGTACCCCACGTCCATGAGTCAGGCCTCCTTGCACCTTCAGGCTCAGCTTCATGACCATATCAGTCCACATCCCTGACCAAAATTTGTTAGCGATCCGTCATACCGTAAAAAACCTTCAGATGTAAACTTGTAATATACATCGGGAAACATTGTTACTTTCAAGTTTATCATATCCTGGAGATACAAGTGAGCGCATTTTGAGTAACGGGAGTGTCATGAGGCATGAAAATACGGCAGCATTCTCCAGACTGCTTCCAGGTGCAACTCCCAATTTCCTGATTCTCAGCCAGAATGAATAGTTTAACAAGGTTGACCATTTCGATCTACTGGACCCAGAGCTTGGCGGTAGGACCACGTGTTTTTAGCTGTTCCAGTTGATTAAAGACCTTCTTTCTGATTTCTCTACATCGCTCTAGATCAGGGATATATCAAAATCATATAACACTTTAGCTAAATTTGTCTAGTTATCCCCAGACTTATTTTAGCTAAATAAGTCTGGGGAGAGAGTTATCGTTTTCATTACAATTTTTGTTATTTATGAAAAATGTACTTTTGTAGCATATAAATTGTATAATTTAATAAATTGTTACAGCAATTTAAGTATCACAGCAAGGGCGATTTCTGCGTAATCGGTTAATTTCACCATATGAAAATATGGCTCCATTCGGGCGCGCTCTAGCGGCGAAACGGTTAGTCTTACAAAAAAATGTTATGGATAAGAAATATAGTAAATTTTGTCTACTTTAATTTTCTCCTGAGTGATTTTCCGAAAAAACGCTTAATTTTTGCGATATCGGCCGAAAACTGAAAAATGTGCCAAAATTTCGTCAAAAAGTGCCAAAAAAACCATATGAAATAATGGTCCCTTTCGGGCGCGCTCTAGCGGCGAAACGGTTAGTCTTACAAAAAAACGTTATGAGTAATAAATATAGGAAATTTTATCTACTTTAATTTTGTCTTGAATGATTTGACGAAAAGTTGCTTTATTTTTGCGATATAGGCAGAAAACTGAAAAAAGTGCCAAAATTTCGTCAAAAAATGCCCAAAAAACAAAGTTCCGGGCAAAATTTTTGCCCGCAAACTTCAAATTCGTGTTCAGCGACCCAAAATACATAAAGGGTGAGAAAATAAAAACTATAGCAAAATTTGCATCTGAGACCCTATTTTTTTGCTAATATGCCTGGCCTATGACATGTGTAGCGGGTGTATATGTAGATTCGGCCGGCCCAGTGTCGCGTGCCGACTGTCGACAGAAACAACGTTGTATATGGTTATTTTATTTTATATTGCTTCTCGAGCAACTAACAGGTAGGTTTTATGTCAAATTTTAATTTAACACGCACCCAATAACAAGTTGCCACATTCTACAGGCTTGTGATATTTATCATCTCATAGATCCAGACTGAACACAAATAAAAAAATTGTCTCCACTGGGAATCGAACCCAGGACCCTTGGCTCAGTAGTCAGATATACCAACTGAGTCACGAAAGCCGATTATTCATTATTTTAATCGAATTTTTTTAGTAAAATCAAACGACCCAGGACCCTTGGCTCAGTAGTTAGATATCTAACCAACTAAGTCACGAAAGCAGATTATTTATTATTTCAATCGATTTTTTTAGTAAAATCAAACCTTCGGCTTCGGCCGAAGGTTACGGCTAAGGCCGAACAATCTGCTTCGGCTTCGTCCAAAATCTGACCTTCGGTCGAACACTAATGAATACGCACAAATAATTAAATAATCTTTTATTTAATCCCGATCCTTGAAACAATACAAGAGTGCTCACACTGGATGTGAGATAGTCGCACGTTTACGCGCATATAGCTCCGACATTCGAAATCGATCCAAACATGGTGGGATATTTTGCTTCGTTCGTAAGTTCAAAATCCAACATTAACTGTATAATTTTTTTCTAAGTAACCTGATGTTTTATATTTCTTTTTATTTGTTACTTTTATTTAATCTTTTTTGCATAATATTTACAGAAATTAGAATGTTGTTATTTACACCATTAATATTTTGTTAATGGTTTTTGTCTATGATTTTCTATGTGAAGATATTTTATATTGTTATTATGCTTTTTTTATAAAAAAAATGAATATTATGTCCTTGTTAAACATGTACCTATACATCTTCCTACGTTCCTTAAAATAAGCATAAATGCTTGTGCTATAGGTGAATGAAATTGGTCGAGGCAGGATTCGAACTCGCGACCACTGGATTACTACTCCAGCGCGCTAACCCCTCAGCCATCGACCCATCTTTCAGAATCATTATTTCTTCATAATATGTTTACATTGTTTTACATTTATATAATGCAATGATTAAAACTTCATTTGTATTTTTAAAATAAATTTTATAGATGATTGGACAGGAATATATTTTGACTTCAAATTTAAAAAAACCGTGAAAAATATAGAACTGGCATACAAATCTCAAGTATCTTGGTTTGATACTTTGTCAATATTATTATCGAGATGACAAGCAGGCAGCAAAAAGCTGATATGCTTGAATGAGTCCAGTGTAACTGCAATACATCCAGTCCGTTCTTAAACGAGTTAACACTCTCAGCAACAACCAGATCCTGAGGCAGCCTGTTCCAAGCATCCACCACTCTATTGCTCAGGAAGTGTTTATACGGATTCTGACCAAACGCACTTCTATTTAACTTCAGGCTATGGCCACGCAAGTGCTCGTTTTGATTCTGAGTGTATATATGCGGGAGTTCAGGACAGTCATAATGATTGTTTAATACTTTATATGTCTCAATGAGGTCACCCCTCGTTCTTCTTTCTTTAAGCGTTGTCAGTCCCAAGGCTTGGAGCCGCTCCTCATATGTCCAATCCTTAAGCCCTGCTCCCAGTTTGGTGAACCTTCGCTGCACTCTCTCCAGCAGTGCAATGTCTTTCTCAAAATATGGTGACCAAATTTGGAAACCATATTCTAATAGCGGCCGGACATAAGTCTTATACATTTTCACCAGTAATTCTGGGCTAATATTATTAAACGCTTTACGTATCAGATATGTCATACTGTTAGCTCGCTTTACTATACCAAGAATATGTTTGTCCCATTTGAGATCTTTAGACACTGTAATACCCAGATCCCTTTGGCTATGTTAAGATAAATAAATTCTCTTGAACAAATCGACAGTTGGATAATGTCGGCCATAGTGGCTCAATTGGTTAGGTATCTGACTGCTGATCTAAAGGTCCCGGGTTCGATTCCAGGTGGAGACACAGTTTTTAATTATGTTTTCAGTCTGGATCTGTGAGACGATTAGTATTGTTAGTCTCCAGAATGTGGCAACATTTTATTGGGTGTGAGTTAAATTAATATTTGACATAGTATCTGTTAGTTGCCTGAGAAGCAATATAAAAGTAAAAAATAACCAAAATATATCATTACAATCAAAATAACCAAATAAGAAAAATATAGTTAAAAACAAGTATAAAAAAAATGAGAGCACACTTTTCAAAGTTTTCTTCGCGTTGAAATGTAGAATAAAAAAATATATCACATAAATCCGTACATTATATACATTCATGCTGCCAATGTTAAATTCATAATGACAAACGCAGTAAAAAATCAAATAAAGAACAAAGGTACATAATCTGTTGTAAAAGGATATAAATGGTTAATATATAAAGGCTATAATAACATAAAGTTTGTATGTAATACAATATTCTAGAAAGGACAGAGAAGGTGAAGTTATAAAAAATTATAATACATATCTTTTTATTTGGAATAAACCACTTCACTAGGCTGAGTCTGTTCGTGGTGTTAAAAATTTATTTGCATTACAATATCTCACATCAAACATTAAATTTAACTAATTACATATTTTTACAGGTATTGTAGGTACCTATAATAAAAGTCTATTATTGTTTCTTGATTTAGTTTTCGTGGTAGATTATGACTTTGTTTCTTTAGTGTCAAATGTTTTATGTCCTTTATTTCATTTTGTATAGTATTAATTTTTTTGAGAGCTAAATAGAAATTATTATATCTTTGTCCTAACGTTGTATTTGTCTTTGCAGTCATGAGAAGATATCTGTGTTGTCTCGTAACTCTTTTGTGATGTAATGTGATTGATTTTGTTTTCTTGAAAACATATAGAAATATTTTTTATATATAATTTAGTAGGTCTAAATTTTTATCTTTTGTAGAATGCCTTTTGTAGATTATAATTTACCCATAAATAATGTAATTAATAAAACGAAAATGGTTTTGATGTGTGTGTGTGTGTGTGCGTGCGTGTGTGTGTGGAAAAAATGTAACCAGTGCGTTCATACGACCAGTATCATACGTTTACGTATGATGCAAATTTGTATCCAATGTGAGCGAGCCCTTAGGCTGTGTTTTCGAACAAAGATCATAGTAATAGTACATATAGTTAAAATACTTTGATTTCATAAAATTGTTCAATACATTTGGTTGTTTCATCTTATGCCATCAAAAAACGCAATTTTGAAAAATTACATGAAATCAAAGTATTTTAACCATATTATTTCCGATACTTTTGTTGAAACAACTCAGTCTTAGTTTTTTAATTTCTTATAAATAACTATTAAGTTGGATTATTTATATTGTGTCGTTAAAAGGTTCACTCTAGGTTAGATATTTTGTTAAAGACAAAATTAATGCTATTAATTTTTTTTTAAATATATTGTTTTGATTGTTTCAGAGTTTTCAGTGAGAAGGGCATCCTTGGGTTGCAGGATGGATGAGGAGGAGGTGTGTGGTATGACAGAGGTGCTGGGAGGGTCAAGCAGTACTAAAGGTGGTGAGGCATTACCACCTGGTGATGTCGGAGATGTCACATTCTGTATGGCCAACTATATTAAGGAAGCTATGAAGGTTTGTCAATATTTTTATTTTGTTTTTATCATTGTTTATACAAAGAGATTCCTTCATTGTTTGCATTCTCTCCATCAAGTTTAACTGTCAACACACTTGTTTTTATTTTATTTACATCTAACATGTATGGTCAGATAGAATGGTACCAAATTACCTAAACTGAATTACCTAAAATAAACCAAGGTCAATTTGGTACACAGATGAATCCAACTCTAGGATCTAAACCTGAAGACAATTTTTACTCTCCACTACTTTGGAATAGTGGAAAGTCATGATTTCACAATTTTTAAGCATATTTTTTTACATCAATTTCTCAACGGGTATCATGTAGATGTAGAGAGTTCACACATATAACATGAAAATCACAGTAATATTAATTGTGTGTACAAATTTCTGATATACTCGATTATATGTAGCATTTATATTTGCTTCTCTGTCCATTGCTCCCGTTCTGTATATATTTTTGTATTATTTGACATATTATGGAATAATGTTTTTCTCTTTTAGATGATGTTCATGATGCGATCTCACCACATGCTGACTGATGTTATTCTTGAAGTTGGTACTGAACTCTTCCATGCACACAAGGTGGTGCTTGCAGCAGCTAGTCCCTACTTTAAGGTATTTTTGTTTTTTTTTTCATTATACTTACAAATATCATTGAATACCCAATCAATTATCTGGATGATTAATGATATAAAAATAAAAACATAAGTAAGCTTATCGTATAACTGTTTTCTCTGATAAGTTTTTTTATTTTATTTAATTTGGAAAACATACAGCATACATAATAACAACAAAAAAACAAAAATGATATATACAATTTCATGCTTAATTAACACTTATATAAATAAGTTTTCAAAGTTCTTATTATTTATATAATTAATTTATAAAAGTTAATTTATTGAGTGGAAGTAAAACTATAGTGTCTTATTGTTAAGTCAATATAAATAATTTACTTATATAAAAGTTGTAATACGTAAACATATTTTTTATTTATTTTATTTATTCATTATTTCTTTTTCTTTCATTATCATTTTTATTTTTTTTTAAAACCTAAATGCATATTTTTGTAAAATTTATATATCTTTGAACAAATGTAGTTTTAGGCAAATAACTTGAGAAGTTACATGTACATAGAGACGCTGCGCAGAATGCGATATTGGATTTTTTGTTTGGTTGGTGTGGTGTACTAACCAATAAATACAATTATTATAATATTTTAATTTCATTGCACGCGTAAATTAAATACAATATCTCAGACAACACAGTGTTCCCGGTACGAGTCGTTTGAACGGAATGCCACACTAGCGTTCGCATGTCTTCTGTTAATCTTTTGTTTCCGAAGACATCCAACAGTCACTGAGGATATAAAATAACTATATCTTTATGTGCTAGGCAAAACCATATACCACAGTTGTATATGTGCAAATTGCCTCCTCTGCAACAAAAATTCTCAAGTTGTTTGCTGGAAACTATGCAAATTAATTTATTATTATGTAAAATTTGTGTTGAATACAGGCTATGTTCACGGGTGGCTTGAAGGAATGTGATATGTCAAGGATACGTCTACAGGGTGTTTGCCCTTCAGCCATGGCTCGATTGCTCTACTTCATGTATACAGGTCAGATAAGAGTCACAGAGATCACTGTATGTCAGTTGTTGCCTGCAGCTACCATGTTTCAGGTAAATAAAACATTTACCAAGTAAATAGATGCTATTATACTGTAATTTATATTATAACCTAAATATGAATTATAACAAACAAATTTTATTTTCACAGATTACTAATGTAATGGAAGCATGTTGTGTTTTTTTGGAACGTCAACTGGATCCGTCAAATGCAATAGGAATAGCTAACTTTGCTGAACAACACGGATGCAATGAATTGAAAACTAAAGCATCACAGTTTATTGAACGACATTTTACACAGGTTCGTTTTAAATAAATGCTCTAATGAAGAAATCTTTAAAATTTTACTTTGTTTTATAGTATGTGGTTCAAAGTGGATTGATATTCACTTTTTCCCGCCATTCTTTTTATTACATTACAAAAATGGCAATGAAATATCTTTTTGAATTATAATACTATATTATCTTATGATTTTCCAGTACTTCTTAGTATATTTTTTTTTATTAAAATCCTTCTAGCTCATTGTGGATGACTTCTAGAGGTCTTCCCATAATCCGATCTCTCGAATGAATCTTAAGATCTTTTGTGGGCTGGCTTCTCTGATTTGTATTTCATCAGCGATGTGAGAGCCAAGTATTCTGGCTCTTGTTTGCATCAGTGGTCCACAGTCCTTGAGCAGGTGTAGCGGAGTTTCATGTTCGTCTAGGCAGAATCTGCATAGATGCATGTCTGCTAAGTTCATTGTACATAGGTGTTTATTTAATCTACAATGTCCAGTCAGTGTCTTGATGAGAATTCTTATATTTTCTCTGTTCTTCTTCCTGGCCTCTTCCCAACTTATCGTCGATGAAGACTGTTGGGGTCAGCTCTCCTCGTCCTCAAGCTGTACACTCTTTGGTTCTGGGCCGCCTCCAATGTCAATTCTTGTTTCATCAATTGTGAACTCCTTTGCGCCATCCATGTATTTTTTGGTCTTCCCCTATTCGTTGATCGGGGGATGTCTACGGCCATAGCCTGGTTCACAATGTGATCCTCGGGTCTTCTTAATATGTGACCATACCATCTCAATTGTCTTTCTTCTAATTTGTTGTTAATGCCTGTCACTCCTAAGCTTCCGCGAATGTATGAATATATTTTCTCTGTTAAGAGTAAGAATTTGTTTAGATCTTTTATCTGAGAATCCTGGGATCATTGATTTTGCATGCTTTTGTCCTGGTAGGTTAAGCCAGTTTTGTTTTGCTTTTTCTAGCATGTTGTATAATATTGTTTTAATGACACTATTGGTTAAGAAGCAGTAAGGTTCTGGTCCATAGGTAGCTGAGTCAGTTCCCATATTTGCAAGTTTGTCGGCTTCTTCATTGCCTTTATAGTTTGAGTTTCCCGGCACCCATCTTAGAACCACCTTGTTGTTGTGTTCTATTGTTAGTTTGTTTAATGCTAGATTACAGTCTTGGACTGTAGATGAATTTATTTTACATTACCTTAGAACTTTGAGAGCTGCTTGACTGTCGGAGTAAATATAAATAGTTTTGTGTCTATAGTTTCTTATGAAATTTTTATAGGCACAAATTGTTATGGCGCATAATTCTGCCTGGAAAATTGTTGTGGTGTGTCACAGGTGTTTGTATATTTTCACTTTCTGTGTGAGTCCATACACTCCTGAACCCACTCCATTTTCTTTTTTGGAACCATCAGTGTACCAGATAAGGGCACAATTTGATTCTTTATACCAGATTTCAGATATTTCATTTCTTGTTTGAATTTCGATTTCGTTTGAATTTGTACATATATTTATATCGATTTGACTATTATTTCGTTGATGTATTTTGTGAGAAAATGACTTATTCTTTACATTATGTGTCTGAATTTTATAATAATCACCAGCAGTAAGTACATACTAACTATGTTGACTTCATATTATTTATTACAATCTAAACAGATTCAAAATTTAATTGCTTTCATTTTTACAGGTCTGTCAAGAAGAAGAATTTCTTCAACTCTCAGCCATTCAACTAGTCACATTAATCAGAAAGGATGAATTAAATGTTCAAGAAGAACAGGAAGTTTACAATGCAGTTGTTAATTGGGTAATCATAAAAAATGTATATTGTCATATTATCAATTACAATAAGATAACATTTGTAGGTTATATAAGAAAAATTGTATCATAATGATTATAGTACCTAATCAAAATCTTTGTCTTATCATCGAAATAATTTAATATCAGGTTCACATTTTGCATAGCATATTATGTGGATTATTATGTTAATGATTTGTCAATCTAATGAACTGATTTTTTAGATTATTCTCTTTAAATAACATCGCATAGGTACGTAATCTTTCAATATTATTGGAATTCATTCAATATTTAAAAATATTCTATTTTTTATGATTCAATAATGGTTTGCATTTTTTATGATTCTTTTAACTAAATTCATTGAGAGGGCATGTATCACTAATCCTAAATCGACTAAGTGACAAAAAAAAATAATAAATCAAAACTGCTATATACATAATGAAGTTCCGTGTAAGTAAGGGTAACTGTGTGCTCAGAAAAGAGTTTACATCTGATTTAAATAATCGGAAGCCTAAAATTTGTCAATTTTTGACATTTTCAGATTGAAAATACTTATGGTATTTTTTTAAATATTTTTTTATATAGTGGCAAAATTTTATCAACAAAATGTATGTGCTGATTGGCTGCACTTGATGTTAATATAATAATACACAAACTGTTTTGTATGAAATAGTTTATAACAAATAGCCCACATACAGTCTTCAATGGGTATTCAAAATAAATTTTGTTTTGTAGAAGTGTCACTATTAGATTTAAAAATGTTATTTTAACAAATCTTGAAATCAAATTATATTACGTTTTCAGTTGAAGAATAAACATTATTAAATTATTCATCCTAAAGAAATTTTTGTCACAAAAAAATCATGTCACTTCATTAATTTCAGAAATTGTATATTTTTGTTTCATTCACATTCATTACAGATATATTTATCAAACTGTCGATTAGTTCAAGAGAATTTATTTATCTTAACATATCGACAAAGTATCAAGCCAAGATACGCGAGATTTGTATGCAGGGTCTAAATTTTTCACGGTTTTTACAACTTTGAAGTCAAAAAACACCAACTTAGAGGCTTCGCAGCATATATTTATTTATTTATTAAGAGAAAAAAAAATTACACATCACACATACACATTTTTGTTTTATAAATAATAAATTTGATTTATATGTGCAATCACAATATTTCCCATAGAGAAGTTACAATGTAAACATAATAGACGTGCTTAGATATTAAGATAGAGATAAAAGTAATAAAATATAAAAAAAATCAATATTTATTCAAAAAACATATTATTATATATGATCTGTATATGGATTTACTCAGAATTCAGAGTAGAACATTTACAGTGTTATTTATAAAAAAAAACATGGTTCAATTGAACCCGGTTCAAAGTCTTATTCTGAAATTCAAATATTCTTATAAGAATATTTGAATTTCAGAATAAGACTTTGAACTGAGTTCGATTGAACCAAGTTTTTTTTTATAAATAACACTGTTAGTGTGTCTGTGTGTGTGTCCGTCCATCCCTTATGACTTTTGATCCACTCAATGCAAAGTACCTAAAATTTCAGAATATATAGAAAGTTATAGGCCTACAAAACTTTTATACTTAGAATTTTAAATTTTAGTTTCAGTCAGGGGTTATCAACTTTTTTTATTTTACTTTTCCATATATCTCAAAATCCATAAAAGCTAGAACGCTGAAAAATTGTATAAATATAGACAAATACAAAATCTCAAATGTATCTTTTCAAAAAAGTTTTCAAACATTTTTTATTAAGAAAAACATTTTTTTAATGATAAATTTATGTGTTTAACTTCCTATATTTCCAAAATTTCAAAAGAAAAAAAATTCGAAACACCCCAACTAGATAATTTAATTTTCTATAAAAAATATGAACATTGTAGTATATCTCAAACTTTTTTTTAACAATTTTTATAAAAATCAAATTTAGTGACCACATTGTTTTATACAATTTGTATGGCATTGGCATATACACAATATCTAATGTGACTTAATAGTTTGATACTTAAATCTCCAAAAATACATACATACCATCATGCTGTTTTCATATTCTGTGTAGGAAAAACAGACTGACCTCCATACTATCCTATCTTGACATACATACCTACATGTTTTGTATAGAAAACAAAATATCTTAAAATATTCAATAATTTGTATTTATGGGTTTAAAGTTTGGTACATATTCTTAAACTATACATACTATCGCTATCAACAGTTGGATCTCATGTGTTATATGCAACTAGTAACTAGAATGTCTACTATTCATGTGTTATATGCAACTAGTAACTAGAATGTCTACTATCTACATGAGTGAACTTCTTGATAAATTAATAATTCATTAAAATATCATTATATTATTACATCTAAGATTATCATCATTACACAACTCTGATTTTAATTTTTTAAAGTACCCAATTAATTTAGTTTTTTTATTATTTCAAACATCTTACCAAAAATATACCAAATACCAAAGGATCCCCAAGAATACCATCTCTAGGATCTCTGCTAAATTGCCCCACTGGTACATGCGATAATATTTCAAATGATTTCAGGTAAAATACGACGAGGATAATAGGCATCCAAAGATGGAGCATATTCTTTATGCGGTTCGATGTCAATTCCTAACACCAAACTTTTTGAAAGATCAAGTAAAAAATTGTACTCTGTTGAAAAAAGTTCCCGCTTGCAGAGAATATCTGTCTCTTATATTCAAAGTATGTCTGCTATTTCAATACTGTTTTATAATGTATAGAAATGTTTTTAAATGATGTCACTCTTAATTAAAATTATTTTTACTTCAGGACCTCACTCTGCATAAGAAGCCCATAGTGAAGGAAAGGCGACCAAACACTCCACGTATGATTTATATAGCTGGCGGTTATCTTCGACATTCACTTAACACTTTAGAAACATTTAACCTCGATGATTGCTCATGGACAACTCTTCCACGATTATCAGTACCAAGATCAGGACTCGGCGGCGCATTTCTCAAGGTTATTTTACATTCTCCAGTTTTACCATTATTTTGATTTATTTCTCTTACTGAATCACTGCCAATTTTCACGGGCACTACACTTTAAAATCTAAAAAAGATTGGGATTCTTTTGGGATTGATTTTACTTTTCCGAGTTTTAATAAATTATGAATGGAAATTTATAATTTATTAAAATTTTCATTTATAATTATAATTATTAGAAAACTCTACTCCATGTCAGTTTTGTCAGTGCACCGACCATACTTACTGTGAGAGCGTTGCCACTCACTCATTCATTGAACAGAGTTTCTGCTGTCTGTAGGTCTCTTCAGTATCATTGATCATTTATATTTTGTCACTCTCATCAATTGAGTGGAGTTCATATGATTTAATTAATTTTTTATTACATTTTATGGTTGAAGTTACGTGGTTCAATAAATTTCTTCTTTCCCTATTTAATGTCCTATTCAATTTACACATTTTTATTTTATTTTCTAGGGTTTATTTTATGCAGTAGGCGGTCGTAACAATTCACCGGGAACATCATATGATAGTGATTGGGTTGATGTTTTTAATCCTGTTACCGAGCAATGGCGACCTTGCAGTCCAATGTCTACTCCTAGAAACAGAGTATGTTTTCCTTTTTATTAACTTTTTTCTATCTGTTTACTTGTAAACACTGATTCTAGTTCCACGTATTTTTCCTTTTTACAGAACGATCATTTTAGCTGACTAGGCCCTTATCAACAAAATGATCAAACTTTAAAATTAAAAATACATTGTGGAACTAGAATTGGTGTCAATCCAATTTAGTGAATATTCAAATTCCTCCAGTACATTCGCCAATCTATAATTATAAAAATCAATGTTTGTAAGTATTCAAGTATACTTGTGTGTACACGGTATGCGCTCCTAAATCGTACATCCAATTGCAATGAAACTTTAGTGAATTGTCGAGTGTTCTGTATACCTGTGATAGTTTCTTGATTTAACCTTTTTTCTTCTTCATCGTGTATTAGGTAATTTGACCTGTGAAGGCGAACTATCCTATGTATTCAATGTGGTCTCTCCAGAAGCAAACACTGAATTTAAACTTAAAGGAATTGATTGAAAATGATCGATGTAGGAATACAAACATAAATGACATTTGAATTTTTAACAGGAGGCACTGAAGGGACAGGAAGCACTGAATATATTTAATCAACAAATCTCATATGGCAGGTGGCTGAAGGTTTTTCTAATTAAATATATATTGATATCAGGTGTTTCTCCTATTTTGGATTGTAAGAAACAGTGATGCCCAAGTCTTTTTGTTCATCCACTAAAAAGAAAAAGGAAAGTACTACGGGCGTGGCGAAGGCTCCCTGTGGCAGTCTGTTGTTCGTGGAGCTGCTGGGAGGATAACCCCTGCTATGATTAACGGGCCTTCACGAGTGTGGTTGGACTCTTAGTGGCAGTGGTATGAAATATGCATGGTGGTAGTTCTTGTTTCGTCCGACGAGCAGCCGCTCCGGGGATGAACAGAACACTTAGTTCTATAACGTTCCCTATGGAGTGGGGTAGGTGACTGCGACTTTTCCTCTTTGTTCATCCACTGACTTTAGATCTGTTCTATCAAGACTGTATATGAACCTTGGGTTTTCGATGTTAAATATTGCACTTGTCCATGTTCAGCTTGAGAATTTCTGTGTCCAAGTGAATTAGATCCTCCTGTAGTCCTTTAATGTTTCCCTCCTTTCACCTCCTGTCCCTTCAGTTCTACCCTCTCTTCACCTCCCGTCCCTTCAGTTCTTCCCTCCCTTCACCTCCCATCCCTTCAGTGCTTCCCTCCCTTCACCTCCCATCCCTTCAGTGCTTCCCTCCCTTCACCTCCCATCCCTTCAGTGCTTCCCTCCCTTCACCTCCCATCCCTTCCGTGCTTCCCTCCCTTCACCTCCCATCCCTTCAGTTCTTCCCTCCCTTCACCTCCCATCCTTTCAGTGCTTCCCTCCCTTCTTCTCCCGTCACTTCACCTCCCATCCTTTCAGTGCTTCCCTCCCTTCACCTTCCGTCCCTCCACTGCTTCCCTTCCTTCACCTCCCGTCCCACCAGTGCTTCTCTCCCTTCACCTCCCGTCCCTCCAGTGCTTCTCTCCCTTCACCTCCCGTCTCTCCACTGCTTCCCTTCCTTCACCTCCCGTCCCTCCAGTGCTTCTCCCCCTTCACCTCCCGTCTCTCCAGTGCTTCCCTTCCTTCACCTCCCGTCCCTCCAGTGCTTCTCCCCCTTCACCTCCCGTCCCTCCAGTGCTTCCCTTCCTTCACCTCTCGTCCCTCCAGTGCTTCCCTTCCTTCACCTCCCGTCCCTCCAGTGCTTCTCCCCCTTCACCTCCCGTCCCTCCAGTGCTTCCCTTCCTTCACCTCTCGTCCCTCCAGTGCTTCCCTTCCTTCACCTTCCGTCCCTCCAGTGCTTCTCCCCCTTCACCTCCCGTCCCTCCAGTGCTTCCCTTCCTTCACCTCCCGTCCCTCCAGTGCTTCTCCCCCTTCACCTCCCGTCCCTCCAGTGCTTCCCTTCCTTCACCTCTCGTCCCTCCAGTGCTTCCCTTCCTTCACCTCTCGTCCCTCCAGTGCTTCCCTTCCTTCACCTCTCGTCCCTCCAGTGCTTCCCTTCCTTCACCTCTCATCCCTCCAGTGCTTCCCTTCCTTCACCTCCCGTCCCTCCAGTGCTTCTCCCCCTTCACCTCCCGTCCCTCCAGTGCTTCCCTTCCTTCACCTCCCGTCCCTCCAGTGCTTCTCCCCCTTCACCTCCCGTCCCTCCAGTGCTTCCCTTCCTTCACCTCTCGTCCCTCCAGTGCTTCCCTTCCTTCACCTTCCGTCCCTCCAGTGCTTCTCCCCCTTCACCTCCCGTCCCTCCAGTGCTTCCCTTCCTTCACCTCTCGTCCCTCCAGTGCTTCCCTTCCTTCACCTCTCGTCCCTCCAGTGCTTCCCTTCCTTCACCTCTCGTCCCTCCAGTGCTTCCCTTCCTTCACCTCCCGTCCCTCCAGTGCTTCTCCCCCTTCACCTCCCGTCCCTCCAGTGCTTCCCTTCCTTCACCTCCCGTCCCTCCAGTGCTTCTCCCCCTTCACCTCCCGTCCCTCCAGTGCTTCCCTTCCTTCACCTCTCGTCCCTCCAGTGCTTCCCTTCCTTCACCTTCCGTCCCTCCAGTGCTTCTCCCCCTTCACCTCCCGTCCCTCCAGTGCTTCCCTTCCTTCACCTCCTGTCCCTCCAGTGCTTCTCCCCCTTCACCTCCCGTCCCTCCAGTGCTTCCCTTCCTTCACCTCTCGTCCCTCCAGTGCTTCCCTTCCTTCACCTCCCGTCCCTCCAGTGCTTCTCCCCCTTCACCTCCCGTCCCTCCAGTGCTTCCCTTCCTTCACCTCTCGTCCCTCCAGTGCTTCCCTTCCTTCACCTCTCGTCCCTCCAGTGCTTCCCTTCCTTCACCTCCCGTCCCTCCAGTGCTTCTCCCCCTTCACCTCCCGTCCCTCCAGTGCTTCCCTTCCTTCACCTCCCGTCCCTCCAGTGCTTCTCCCCCTTCACCTCCCGTCCCTCCAGTGCTTCCCTTCCTTCACCTCCCGTCCCTCCAGTGCTTCTCTCCCTTCACCTCCCGTCCCTCCACTGCTTCCCTTCCTTCACCTCCCGTCCCTCCAGTGCTTCCCTCCCTTCTTCTCCCATCCCTTCACCTCCCATCCTTTCAGTGCTTCCCTTCCTTCACCTCCCGTCCCTCCAGTGCTTCTCTCCCTTCACCTGCCGTCCCTCCAGTGCTTCTCTCCCTTCACCTACCGTCCTTCCAGTGCTTCCCTTCCTTCACCACCCGTCCCTCCAGTGCTTCTCTCCTTTCACCTCCCGTCCCTTCAGTGCTTCTCTCCCTTCGCCTCCCAACCTTTCAGTACCTCCTTTCATTTCCTCTCGTACATATCTTCCCTCTCCTCAAACCCTTCCCTTCAGTACCTCACGTCTAGGAATAAAACAAAATTGATTTAAAATAAATAAATTCTCTTGAACAAATCGACAGTTGGAATAACACCTAGATACATTTCTACAATATCAATGCTGACATCATTGACAAAATAAAAACTTTCAAAGTATTGTCATTTTACACAATTTGTTGAAAATAACCAAAAATAAAAATCATTTTTGCATTCTGTGTAGATACAATATTGCATATTTCAAGATGTTTCAATATGTACAAAGAAAAACATTTACTCTGTATTTTTGTATCTATACATTTTGTCCTATCTCTATTTGATTCACAGCGTACCTATAAATGTTAATGTTTTTATATGTCCAAACTTTTATTGAAACATTTTGATTTTTTTTTAGGTTGGTGTTGCCGTGATGGATGGATTACTGTATGCAGTAGGGGGATCAGCTGCACAAGAATATCACAAAACTGTTGAATAGTAAGAGTTTTTATCTTTATTTTATGACCCTGAATATTCTTGGTAGTTTTAGTGAAAATACTTAATCATAGTATCAGAATTACATTTTAAAATCCTGTGTTTTTGATACTAAGCAATTGAAAATGGATAATATAGAAAGAATTTTAGTATTTATATACTTTAAATGATTTTAAAAACTTACCTTAATTTCTGTCCTATCTGTTCCACTAAAGTAGTCATTTTTTAGCATTCAATTCAATATTTCCTTTTTAGTAAAAATATTTTTTGATTATTTTTCAATGTCTAAATATTACAAAGATGTTTTATTTTGCCTAGCTTTGATCCTGATGAAGATTGCTGGACTGCTGTAGCACCGATGCACTTTGCCAGATTGGGTGTTGGAGTTGCTGTTGTCAATAGACTCTTGTATGCTGTTGGTGGATTTGACGGACAGAATAGATTAGCCAGTATGGAGTGCTATCATCCAGAGAACGATGAATGGACTTTGAAACCCTCTATGAATGTTGCTAGAAGTGGAGCAGGTTATTAACATAATCTTATTATTTTTTAAATGAACACAGTTTTCATGTGTCTAAAAGTATTTTAAGTGTGCTCACAGAGCATATCAGGGCCATTCAGATGACTTCAACAGAACAGTAACCTCAACTGTGCTAATAATTTAACCCTTGACCAGGAGTACTGTGAAAATAATTTAATATGTACCTGGATTGGGGCACCTGAAAGTCGCTGAACTGATTGAGAACGGGCGTCGGCAGGTCTAAAGACAATTTAAAGACATGGGGGATCCTAACGAATGATGACTGCCTCTCGTGTGAATGTGGCAAACCACAGGCCACCTGCGAGACTGCCCTCTACTTGCTCATATGAGGACCTGCTACGCTGTAGCGTCACAGCTGTCGACGTTACCAATAATTGTTCAAAAAATGTTTGATTGCTGCTAACACGAGAAAAGAAGAAGAATATGTACCATATGTGATGTAATGACCAAACAATAAAGTATACATTATCGTTGTTTTATAGTGAATACTAACAAATGTATGTTATTTTTAATTAATATTAATGACATTCTGTGACATGTGTACTGATCTACACTGTCACTAAAGAATAAATATATTGGTCAAATGCTTAATAGTTATTTATTCACATTTCTTTTATTTCATTCCATTACCCTTTGAGTGCTTCATGTAGTTATGAATTTTGATATATCACGTCCATCCATATCCATCTATAACTATTATACATCTATTAATATCCTGTGTTGCAGAATACAAGATTATTTTTACTATAAAAAACCTTTATTTTTTGTGCCTATATCATTTAAGAAAGTTTGGATTCCTGCCCCCCTAGACAACGTGTCATTTAGCTCAAGATAAGATAACTCAATGTATGGAAGTGACAGTTGTCACGTGACTGGCAACTATAACTTCCATACATTAAGTTATCTTCTCTTGTTTCTTTTCTTGAGCTAAATGACACATTGTTTAGGGGGGCTGAACAAAAAATTTCAATATCTAACAAGTTTCCAGTAATGCACGAAATGCATATATAATTATATTGTTGTTATTAAGGTGTCGCAGCTCTAAACCATTGGATATATGTGGTAGGAGGTTATGATGGCCAACGACAACTCGGTTCTGTAGAAAAGTACGACACGGAACGAGGTGTATGGGAAACTGCCAGCCCCATCAAAGTACCACGTAGTGCTCTCTCTTTATCAACCTTAGATGGGAAATTATATGCAATGGGTAAAATATTTTATAATAATTATTATACTCTTCTATCCTGTTGTTTCAGAGTTACTATGGATTATGACTTCATTTCAGTAACCTGATATTCTCTTCTTACTAGAGTTACTAGCTCTAAAGATCCAAAACATCAATTTTCTTTGTTTAAATATTAATTTTTGTGTTAATTAAATTGATTTATTTGTGTAATTAGTAAAGACCTGAATTATTCACATTATTTTTTTAAGTGGTTTAATTTTTTTTAGATAAGTGATGTGATTTTTAAGAAATAGGTGTTTTTTTATTATTATAAATAATTAAACTAGGATGAGTTGTATAGCTCCGTTTTTGTAATATTTTGGTGTTATTTTCTTCAAAGAAATGTAAAGTAGAAATCAATAAAGATTTAGAATTACAAGTTATAAAATATATATATGACTATGAATGATAAACTTCTATTGTTCATCATTCATAGTCATATATTCAAAGAACAATGATGCAACGTTTGAGTTTTCTTCTTTTTTTAAAAATCGGATTTATCGCAAACGTAAAAAATTCAGGTCTCTAGTAATTAGTGATTTGTAAAGATGGAAAGACAGCTGACAGTCCACATCACAAGAGGCAGCAAAATTTGCACAAACTGTCCCTAATGGCCTTCATGCAGTATAAGAAGAAGAATTCATTTATCACCCCTTCATGACTTTTAGTTGGTTAGGTATATGACTCCTGAGCGAATGGTCCTGGGTTCAATTCCTAGCGGAGACCTAGTTTTTAATTGTGTTTTCCGTCCGGATCTGTGAAACAATAAATATCATAAGTCTTCAAAATGTGGCAACTTGTTATTGGGTTAGTGTTAAATAAATATTTGACGTAGTGCCTGTTAGTTGCCCGAGAAGCAATACAATATTTGTTTATTTATGTATTTACTTATATTTATCATAATAAGTAGATATAATTACTTGTTATATCTTTATTTAATACATGTATTACAGGTGGTTATGATGGTCAAGCATTCTTAGCGATTGTGGAAGTATATGACCCATGTACTGATACATGGGTAGAAGGAACTCCTCTGACATCTGGACGTTCCGGGCACGCATCGGCAGTGGCATACCAGCGTACTTGTCCCGTGCACAGTGTAGACCATGATAATGATATTGAAGAACAGACACCTTCCAGACCTTTTATGGCAAGATGCAGATCACAGCTACACCAGGAAACACCCAATGACCAAGAGCCACCCTTGCAAAATGGATTTGGGCAGGAACACAGTAGTAACTCTAATAGTAACAGTACCAACAGAAACGTTTCAGCTAATTCTAGTAGATCCCAAGAATCCAGTGTCAATAATTCCAGTGTCCATAATATTTCTAATAGAAACAGTAATAATCCTCCTTCAGGTAATGGGATGGGCTCTCTCTCTGAAAATAGAAATGGTAGTAATAATTTATGAGACTCATTGTGAAATGTGTGTGCAGTGTTGTGTTGTGTAGATTTAGATAATCAATGCGATCACGGAAGTATGTTGAGTTTTCAATATTAAAAATGGACATTGTTTTTTATTAATTTTGGTTGTATAAATGTACAGTGTTTATTTGTATATGTATCTAATAATAATTATGTATCTGTGAATTTGTGAATTTAGTTTTAAAAACTTACATAATCCTATCAATTATTTTATGATTAAATATTCTTTGGATCTGAGATAACATACAGATAATAGATGTATTATTTTAATATAGCAGAATGATTATTACCTACTCTGAAAAGTCTGAGTGTAATAATTTGTCATAGGTACAGATTTCATATTATCAATATCCAGAAAAATCCACACGAAGGTATGATACTAATATAGCATCTTCATTACATCAATCACAGTAATATTTTTAGTACATTATTTTTTTCACATATAATATTATTTGGAGGTTTTGGTAGACTGAGTTTTACTGCTTTTGAAATACTATTATTAAATCAAACGCAAACATTGGATTTTTCAATCAATAATATTTTATGACAAATTTTAATATCTTAATATTGATGAAACGGCAATATATATTTTTATAAGAGAACTGAAAAATCAGGCATCTACAAGGCTTACTACCTGTCTTCGTCTGGTTTACGTGATCACTTTAAGCGCTTGAGCAATGTTCACCAATTATGCCTTTTTATTGAGTTCTTTTATCATTCCAATATTTGAAAATTCTATGTACATATATGTGTTATTCATCAATATCTTTTCTCTTGATAATAAGCTGTATTGCCATCTATTGAAGTGACAAAAGAAACTCTTCTTCTTCTTCTTCGATGGCGCTACAGCCCAAATCGAGCCTTGGCCTCCGTTAACTTTCGCCTCCATCCAATCCTGTCCTCTGCTGCCACTTTCCAGCTCCTCTCTTGGAGAAGCTGAGCCGCATCCTTTTTGACCTCATCTTCCCACCGCAGCCTTGGTCTTCCTACCCTTCTTCTCCCACCTGGGTGTCCAGTCATGATTCGTTTCGGCACCCGTGAGGTTGGCATTCGTTGTACATGTCCAGCCCATCTCAGCCTAAGTAATTTCATGTGCGTTGAGATACTTGGGGTCTGGTATATGTTGTACAACTCATCGTTGCGTCTAATGCGCCATTCATCGCCATCCTTTACGGGGCCGCATATTCTACGCAGTACCTTTCTTTCAAAGGTGTCCAGCGTTTCAGACATCTTCGCCGTTAAGGTTAATGTCTCGCATCCATATGCCAACACTGTTCTTACTATGGTCTTGTAGAGTGTGACTTTTGTTTTACGATGGACACTGCGAGATTTAAAAACAGGGAGCAATGAAAAATATGTTTTATTGGCTGCCGTAATTCTTTTTCTTATTTCAGCTGGATCTTCATTATTTTCGGTAAGACTGGAGCCCAGGTAAGTGAATTGATCCACTACTTCAAACGAGTAGTTATCCTTATATTGCACACTGCCTCTCGGTCGATGCGCCGGGTTTCTGCTTTGTGCCATTACTTTTGTCTTTTCTTTGTTTATACACAATCCCACTTCACATGCTGCTGTCTCTAAGGGGTCGAAGACTTCTTCAATGGCTGTCATTGATCTTCCTATAATGTTAATATCATCCGCATAGCCGACAATTTGACTACTTTTGTAGCAAATATTGGAATTGGTGTCCACTAGAGTTTTTCTTATCACATGCTCAAGCACGATATTGAAGAGAGTGGGAGCCAGGCCATCACCCTGTTTCAGACCCTGAGACACTGCGAATTCCTCCGTCAGTTCTCCATCTACCTTGACCTGACATCTGGAGTTGTTCATGGTTGATTTGATAAGCCTCACCAATTTCGGGGGGATCTGGAACTGTAGCAGTATCTCATATAGGCTCTCCCTGTCTATGCTATCGTATGCCTGTTTAAAATCTATGAATAGTTGGTGCACATCGATGTCAAATTCCCAACACTTCGACAGGATCTGGCGGACTGTAAATAACTGGTCCGTAGTTGACCTTCCAGTTCTAAAGCCCGCCTGATACTCTCCTAATAGGTTTTCTGCGTATCCCTCTAATCTTTGTTTTAGTATGGTGGTAAAGATTTTATACGCTGCGCAGAGCAATGATATGCCTCTATGGTTCTCACATTTTAATTTATCACCTTTCTTGTGTATGGGACATATTACGCTGGTTTGCCATTCCATTGGGATTTCCTCCATGGTCCATATCTTTACAATGAGGCTATGTATCAAATTTTTTAGGTGCTCGTTTCCATTTTTAAGCAGCTCAGCGGGCAAGTTGTCCTTTCCAGGTGCTTTATTATTTCTTAATTTTCTTAAAGCGATGTTTACTTCTGTTATTGATGGTGGGTTTGTCGGCTCTTCGTTATTTGATTCCGCGGGGATATTAGTAGTATGATTTCTCAGATCATTGTTAGGATTAAGGAGTTTATGGAAGTATTCCTTCCACACCTGCTTGATTTGCTCTTTATCTGATATTATGTTTCCGTTTGTGTCTTTACATAGTGTCGTATTTGGCTTGAATCCCTTTTTAAAGAAGTTAACACATTTATATGCTTCCCTCGTATTATTATTTGTAAAGTCCTCTTCCATCTTGAGCAATATATTATTTAGAAAGTCTCTCTTCTTTCTCTTTATCAGCCTATTTGTTTCTCTTCTAGCCTGTTCATATGCATGTCTTTTAATTCTTGTTGGTCTTTCAATAAACTGCTTCCGGAGTGTATTCTTGTCAGCCACGCTTCTTTCACAAACTTCGTCGAACCAGGGATTCCTATCTTGTCTTGGTCTATTTCCAACACTTTCTTCTGCAGCTCTCATAATTGCATTTTTAACCAAATTCCAGTCATTGTCAAGGGCTTCATGGGTGTTTTCGCTGCTGATATGGTCTGGTAGATAGTTGGCAAGTGCGCTGTGGTATTGTTCTAGTCCGATACTTGTTTTTATAGCTTCTGTGTTGATTTTTGGAGTATTTGGTGGTTTTCGTATCCTGTTGCTGGCAATTCGGCTCCTATATGTGGCCACCACCATATAATGGTCGGAGTCACAGTTAGCTCCTCGATAAGTTCTGACGTTTGTGATGTTGGATGCTCCTCTTTTTTCTATCATGACATGGTCAATTTGGTTATGGTATCTGCCATCTGGTGATGTCCATGTCCATTTGTGGATGTTTTTACTGGGAAACTGGGTAGAGGCTATGATCATATTTCTAGACTCCGCAAAGTCTATCGCTCTAGATCCATTATTATTAGTATCCATATGTAAGCTGTTCATTCCAGTGATATGTTGGAGTAAAGGGTCTCTACCAATCTTAGCATTCAAATCTCCAATCACAATTTTGATATCATTGGATGGTAATGTATCGTAGATGTGTTCCAGTCTCTGGTAATAGGCATCCTTTATGGTGTCATCCTTATCTTCCGTTTCCGCATGAACATTGATCAATGATACGTTGAAGAATTTTGTTTTTATGCGTATGACACACATTCTCTCATTGATGGGCTTAAAGTCTAGTATGGAGCTTTTCATATTTCGGTCGACAATAAAGGCCACTCCAAATTCATGGTGTTTATCATTTCCACTGTGTAGTACTGTATGGGTTCTTGTATCAAAGATCTCAGATCCCGTCCATCTAGTCTCCTGTACTGCCAACATGTCTATCTTGTATTTCGTCATTTCTCTGGTAACTTCTCCCAGGGCTCCACTTCTGTATAGGGTTCTCGTATTCCAAGTAGCGATTCTCAGGTCCTTATTTCGATTGCCAGGTCTTTTCCGAGTTACAGTAAGTGTCCGAGGCTCTGTATTCGGTTTCGTAATAGGGTCTTTTTATAGGGAGGGGTTATTGGCCTCTCGCCTAACCCCCAATCTGGAGGACCAAGGTTTTTCTGTAGGGGTTTTCCTTCCCTTAGCTGGGGGGTTCCAGTTTTGTGGCGCTGGAGACTCGCCATCGCCCTCTCGCTATCTGCTATGACCTAGACAGGTCACATTGCCCAGGGTTCGTGACGTGGACACTAGCGAGTTGGACTTGCTGGTATTGTTGCTGGTGTTCTGCAACATGGCGTTTCTCGGCACTTATTGATACCTACCCTCCAGCAGAGTAGGCACCACCGAGGCCCTACCAACCATTCGAACCCCACAAAAGAAATACACAATGAAACTCTATGTAGGCTTAAAGCCCACACAGAAAAGAATTGATGATTTTAATGCCTGGCGCGATCTTCGGCGGCAAAATGGAGGATTCAACGATCTCCGGTTTCAAAGCGATTAAATGCAGCTCTGATACTCCGATTTCATGGGTAAGCAAATTCACAACTATGGCAATTGGTAAATCAAGGAAAGATACAAAGGACTTACCCCATTTTACTGCACTCTCCGTTGATCCCACAAGTATATATGTAACTTTGTAAAATTAATGTTCAAAAACACATCACGGCCGTATGGCGCTTTTCACTACTGGCGGCTGTCATTAACGTTACCGTCGGCTAGTAGCTGCATACTGACTGGGTTGAATTTTGGTGTCGATTTGTTCGTGTTCTTATTGTTGCAACGGGGTAATTAGGTAGGTTTTGGATTCATCGATGTTGCTAGGGCAAAAATATAGGAAATGTCGGGAAGGTATGAATTGAAGGATTACCAAGCCGCAACAAACTCTTTTACAATGCCATCTATTGAAAAATTGGTCTGTAAACAATGAAAGCAACGATTCTTATGTATGAAGTGACAATGTTACCGCATATATGTCTCCTCTGAACCGCGCCAGAATTATTAGTTCATTTTTAACTTGTTTATATACTTGTACCAATGTGTATGAAAATCAAATATTATAGGAGAATAATATTCCAACTTCGTTTAAACCAGCCGATGACAGGTTATCAGCCCTGTAGGTGCCTTCACGAATTATCTATTATATTAGAGCCTTAACAATTTTACTAATATCTTGTGTTGATAATATTTTGCAATTTGAAAATTATTGATTAATTAAATCAATAATTTAAAATATCAATATTAAAAGCCAAGTGGCTACAATCACACATAGCTGTCATCAATGTAAATTTGATATCAATCTTATTTTAATCGATCTTGTAAAAATGGCTTCATTTCTTTCCTTTGTGTCCAATTTATACTATTTAGTTTGATTTTGACACTTTTTTATACATACATAAAAACAAAAATTTCATACGCTTTCAGTGTGTTTATGTGATTCTGGTTCAGTTATAACATACTTATAAGTTGATAGAAAAAATATAGTTAGATTTAGTTTTTGTAACCAGATAACTACATTTTGTAACTACATCTTTTTAGAAAGTCAAATTGTAATTGTATAAATTTTGTTTTAGAATTTGTTTTACAAATTTAAATAATGAATAATTGTACAAAAATAATCAACTTATTATTGTGTAACCTATTTATAGTACTGTGGAATCCGGTTATTTGTTCACTTCCTATAATTTTATGGTTTATTATTATATATTTTTCTACCAATTTATATGTGCATATTTTATTTTTTTTATTTTCCCGGTTTTAGATATTTTACAAAATATTTGGCACTTGTTTACCGAATAAGAGCCAATGTCATATTTTAGTAATATATAATATTAGGTAATATGAAATTATTAAAGAGTCAACAGATTGAAGAAATAGACAAATGATCAGGTTCCACTGTTATATTATTGAAGTGTAATCATTCTATCTGTGATATATTTTAGTGCTATTATGAATTTTGAAACTGCAATTGACATAAACTGTATAAAAAACAATAATAATGTTTAAAATATACATATTATTAGCATTCTATTACACACTATTTTTAAGTTATAATTTATTAAATCATATCTCATACTATAGGGAACATTCCATAGAATTATAAGGTACAGAAGCCGCGTGTTATACAAATTTTGCTCAGCGCCTTTAACACTTCTTCGGAAACCGAGTTTCGTAAGGTATATATCTTCACTACGAAAATGTACTGAGCATATTACGGTCCATTTTCTTGGTTTCCATGTAATTTCATCTCGACTTCTTCTCACAATATTAGTCCATTGACTAGAAATTATAGGATCAACAGGAAATCTGTAAAAAAATGAGACCCAAATTAATTACTCGCCTTTGGAATGTACACAATAAACCCCCCCTTAGTATTGTAAAATAAATTATAAGTTGTATGCTAATAATTTTTTTTCATATGCCCCTGGCCGACTTATTAAATAACATCAATGACAAAATTTAAAACTGGCGAAATGGGGAAAAAATAATCTAATAAATGACATTTCATTGAAAATTATTCAGAAAAAATATAACTAATAATTTTACAAGGAAACAAATAAATATAGATGGTACTTACGAATGAAATGTGATCCCTGTATTTTTATGATCTTTTTTGTATCATGCTTACAACATAAAATCGCACAAACTGTCATTTTTACCAATTTTATATCACGGGTTCCGCACGTCTTAACGCTATCGAACAACAAACTGTACTAACGGCCGGGCGAGTGAAACTCAGAACATTGTTCTTATCTGTATCATATATAATCTAAGGAACATTCACATTTGTTTTAAATTTAATTTTAAGTTTGTTTATGGATTATTCTTGATGAAACTCCATTATAACCTATGTAGATACTTCTCAGATTTGTTATTTGTTGTCTCCTCGTTTTACTCAATATTTTTATTTTATTTTGTATAAATCATTTTTAATTACACTTAAATTATTTACCACATTGTCCAACTATTCTTTTTCCATTAGAAAGGGTGTATCAAATTAGTCATGATAGGTGCCCCGTTCCACCATCGTACTTTTCAACTTTGCGCTTTGCACTTTGCATTTCGTCGGCTTGTTTTCGTTCCACCATTACATTTTTTCGCAAAGTAAAAGTTGCAATTTGCAAAGCGAAAAGTAGACGCCTATTGCAAAGCAAATAAGCCGTTCTGTTCCACCATCGCTACTTTTCATAAAAAACTTTGCAAACCTTGCGAATGAATTGAAAAGAATATTTTGACATTTCAAATTTGCCATTCGTCGAGTTGTGAAAGTAGAAGTTGTTTGTTTAGAATTTTTGAGTAAATTTATTATAAAATTTTGCATAAATTATTGTTAGAAAGGGATGAGGAAGACGGGGTTGTAAGAAATTATAGAGAAAGGATAAATTTCGAAAATATTTTATCCACGCAGTTCCTCGAATATTTTCGCATAAATAGCACTCAGTGTGAATATGTCTTGATTAAGTACACTATTTATTCTGATTTTTTTTAGGTAATTTAAACTATGTTTATGTGATTATTATGTCCACTTTTTCTAAGTTTATATGATTATTTCACTACTCATTTACACATATTTTAAGGTACAGAACAGCACTAAGAGAAGCAAATGATTGTCTCCTCAACAGCAAATAATTCAGTGAAGCACCTGTTGTTTCACTGTATTAGTGATACCAAAAATAACTCCTTTCTTTTCATTAATTATCTCCAACACGGCTATTTTTTTCTTAATATTGTCTTTCCGGCTCATTTTCTAACAACAACGAAATCACAGAACAGACAAGAACGAACGGTGTCAAATGATCGTGTACACGCTACGCGCGAAACACTCGGTACTACTAAGTTATCACTAGGTGTCGCTAGCGTCAATTGAAAAGACTTTGTAAATGTTTGGCGACGCCGCAAAGTGACCATTTTTTTTTTCGTGGAACGCGAACGCTTTGCACTTTGCGAAATTCTCAAATCGCAAAGCGAAGAGTGAAAAGTTGAAAAGTACAATGGTGGAACGGGGCACTGATCATGTGATCCATGAGAAAATCATAAAAATCTTCATTTTTCACTTTAGCTATAGTAATTCTTTACCACATTATCCGATTTTAATTATTCATTTAGTGGGATTCAATTCATTCTTACTAACACCAATGAGATGAGCGTTGAGATAATGTCCCGAATTCAAAGTGGCACAAGAGCCGCAGCAGCACTGGGAGCATTCCTGTCTCCAAAGTCCATATCGCGAAGAGTGAAACTCCAGGTCTATAATAGCCTAATTAAACCAGTAATCCTGTATGGTGCTGAGTCCTGGTGCATGACACTCAAGGACTGCTAACATTTGAAAACAGGATATTACATAAAATATTTGGCCCAAGACCAGGAATTGCGGCAGGTACCTGGAGACCACGAAGCAATGAGGAAATTCGTGCATTGACAGGACAACATTTAATCACCAGCGAAATCAGGTCCAGAAGATTAGCTTGGATTGGACATGTCAGATATGGGGAAGAAAGAGCCACAAAACGTATTCTGCAAAATAACTCTGTGGGCAAGAGACCCCTGGGAAGACCAAGGCAGAGATTGATGGACAATGTTACCCGAGATCTGAATGTGCTGAATGCTTGTGATGACTGGGAGTCCACTGCAGCTGATAGGAAAGCTTGGAAAGCTATTGTTCAGGAGGCTAAAGCTCTACCGGAGTTGTATGGCCATTGGAAGTAAGTAAATAAGTGGGAGTAGTTAAAAAAATTAAATTAATTAAATAATTAATTTTTTATGTGCTTCAAAGGTGATCATGCATATAAATTTCATTGGTTTTTGATGATGGAACTCATGATAAAAAATTATCAAACTCTTCAATTTGCAAAGTCATCTTCATTAATAATAATTCTTTACCACGTCGTCCTAATTCGATGATTCCTTTTTCATTAGAAAGATATTACTTCTGGGGTGGTTCCTTTTGAACTATACCACGAGATTTGATGGTGGCAATCATGAATAATTATGAAACTCATCAATTTGCGTATTATTATATAGGCTTATTTTATGAAAGATAATATTACTACATATTTCCATCACGCCATGTCCCTCACGAGGTAGGCAGAGAAAATAGATCGCCACATATTTTTTCTATCTCGACACACATTCATTTTTAAGTCGATTTGTTTATATGAAAGATTATTATGATAGCAATTATACTGTTTTTCCAATTATACTGTTTTTCCTTAAAATTACCATCAAATCTGTTCAAGATATTATGTTTAAGTCACGAAGGTATGGAACAAGTTTAAGTATTAAGGTTATTTCTACTCCCAAATTGTATGTTTATTATTTGTAAAGTCTCTTCTCTATTGTGATTTCCAATATAGATTCAGAGACTTTACAAATATCTCTATCTTTTTGGCAAAAATTTTCAACCAAATTAATTTATACACTCGCTTATGTTTCCTCAAAAATGTTGTAGCGTTATGAAAAAAATCAATATATAAATATCAGTATATGTTTTTTTCATTCTTCAGTGAATGTTCCTTATTATTTTTCTGTACACTGAAATCAGCAGTTAATATAATATTGTCTGTTGACACTCAATTTACCTTGAAGGAGTAAATCAATTTACTATGTTTGTGAATTGTTTGAAATATTTTTTATTTGATTTACATATCTTTAAAAGTGTGTCTGGATAGTAAAAAAGTATCATGTTTTATTTAATTTTAGGCATGAAACTTTAATCATTTCCAATGTGTGATTTAAAATACTTTTAAGTGCCATGGTTTACTACTAAGAAATGTTATTCATTATTTTTGTATAAATTAGAATATGTACAAACATTGCATATTGTAAAAATTATTTCTTACATAGGTGATTTCCAAAAATATTATTTTATAATTTTCAAATTCATCCCAAATCGCAGTGGAAATATAAAAAATAATATTTTGAGAAATCATTTCTGTTATTAGAAATCATTTCACATGATTAGGAATAAGACCACTATTGTGCCAAATTCTCCATTTGAAAAATAATTGTCTATGAATCACATAAAGATTGTCCAGTAGTATATTTTGTATTATTTTAGTACATATTGACTTAAGCCCTTGTAGAGAAACTAGGGGGGCAAGTTTGGTCAACAGGCGGAATCAAAACCATCCATGTTTACCCATATCATGGGTTTAATTATCTTATGGAGTTCTATAACATCTTAAGATATTATAGAACTCCATAAAATAATTATATCCATGATATGGGTAAACATGGATGGTTTTGATTCCGCCGGTTGACCAGACTTGCCCCCCTGGTCTCAAATTTTTTACCCTTAGTTTACAGTTTTTAACAATTGACATCTTGTGGTCTCATTTTTTGTTTTTATTTATCTCTTCAAATTAAATTGAGACTTTTAACCTGCTTTTAACAATCAGTAAAATCTGAACATTACGTATTATTAACGCTTATACAATAAATAAAAAATTCAGTGTGTGTTTTAATATCAGAAAATGTGTATACTATTTATATTTTTGTAGTGTTGTTGTTCCTTCCAAATGAGCATAGACAAAAAAATATATTTAAATCACAATTTTTTCTCACGGGTTGTACCTATGTATTCCAGAATGCACTGAACCTTCTCAAAAATGTTGTGGTAAGCGTTCCTTATTTTAACCTCTAAGTGAGTATGGACATACCCATACAGCAGGAGATGTCATTGCAAATCGGAGTACGGCCGTACCGGTAGGGGCTAGATAAATGAAGTGAAGATTTTTTACTAGAGTATGAATATTTTTGACACCGCAACCAATAGTTGAATATACCTGAAATAATCATACGATTTTTCAATATAAACTTTGAAAAATGGTACGTTTTAATTTTTTTTTTTTACCCGTTTATTGTGTCAGGAGTCGTCAATCATAACACTTTTTATTTTAAATTTTTATATTTAAAATAACTCACTCCGTATAGGTATGTACATCATACCAAAACTCACTCTCATAAGGTTAAATCTTGAGTTAAACAATTTATAGTTATCATAAAACAACTTGAATCAGTCACGTAGGTTAGCAAATCGCAAATTTGTCATTTTGCTTGGTTGGTATATGTGCAAACCGCCCCCCTCCAAAGCAAAAAGGCTCAAGAAGTTTAGTAACATCTACAATAAGATGCAGATACAGAATTTAAGCATTAAATTTTTTGTTTCTTATTGATTTAAAGGAGGACCGCAAAAAAGATGGTCTGACGACATAGCCGCTGTGGGGGGTAGAAATTGGCTGCAAGCAGCAAACGATAGAAGGAAGTGGAAGAATATGGAAGAGGCCTATATCCAGCAGTGGAAGACAGAGGGCTGAAGAAGAAGAAGAAGATTGATTTAAAATAAATTACTTTAATAAATTTAGCTTATTGACCATGACTGATTATTCTTGATAAAACTCCATATCATTAATAAATTGAAATAAAATAATTCTGACAAAGTTCACTGCACAAACGCTTCAATAATCACTAAGTCGAATGAACAAAACGGAGTATTTTATTTTAACTACCAATTAAAATAAATTCCTGATTATGGTGGTGATTCTGAAACGATAACAACGATTGACTTTTGACATTATCACAATACAAAATGGCAGCAATCGTCAATATGGAATGGTGGTTATTCTGAACGCACATCATTGGATTGGTCTATTGAAAAGTTATTAAAAAAGTTGTAGAACTACATATTCATTACTACATGCAGTGGGTTAGAGCAGTAATGAATCAAGTCCATTTTGCAATAAATGAGTTTGATATGCTAAAAGATACTTTCACCTCCTCTGATTCATATATCTAGTATAAAATTGTATCTAACTCAATTACGACTTGACTCACTACTAACTGTTCTTACCTCCGCATATTTTTTGTGTAAGGTTCATTTGCTATAAAATATTTGTGTTTTCCATGAAAGTATAATAGTCTTCTGTTCTTCACTTCTGTTGTTAGTCTTCTGTTCTTCACTTCTGTCAAAACATCATAGTAGTGCACACGTTTTTTTTTCTTTGCTGTTATTTAAAATTGCTAAAGACTGTTAAAAGTGAGTGTATTGTTTATAAAATTGCATGTTTTTGTTTATAAAGGAATTATTGTTGTTAATTCTATATTAATTTACTTTTTATCAGTGAGAATACAGTTAATATTTCATCATATAAATTATACAGTGTCAGTTCTAACAAAGATTGATAAAATACAACAATAATCGCACCTACATAACAGGTACCTACAGCACTTTAGCATTCAACCAGACGGATACAGTGGCGTCCCTATTGTGGGCAATTCACTAGTACTATTATTATTATATATACCGGGAATCTATATTATATTATACACGCATATTGGGAGAATATAAATACACAATGTCCAGTACGTGCCTTGTATGCAAAAAGTCTGTTACAACCGGAACATACTATACTTGTTCAGTGTGCAAAGGCACAAATCATTTCGTGTGCGGAGATTTGCCAGAGGCTGCTTACAAAAAACTGTCTGTCGAGCGCCGCAATAAGGTAAAGTGCACTGACTGTATATCTGGTATCTCACGGGACAAGTGCACTGTGACTGACAGTGAACATACATCAGGGATGATCAACAGTGAGGAAGCCAAGTCCATACTAAGTGAAATAAAAATATCCGTTTAGACCTGACCGAATTACGGACTTTAAAAAGCGACATCCATTCCATGCGAGATGAACTGGTCAACATGAAGGAGAGCATGTCATTTATGAATGAGAAATTTAATGCCATAGAGGCAAAACTTGTTGCGCAAGAAAACAAAATAAATAACTTTGATGGCCTACATGCGAAAATTGAAGAACTGCAAAAACAAATCAACAATATACAGCATTTCTCTGACAAGCAGTCTCAATGGTCACGGCGGAACAATATTGAAATCCAAGGAATAGCCCAGAAAAATGGGGAAAATATAATTGAAATCGTGCAAAAGATAGCCAATACAATTAATTTTCCTCTTCAAAATGAGGATATAGATTACTCTTCCAGAATACCTTCATCACAGCCAAGCAAACCAAAACCCATCGTTATCAAATTTATTAGACAACTAACGAGAGATGGATTCTTGGCTGCCGTCAGGAAACAACGAGGTTTGACTACATCTGACATCGGATTACAGGGAGCTCCCGCATCAATTTACTGTAATGAACACCTTACACCTCTGAAGAAAAAGCTCCTCTTTGAAAGTAAAGTCATCGCACGGGAAAAAGGATACAAGTTCTGCTGGACCCGAAATGGAAACATCTTCATGAGATGTAACACAACATCTCCAGTGATAAATATAGTTAATATTAGTGACCTTGACAAATTTCGTGCCAACTGACCATACATACTTACCTACTTATATACATACATCTACAGTTTTACTTTGTTATTCTATGTACTCTACATTTTTCTCTTTTTTGTTATACTTATATTTTGTATTCCTTTTCCTCCCATATTCCTTCTCCATCAAACTTCTCATACCCTTCCTCTTCCTCATCCTGTCACAACCTCAGAGCAATTACTTATGTTACAAGATGTACTGTTAATCTCGCAATATTAACTGAATTAATGTGTCTGAATTTCTTAGATTTTATTATGCATGGGCAGCTCCTGTTCATCGATAGTTTCAATCTCAACTTGCATCTTGTCATTTTTTTATATTTTGATTCATGTACGTTTTCGCTACACTTATTTTACATATTCATTATTTCATTTTGATTCATGATTTCTATACTGTATCAAAATTGTAGAGGTCTACGCACCAAAATAAATATATTTAGTAGTAATGTGTTACTAAATGATGAACACTATTTATTTGGCATAACTGAGACATGGTTAACCGATAGTATTTTTGACACAGAATTAGCATCCACTGACATTTACAATATATATAGAAGAGACAGGCGATCGGCCCTTCCCTCCCAAGTGCATCCTCGTGGAGGAGGCGTAATGATAATTGCTCATAAAGAGCTGCAAGCTTATGCCAGATGCTGAATGCATTTTGATAACTATTCCTTCCTCTTATATTACATCTAATCGCATCATCCATGTTGCTTGTGTCTATTTACCTCAGGGTCGAGACTACGACGTCGCTCTAAACTCTTTTCTTAACTTGTTGGCTGTTGTTCGTGATCGTCACCCTGATGACGCATTATTTGTAATGGGGGACTTCAATATTCCTAATATTAGATGGACGAAGCACTTGAATAATAACTACTATTTACCAGTTGACATTCCTCAAAATTATTCATCTTTTCTCGATACTACATCGTATGCTGAGCTGAATCAATTTAACGGTATATTGAATGCTAATAATCGTATCCTAGATCTCATACTGAGTAACGTTGAATGCATTGTCACCCATGCTCAGCATCCTCTAGTTAAGGAAGATTTACACCATCCGTCTCTTGTTATTGAATTGAATGTTAATTCACTGCCGACTATAATCGCTCCACCTAAAAAAATATTTTCCTTTCACAAAGCCGACTATAACAGCATTAACAATCATCTATCGATAATTAACTGGTCATTTTTAGAAGATTATGATGATGTAGATATCGCCATTGAACATTTTTACAATATACTCCATGATACAATATCTCAACATGTACCTTTTACTTTTATCAAAAACACTAAATATCCCTGTTGGTATTCTTATGCTCTTATTAAAATTATAAGAGAAAAACATAAAATGCATAAAAAATGGAAGAAATACCGTAATTATTTAGACTATTTAGAATTTTCTTTACTACGTTCAAGACAGAAGACTGTTCAAAACGATTGTTTTAATCAGTATATTTCCTCCGTTGAAAACAACATTCAATTTAATTATAAAAAACTTTGGTCTTTTGCAAAAAAAAAGAAGAAAAATGTTGGAATACCCCAAACTATGCATTTAAATGATGAATCATGTACTGGGGGTGAGAAAATTTGTCATTTATTTAGCAAACATTTTCAATCAACATATGTAATTGATTATAGTAACCAAAATTTATCTGTGCCTACTGATCTCATAACTGATTCTTCGTTTGATGGATTAGGAAATATCAATATTAATGATGCTTTAGTTTTTAAATATTTACACGCCATTGACAGTAGGAAGGGGGCGGGCAACGATGGCATATCACCATTCTTTGTAAAACAATGCGCTACCACTCTCTCCTTCCCACTTAGTTTATTGTTCAAGATGTCAATTTCTAAGGGTAAATTTCCGATGAAATTCAAAGAGGCGCTGGTCATACCAATTCATAAATCTGGTCCAATTAATGAAATTCAAAATTATCGTCCAATATCGATTCTTCCAGTTTTTAGCAAAATTTTTGAACGTATTATTTATGATCAAATTTATTCAACCGTTAAACTCAATATTCAAAACCAACAACACGGATTTCTACGTCATCGCTCAGTTCTTTCGAACTTAACAATTTTCACCGAATACATCACAAGTAATATGGATGAACGATCTCAAGTGGATGTTATCTATACTGACTATGCAAAGGCATTCGACAAGGTCGATCATAATATTCTCATTTCGAAATTGCAACATATAGGTTTTCACGGTGACTTGCTCAGGTGGTTCGATTCATATGTTCGGAACAGACTGCAGTCGGTGTTGGTCGAAGGGTTCAAATCTGACTTCTTCAATCCACCCTCAGGGGTCCCTCAAGGATCTCACCTAGGCCCCTTACTCTTTAATATCTATACCTATGATATTTATAAATGTTTTATTTTTTCTCATTATCTTGCATTTGCCGATGATATGAAAATTTACTTGACTATTAAATCTACAACTGACTGTAATAACCTACAACAAGACCTTAACAGATTATTTGCATACTGTCAATCAAACAAACTTGTACTCAACATAGCCAAGTGTAACAAAATAACTTTTACTCGAAATATTAATAAAATCAACTATACTTACACTTTTAATAGTTCGGGAATAAAGGAAGTAGATCATATCCGTGATTTGGGAGTTATATTAGATTCTAAATTAAATTTCATCCAACATATTAATCATGTAATATCAAAAGCCAACAAAATGCTTGGATTTATAATTAGAATATCAAAACCTTTCAGAAACAGTAAAACTTTTTATACACTCTACTCAGCATATATACGTCCTCAACTCGAATTCTGCACACAGATATGGTCCCCCTTCTATGGCGTCCACATAGCTAGAATCGAGAGAATTCAACGCAAAATTTTTAACTTTTTAAATTACAAATTACGACTTAACTTTGATAGCTATCGTGATTCAATTAAATACCACAAATATGATACCCTAGAATCCAGAAGAACCTTATTCGACCAATTAATGCTTCATAAAATTTTGAACGATGCTATGGACTCGCCTGAGCTTGTCAGTTTTGTGAATATTCGGGTCCCGGGAAGGTCAGTTCGCCAGTCAAACATCTTACATGTTCCACACTGTAGAACCAATTTGCGGATGAATGCTACGATCCCACGCATCTGTCGTAGATTTAATGCATTATTTTCGATGCATGCTGATATCTTTGATTCATCTATTAATCAGTTTCGCCACGAGGTAATGCGTGTAATTTGCGGCAGTGAATAGTGGTTTCGTATTTTTCAACATTATTTCTACATATGTAGGTATATGAGATTTGCTCTCCCTGTCCGTCCTCTCCCTTTCCATATTTCCTGTTCCCACTTTTTATAACAAAATATGCTTATTCTAACGTTGTTTTTTTTTTTATTGAAATTGTTTGTTATTTTTAAATATGCATATTCTTTTGTTTTCTTTATTTTGTATTCATGTGGATAGTTTGTACTACTTACCATTCTATTATTATGTGAAACAATGTTATTGGGTGTACAGATTGTTGTATACTTCTTTTATAATTATCATGTACTTTTCTATCTGTACTCCTGTTTTGTTTCCTAATCAAAAATAAAAATAATAGACGTGTTTTCTATCACACTGATGCATGTATACTTTAGGGACCAAAATAAACTGTACTCACGAAGGTAATGATACTAACTGTATTTTTCTTTTGCAATGTTATCATTGAAGTTTTTTTTTACGTTTTCTTGTAACTTACCTACATTTGTGAAATATATATTTATTTTATGTTCATTTTGTTTTCATTATTCAAGTACGAATTCCCAAATACATACATAATATCATTACAAGTCTAAAATTGCAGTTTTTGTTTTCTTCTAATAAGAAACTTAAAATAAATCCATGTCAGTCTATAAGTACATAGGCCAAATAGTGATTCATATAGGCTTGCGACTTAGCAAATGTGCCGATAATTTTCTTTTTCTGCTCTGACAGCTTCGAGCACCTCTAGCCAGGTTCTTTCCAAAAATGCAGTCGAGTATAATCAAAACTAAACCTATAATATATACATATGGTTTATAAGAGGTCAAGGTTTAATAATAACCAAAGAATTTTTTGTTCATCAATTTAATATATATTTTGTTTTTCTAATTTTACAACACAAGTGCAAACTTCAATAATAATTATCATAACCTATTAAATTATTTATTTTACAGTCAAAGAAGAAAAATTATTATGACACATTCAATATATTCAGATATTCTAAACATGTTTAACATCCATTCATTAAAATAGCTTTAGGTACTTTTATACTGTCATTTGAATGGCATCATCCAACAATATAACACTTATCGATCCATTTGTTTATTTTATACATACATATATATGTAAATTATGTACATGTTAACAAACTCTAACATCAATATTTTTATAAACAGATCTGTATCTGGCATAACAGGAAATAAAAATAATCAATTTGGCAATAAATATTACAACAAATGCAAATGAAGGAAAATATGACTAAGAAAGATTTCACAAATCATTTATACTTTTACTGTTTCTCCAGAAGACAATTAAATTTACAGACAACTAAATATATCCTCATGTTTCAAAATTTATTGATGGCGCGGAATAATAATATGCTGAATGGCATTGTGCGCAATATTTTGCTGGGTTATATTGCCAATTTCTACATTCAACAGATTGAAGAGACAAATTGTGATTTGAAGAAAAATATATATTTACAATATTGTAGTTAATTTTTAAACTTCTAACAAAAAGGCATGAATAACTAATATTTATAAAGGAAAATTATTGTTTTTTAAACAGTTAATTTAAATATTTTATCCGATTCCAATATGTATCATACACACAATATTGTTTTACATAAAAATAATATAAGATGATAGTTAACTTATTTCAATAATATATAATACATGTCGTAAATCAAATTTGTGAATAAATTCATAGAAATTACATATTTTATCTTCAATTTGCAAAATGTAAGTATCGTTATATTTATTTACTGAATTTAATACAAATTATTTTGTATACCTACATATAGGTATATTTCATAAAATTCAAAGGCATATTTGCGAATTACGGACACATTCAAATAACCACACACTATTTTTATTTTTAATGATTTGGCACTTTAATATTTTAACAAGCAATAATAAATCTCATATTATTATTTGGAAGCATGTTATGGACAAAATGTAAACATATAATACAAAAATTCTCAAATGTAATTTGAAAAGTTATTTCATATTTGATAATGTTAATTTCAAGTGCATATGACTAGACTATAACAAAAAGCAAACAAAGATCTTTATTGTATAAAGAAGTGAGAATCAAAACAAAAAATAAAACTTATGCTGAATAATTTATATTTTTAATTCAAAAACTATATATATATATATATATATATATATATATATATATATATATATATATATATATATATATATATATATATATATGTATATATATATATACAGAGATCAGATTAATTGATGTATTATTATCAAAAAGTATATTCTACTTTAGTCCAAAATGATTTGCAAATGAATCACAAAGATGAAACTCCGTTAAGAATTTTTGGAAAACGTTTGTCTCAGATTATAATATATACTTAATATAGTTCTATGAGTTACCACTGAGCCATAAAAGTTGATTACAAGATGATATAAATAAAAGCATATAGTAACAAATGAACCTTTAAGCTTCGCATTCACATAGGCGAAGTGTACGGATCAGATTTTTGTCTTCTAGCAACGTCAGACTTGTCGATGATCTGATGCACATACATGAAGAATACTAAAATCTAAATGATGCGCTGCGTCCGATTCCTCTGCTGTGCTTATGTTGACGCTAACCCTTAATATTCCTCTCGCTTAGCTATATCTTTATTCTAGGTAACTTTTATATTATGTATTTAAAAGTACATATAAATCAAAGTCATACTACATAAAATTATAAAAATTAACATATTTATTGGTTAAAAACAATAATAATATTTAAAATTTTCATAAACCAGTATCATAAAAGGTTATAATTCTCAATCAATTAAAATTTAATGTACAGTTAAATCTTATAACAAAATAAAATTGATATCAGTCTAAAATTTCAATACGTTTTATAAAGAAATCTTAAAATATAGAACAATTTATTTCAATATTTATATTTCAAAGAAAAACTTTTGTTTTTATTACATCCATAGTGAAAATTACATTATCATGTGTAATATAATTTAAGTACCTAATAATTTTAACAGAAAATATGTAAAAATGAGTGAATTAAATAACTTTCCATGTAAATAAAATTATATAAACTGCAAAATTGTTTAGTACATTAAGGATAGTACAAAGGATGTGTAATATATGATTTATTAATCATGCGTTAAATGTAAAAGTAAGAAGAATAAACCTAAACAAATTCAAATTATATTTTTTTGCATTAAATATATTTTTTTTGTATGATACTATTTTTTTGCATCAATATATTTTTCATTCGTGTGTAAAAATTTTGAATTATGTAAAGGTGCAAATATAAAACGTTACTTGTCCTAATCAGATCTATTTTAAATAGACAAACAAATATGCAATAATTTTTAATACTGTTGGTTTTTAATTAAATATTCTTTCAAATAAATAATATTGAACCACTTTTGATAACATTTGAATTTGAGCTAAACCTAAACTTGACACAAAGTATTGTATACAAATATCCAAAATGTAATAATTTACTTTTTCGTAATAAAACAAAAGTTTTATTTTTACAACATGAGTAGATTCGATATAATTATTAGTGGGGTTTGTAATAGCCAGCCAATTCTTATACAGTAAGTAGGTATACTTACTACTCATATTGGTATAAACTACCTAATCAGGACTGCCAAACTTTTATTTCATATTATGAAAAATACTGCAATTTTTTATGTTTAGCACTTATCAAACTTAATGTTTAATTTTGAAAAATATATAAAATAGGTGTACTAATACAATACGGTATTTATAGGAATGTCTAAGGTGAGGCAATTATAAAGAAGTTTAATAAAAATGTGGAATTGAATGTAACATAAAAAAGACAAATTACTTAACATAAAATCATCAGTCCATTTTCTCAAGCTATTGTGTTACAAATTGTCAAAAATATATCAAAGATCTAGTGTTATTATAAAGCAATCCCTTAAAAAAACAAAATGGATTCTACCTGAATATTTTTAAGGTAGGCACACTTAATTCTCATGTATTTTTATTTATATCTTCGCTGACAAAGTTTTTTTACAATTGTCTTCATACACTAATAATAAATAGTATTATTTTTTGTCTTCAATATGAAGAGCCCTTAACAATTAATACTACAAGTTTATTTCTAATTACCAATGACACTGCTGGCACATCAAATAGTGCAACCATTTTAGATTGACCAATACAATAATAATTTATATTTTATTACACACACTTTGTTCAAAATAACAAATAGTGGACTATTATTATTTATCAACTGTGATTCATTTCATTCAAATTTTAGCAAATTTTTACTATATTATGTTTATAGTCTATCACCCATCATTTATTTATTAGCATCATAAAATCAATGTGATTTTTTTTTATCTAAAAACTGCAATTTATGAAAATAAACTAATTTGAAAATATCTTATGTATATAGGGATGACACTACAAAATGTGTTAATCAATAACAGTAAAAAATATTTTTCCATAATAAATGAATATTATTATTACATAAAAACAAAAAAATTGTTTATAAATGTGAAATTATAAAATTGAAACGAAATAATGCTTGAAAAGTAAAAAAAAACAATATTTAGATAATTTATCAAATCAATTATGCAATGTGTATAAATATAATACAAGTAAAAAAAAGTTACCCCAATACAAAGATACAAGACCAATCATGTTTTCTGTCATTTCAGATAAATGCTGATAAAGAATTTTTTGACTAACATTAACTACTATATTTTGTGCAAATCGAAAGTATTAGTTTTGTTCAGTTTGTTATGTGACATAATGAATATATTGGAATATTCAATTTATATATTGTTTTCTTAGAAAACAGGTTCATTACAATTCCAAATCCTCTTTTAGAAATATATCTACATTTTATATAATGTTTATTAATAAGATAAATAATTTTGTATCAATTTAAATTCTTAATAGTATACCTTTATATTAATTTGTGCCAAATATAAGTTTGAGGGCATTAAACACAATCTGACTTACTAAGAAATATCAAAATTGACTACCTATATTATATAGAAATAAAATAGTAACCATATTGCAAAAAACGGAATGGGACACTTGACTGCGGCCACTTGGGTGCGGGACACTTGGGTGCGGGACACTTGGCTGCGAGACACTTGGCTGCGGGGGACATTTGGCTGCGGGACACTTGGGTGCGACGGACACTTGGGTGCGAGCCCACTTGGTTGCGAGTCCATTTGGTCGCGACGGACACTTGGGTGCGAGCCCACTTGGTCGCGAAATCAAAAATATTTTTTTCTGCTTAGGAATGAAATATTTCGTACTGATTTTTGTAATGCTCTTTATATTTATTTATTTATTTTTATTTAAAGAACCACTTACAGCTAAAAAGTTACTATACATCGTTGTTTCATCAAATAAGGGCAAGCTACTACAAAACTGGTCAGCCAATTACAAGTGCCACATCCTGCATTAAATATCGGCCTACAAATCTATAAGAAAAGGAATATCAAAAAAGAATCTATATGAAAATAAAAAGATACAACAGAAACTATAATGTTTATTATTTTTATAAACTAGTTGCATGTAACACATGAGATCCAACTGTCGATAGCGATAGTATGTATAGTTGAAGAATATGTACCAAACTATAAACCCATAGATACAAATTATTGAATATTTTCAGATATTTTGTTTTTTATACAACATATGTAGGTATGTATGTCAAGATAGGATAGTATGGAGGAAGATCCTTTTTCCTACCCAGAATATGCAAATAGCATGATGGTATGTATGTATGTTTGGAGATGAAGTATCAAACTATTAAGTCTTCTTACATATTGTGTATAGGCGACTGCCATACAAAATGTATGAAGCGATGTCGTCACTAAATTCAATTTTTAAAAAAATTGTTAAAAAAAAATTGAGATCTTCTACTGCAATGTTAATATTTTTTATAGAAAATTAAATTATCTAGTTGGGGTGTTTCGGCTTTTTTCGATAATTGTAAAAGTTTTGGAAATATAGGCAGTTAAACTCATAAATTTATCATAAAAAAATATTTTTCTTAATAAAAAATGTTTGAGAAACCCTGGAATTTTTTTGAAAAAACTAATTTGAGATTTTGTATTTGTCTATGTTTGTACCAATTTTCAGCGTTCTAACGTTTATGGTTTCTGAGATATATGGAAAAATAAAATAAAAATTCAAAAGTTGATAACCCCTGACTGAAACAAAAATTCAAAATTCCGAGTATAAAAGTTTTGTAGGCCTGTAACTGTTTATATATTCTGAAATTTTAGGCTCTGTAAATTGAGCGGATCAAAAGTTATAAGGGGGGGACGGACACACACACAGACACACACGAAATGTTCTACTCCGAATTCTGAGTAAATCCGTGTATGGAACATATATGCTGCGAAGCCTCTAAGTTGGTTTTTTTTTACTTCAAAGTTGGAAAAGCCGTGAAAAAAGTAGACCTCTCCATACAATTCTCGCGTATTCTGGCTTGATACATTGTCGATATGTTAAGAGAACAAAGTTCTCCTGAACAAATCGACAGTTGGAATATACAGTTTTGTTCTTCTCAGTAAATATATTTTTTGTAAATATATCAGTAAATATATTTATATCAGTAAATCAGTAAATATATATCAGTAAATATATTTTTATATTTTTTGTTTTGTCGCCTATACACAATATGTTAGAAGACTTAATAGTTTGATACTTAATCTCTAAACATACATACATACCATCATGCTGTTTTCATATTCCGGGTAGGAAAAAAGGGACTAACCTCCATACTATCCTATCTTGACATACACAATAATAATAAACACTTCCTTGCACCATGCGCAGGTGGCGAGTTTATTGCCGTATGGCAATTTCTTCCAACTAACCAGTGTTTCCAGCCCAGAGAAGCAATATTTGCGTGAGAAATGAATTTAAATATATTTCTCCTCTACTGGGTATCGAACCCAGGACGCCCGCACAGAAACCGAACGGCTTACCAACAGTGCCACGGCGGTCGGCATACATACCTACATGTTTTGTGTAGAAAACAAAATATCTTAAAAAAATTCAATAATTTCGATTTATTGGTTTATAGTTTGGTACTTACTTATTCTTCAACTATACAAGTATACATACTATCGCTATCGACACTTGGATCTCATGTGTTACATGCAACTAGTGTGTATGAAAAATTCTTATATTTTATAGTGTAAAAAATAATTTGGCTTAATAACCTTGTTTTTACTTTACAATTTCAAACATAAGTACAAATTGGAAGAAATTGCCACTAGGCAATAAGCCCGCCAGTGTATTAATTATAATTTCAAGAAGATTTAATAAATAAATAATTTTTTTATATTTTTAATGTCTGTATATAGGTACCTACTTGTATATCAACTACTTATATGATAAAGAGCATTACAAAAATCAGCATGAAAAACTTCAGCCCTAGGCAGAAAAAAAATATTTTTGAATTCGCGACCAAGTGGGCTCACACCCAAGTGTCCGTCGCGACCAAATGGACTCGCAACCAAGTGGGCTCGCACCCAAGTGTCCGTCGCACCCAAGTGTCCCGCAGCCAAATGTCCGCCGCAGCCAAGTGTCTCGCAGCCAAGTGTCCCGCACCCAAGTGTCCCGCACCCAAGTGCCCGCAGCCAAGTGTCCTAGACCGTGCAAAAAATACATATATGGTGGAAATGTTGTGCTTGTTAATGTTTTTATACAAATAGAATGGACTGATTGATATAATTACCTACATATGAGTTAACAAAGTCAACTCTTTTATACACTGTATGTAAAATATATGGAAATGTTGTGCTTGTTAATGTTTTTATACAAATAGAATGGACTGATTGATATAATTACCTACATATGAGTTAACAAAGTCAACTCTTTTATACACTGTATGTAAAACCTCAGTTTTCTAACTCATTGAACCGTTCACAAATCCTGTTCAACAACCAATAACATATTTCATAAAAATGATGCAAATTAAGTTCCAGATACACTTCTCAATTGCACTTCTCAGATAATACAAATGTGTGAGATTCAAACTTTTTTGAGGTTAAAAGTTACAAATATTTTCTTAAAAAATTACGATGCCTATATAGTTATGGAATCCGTCATATACAAACCAGTAAACATTAACATAACATGTCAATTACACAATATCTATGGTATATTATACTGTACCACTCTATATTGGAAGTAAGCAAATCTGGTTGGAAACCACAGAGAAATTTTAATCAACTATTGTGTAGATGTCATTATGAAAATGAATGAATTACCGATATAATAAGAATTTCTTGTTTTCATTAGTGAATTTGTTTGTTAAAATTTTAATCTTAATAATTCAAAATCAACATTCCACATGCTATTTATGATGAAAATGTTGTGAAACGTTGACTGAAATACTTTACTTTATTGCACACTTTATTTAAATAAATATATATGCTTAAAAATAAAAAAAACCATAACTCTAATATAGTAGTGGAATGTTTGATAAATATTTTGATAAAATTATATTTAGTTTTGAATACAAAAAATGCATGTGAAATTTTAGTAAATAATATGTATTAATGATCTACACAAAGCGCAAATAAATAAATAGTTTACACAATATGTAAATACATAATAAATTATTTTAATTTTCTTGATTATATAAGTGCACAATGTAAGTGTAAAAGTGAGTGTCAATAGGATAGGTATACATAATATTAATTATTAATGTCTAGAAGAAACTTTCTGTTAGCAAAATATAATTTATAATATAAAAATTACACTACAAAAATTTGAATGTCACAGAACTGAACATTATTTTGTAGACATGACATGACATGACATGACATGCCAAAGTAGATATTTCACACATGTCATGTTAGTAAAGGCATACTATAATAAGTATTAAGATTGAGGGATGTATAATACATATATGTAAATAACAAAAAGGCACCAATACAGCTTTGTTTTGTAGATCTACATTCAATTACAGTGAAACCTCTATCTATCGTTTTCGAAGGGACCTAATGAAAAAAACCATGAATGCGGGAATATAAAATATTTAGAAAAAAAAATAAATTAATGTTTAAATATTTAATATGTACTGTACACATTTACAACATATTATATTAAATAATCTGTCATTGTCATTTGTTTTTTTATTGCCATAAGAAATCAACATTCTTTCGGTGTTACAAATAAATTTTTTTTTCGGCATCAGTTATCGAATGTGCATAAAAAATGTTTTCAATCCTTCGAACTTCGTGTACGCTTCCAAAAATTAAGGGACAGGCAACGGATCAAAATCTTTCTTGAAGAGTACAGACGGTTCATTTTTATGGCCCAAAAACTAAGGCAACTGCACGCACACACCACTATGTTTGAATTTCTTTTATTTATCTTTCGTTCTTCGATGTTATTGAAATTTGCTACGTAATTTAAACGATTAATGCAGGAAAGTGATGAACGGAGAACGATCAATGAGGTCAATTTTTGTATGAAATTAATTGGGACAGTAATACCGCGATACATGCGGGAAAAGGATTGTTCGGGGAACGATAGATAGATAGATAGATAGAGTTTTCCCTGTACAATAATCTTCATATTGCACTCATTTTATGACATTTTAATTATAATGATTGAGTAGGTATATAATACGCAACATGTTAGTTAACAACTATCAATTACTAACATTTCTGTAATCTAACTCACACAAATTATTACATTTTAATTTTCATAATCTTTATCTATGAAAATTTTAACTATTCATCATCAATCACAACTTTCTTGTAAATCAGCGGAACGGGAAAAAATAACAATAAAACTAAACGTATATCTTGCAACATGATAAATCTGTATCAAATATTTAAGCCTAATATCAAAACACTGATATATTCAGAGGTAGGTGAATTTTTGAGTAATATCGATATTTACTCTCCATTTTTATTATTTGGAATTGATGCAAGAGTAAAAAAAATAACAAAGATGAAACTTTACATTTCATTATCTGAAAATATATTCTAGTGACTTAATACATAGCTCTAAATCTATGTATAGGTATACAAGAAAAATTATAGTATAATTTTCAACTCTGTCGTCCTCAAGTGACAAGAACACAAAAATACACCTACACAAGGTAGAATAATTATTTATTTGGCAGATAACCAATTATAAATCATACCTTTAAATGGCAGTTTATAATCAATATAATATACGTCAATCTATTTATCGATATTATATTTTTTATATTAATATAAAAAGAGCACATTACATATTTAATACAATTACTCCTTTCAAAATAAATTTAAACGAGAAAGACGCAAAAATCCGATAAAAGTACAAAAAAATCAATTTGTGGCACTCTGAAACATTTGTTTTGGCTGCTGAGGTCACACACGAAAGACTTATCCACACTGACCCAAAATATTACCATTATCAAGTAACATTCTTTTTCACGTATTACATGCAAGTTGACATTAAAGTTACTTCACCAACACCACTTTTTAATGAAACACAGGTGAAGAATCAACAGTAGAGTAAAAAGATAATGGAAACTGAATCCTTAATACTTATATTACACTGTCAGAATAATATTACAAAAATTATGAATTTATAAATGAATGAGCTTCCTTCTAATCCGCCATACGAATATAAAAAACAGGTAGAATTTATGATTTACAGTAGACCCTGGGTAATCTAGCACCTATCCGGCATCCCTCGCTGTAGATGCGAAAATGCTTCATTAATGTATGGTCGAACAAGTTGCGACTTGTTGGTGCATCACGTCTTAATGCATGCTGCGTATTATCTCAGTTTGTTATCATAATTTGTCATATAACAAGGTATTCCTCTTTCAAATATTCCGGACTACAAGGGGTCAGTGGTAACAGTTGTTGACAAACGCACTGACAAATTGGATAATCCTACAATATAATGCATAACGTTTGTCAGATTACTGCAAGTCTACTGCAAATTAATTAGGTACTTATACATGGTATAGAAAATGATTGCTAAATAAATTTGGTATTTTATGTGTTATGCTTATAAATCAAAAAAAGTTATTTTTATGGTTAATGAATTGCTGATAGCTCGAGAAAAAATACTCTATTTACAGCAATATTTCATATGAATCTAAATGTCATTTACAATAAGTAAAGTGAAACATGAATTTCACTGATCAGATGGAACCCATCCTATTATAAAGTAGAATGATACTACATAAATTGAAGTATGTGTTCCTAGGGGGAATTCCCTACACACGCAAATTAATTACAATATGATTATTTTATTTCAAATTATTCTAATAATTTGCACTATGTTCATCAATAATTATCCCAATCCTGGATCATGATCTAAATATTGCATATATTATGATGTATGGTAAGTTTTACAATTTTACCAATATACGTTGGACATCTATTTGTCTAGTGATTAGACAAAAATGTAAATTGTAGTAATACAAATGAATGATGTTTCAGTGTGGAATGTTGTAGGGAAGGAGACAGCAGTATAATGGGGTCAATCCCCTGAACCGTCTCCCTCCGGTGAGCTCTCCTAGTCGGCCTCATCCAGCCGATCAAAGAACTGTCATTGGGGTGTGTCATGAGGCCCTCCCCAACGATCAAACTCGATCCCGGAATCCGGACTGAGTCCGACGCTGGGTGGGTTGGGACGGTGGGCTGGGGGAGCACCAGGGGGAGCTCCCAGTCCTCCGGGAGTGCGACGGTCAAATCCAGAATCTGGAGGACCACGGCCCTCCCCCGAGTCCTGACGACGAGACATCATACCACCTGTACTGCCAACACCGATCTCCTCAAGAACCTTCAACAACATTATCAATATAAATACTGTTACAGACAATCCACAAATATTGAATTATTTGCACTCTTGCTATATTATTCATAAATCCAATATCTTAATTATAATAATAAAGAGGAATATTCAACCAAATTACAGATTTTTCAACAGTAATAAAACAAATTCAATTGACACATTGACCGCTTACCGCCAATACTTCCTAAATCAAATTTCAATTAAATTTGTACCTTCAACTTCTATCTTACACAGAAGTGTTAATTAACACCAAAAACTAATATAGAGTTATACATTGTAAATAACAACTATTTTTTCTCTTGCTCTTTCTTGGAAATAAAATTATAAAACAGTGTTTTCAGAATGTTCTGTAAAATTTTGCATATTGATAGGAGGTATTGGCGGTAAGCGGTCGACATTGTAAATTGAAAATTAAGCACATAATTTAAATTTACATAACAAAAACTACATAAACTGCAATAGTTTGGGATAGGATGTGAAAATTAAGGAGGAAAGAATTGAATAAATATTGAATATCATTGCAGGTAGGCTTTAGATACCATTTTACCAATTTCTTGGCTGAACATTAGTTTGTTATCTAAATATACACCAAGTAAATATACACTGATTTTAATTATTTTATTAGGCTGGCCTTTAATGTGCTTCAATTTTAATATCATCAGTAAAAAAACGATGGAATTATTGACAGATGCCAATGTATCAATGTAGAGAAAAGTTGAACCAAGATGGGAACCTTGCATAATATTATTACAAAATCAGATTTGAAATATTATGAAATTGACTTTTGATAAATTATATTATCATTGCACGTAAAATGTGATTTATTTGAAAAGTAAAATTTTACTTTTACTAAGTCAAATTTTACATGCAATGATGACATAATGATGACCATTGGTAGATAAGAAATCTAATTTATAAAAAGAAGTTACTACTAAGATAAAGATCGCATTAAAGGGCTGTTTGACAGCAGCCAACATTTGATTCGCATTTACATAAAACAGGATTGATGGAAATTATAAATCAATTTTGGACAAATTATGCTTGATTTGTGTAGGAATTAATCCTCCTTTCGTTATTTTGCCTGTTGTATTTTTGATTACCCGGCTCTTACAGGACTTACGAAAATGATAATAATAGGAGTGAAAGCCTAAACTGGTGGCACAGATGGTAAGCCGTTTGACTTCTGTGCATGCGTCCTGGGTTCGAGCAGAGGAGAAATTAATTTAAATTAACTTCTGACGCAAATATTGTTCTCTGCACTGGAAACACTGGGTAGTTACATAGAAGAAATTGACATACATGGCAATCAACTCGCCACTTGCAGTGTGTTTATTATTATTTCATAATGTCTTCACCATTAACTTACAATCATAATATATAGTGGATACAGTGTCTTGAATTTTATTATTGAAAGTAGGTTTGTAAATTTCCACAGATTTTTTAAAATGAGGAGTAAAATGTATTGAAATTATATTATTAAATTAATTCATAATGCATAACATTTTGTCTTTTCATAATAAATATTAAATGTATTATAAGTTATAAGCAAGAGTGCAAATATTCTTACAATAATGCAGTAAGTACATAAAATAATGTGGTAAATAATTAACAATAATTTTATAAAACAGAAGAATTTTTGGAAATTTATAGTGAGTGGTTTACAGTTCATTTTCAGTACCAAAGAAGATCAAGAAAACAAAACAGTTTGTCAACATAAAAATGGAAATGTTCAAATGTAAACATTTTGAAATAAAATTGTGAATAATGATGGTCAAAGTGAAAGTATAATTTTGACCAAAGCTTAGTAAAAATAAATATTAAGGTCTTAAATTTATTGACAAACTTTTAAAAATCAGTAAAATCTCTATGTATCTGATTGTCAAATTTAAGGTGTTTAAATAACACTTACCATCATATGTTTAAATTATTTTTTTATTATTTACATACTACACTTATATTTTTTATAACTTTGTATAAACCACTATTCAAAAAGTAATAAAAAAATGTGTATTTTATACAATAGGTCACAATTTCATATTTATTAATATAGATTTGACTGATAATGGAAAATCTACCATGCACTACAGTTAGATAGTAGTGCTATTAAAATGAAAAATAATTATACGTTTGACAACTGATTATCTAAGAAATGAAAACATTTTTGACAGTGTAATTGTAATTTAAAAATGTACATAATGTGTTCATTTTAAGATGAAACCAATTTCATTCCTAGATAACCAAAGGTCGCCTTAATATAATAATATAATTATCTTGTAATATTTGTGCAGAAGAAGCAAAGAACAACACGCACCAACCTTACTGAGGCTGCGGGACTCTGTGTCGAGCCCGAGATCTCGTTCGAAGCAATGAAGTTGGCGCATGAAATGAAAGTTGGGAGCCACGTCTGCCTTACGAGAACGCACAAGAGCAAATGCATCGTTTAAACTGAGCCTATGACGTTGCATCAGGTAAGCCACTGTCACAGTCACCGATCGGCTGATACCAGCTACACAATGTACTAACACTCCACAGTTGGATGAAACACCTTCCTCTGTGAAACAATAATAAATACATTTATAATTGTTTAACTGTAACTCAAATATCCATATATGACTAATCAATCATAAAAAAAAATGTTTAAATATGCATCATTCATAATCTCAGAATGTATGATCATGATTCGTTATTCATCTTGATTGCCTTGGTCTTCTCCAACATTCGTTGCCATATCCCACTATCTTGGCATGCACTCTTCCAATTCATGATGTCAATTGTGTTTACACTCTAATCAGCCATCACCATCATGTTTCTTCTTTCAGAAATCATCTAAACATTTGCTTATTTTAGTTACATACTTGTGACTATATTTATTCCTCGTTAACCACAATACCTAAAATATTATGTTGTTTTTCTGTCAAATCACAGTTATCTCTTAGACAGTTATCTCTTGAACATACCACACTCGCTATTCCCATTACTGATGTTTTAGCTCTTTTTAAGTACACTCAACTACACTATGGAATTTACTAAAATGAAGATGATATTATGTTGTTCTAATCTCTAAAAATATTCCAGAAAAACTGAAAGTGATTATTGTTTGATATTCCTTCTGTGTCCTTCAATTACCTCCTTCCAATTTCCTCATTACTGTGACCAGTATGTATATGTATGTATATTAAGGTGATAGGCCCGAATTATAGATTCATTCTCCAGCTTGAGACTGGTCTTGAGAACACGTTCTCAACCAAAATGGTATGAAAGAAACAAAAGTCACTAAGTTTGACCTCAAGACCAGTCTCTAAATGTATAGAATAATTAATTTATATTTTTAATAAATAAAAATAAAAACACTTGTTTAAAATTAATTCCACTATTTATTTAAGGACTACAACCTACGACCGGTTTCGTGCTAAGCACATTTTCAAGTAGTGCACTACTTGAAAATGTGCTTAGCACGAAACCGGTCGTAGGTTGTATAGAAGAGTTGAGATTGCTCCGAGACAGCTATCCCACTGTCATGAGGACGGTCTCAATGAGAGAAGGAGATAGCGCTTTACATGAAAAAGAAACGCATATAGATATGGACGAATTTTGCATTAATTACTATTTTGACATGGATCGAGAATCTTATTTAGAACCTTCCGGGAGTAATTCACGTACAATCATTTATAAACAATGCTGAAATAATCGCCATTCACGGGAAAAAATACTTATTTATAGAGCTGCATCCACATTTTTTTCGAGTACGCTTTCTCGAATGAGACGGCGTACATATTTTACTTTTAATACAGATTTTCCAGCATGATCTCAAGATGGTCTTGAGATGACACATTTGGAGAATGGTCTTGTTAATTATTCTATAATTTGGGCCATATTATTTTCATTTGTTTGATTTTCTTGGATTTCACATTACACGTGTTAGTTGGAAGAGATTGCCTTATGGTAATAACTTACATATGCACACTTTATTGAACATAAATGAAATAATTAAACATATTAGACTAGACACTCTGTAAAAACATGTGCTTGATTGAATTGAAAGATTAAATTGCATAGTAAAATACAAACCCGGCATGAAATACAGGCAGGGTTTGGACTTTATTATTTTATTTCACATCGCAAGTCACTTGAATAAATAGTATTCTTACAAGAAAAAAGGAATGCAATCAACTTTTATACTTGTAATGATACATAATAAAATTTATTTACTATTTCAATAATAAACAATATTTAGGACTAGAACTTACCAATAAATCTTATTGCCTGGGGGAAATGAGTTGCTAAATTTTGACTCCAATGATCTGCTATAGGAATTTTCAAGTAGTTGATATCTCCTTCTGCTGACTCAAAGACATTTGGTAAATCTGGAGTCACATTCAAAACATACTGGAAAAAAGATAATTTATTAAATAATAGATAAAATAAAATATCGACAAATACCATAACAAGGTTGCACTAAATATTTATTTCGTATTATTCATACCTCATGGTGGCGATATTCTTTCATTTTAATTTTTTTTTTCTCAAATGCTTCTAAACAATGTAATAGGAATATTAGGAAGAAAACTTGATAATTCTGTGTAGTTCTGAATAATCTAGACATACTTCTAGCCACCAACTACAATACTGAATCTGAATCTATATTATAAATTTGAATGTTTGTATGTATCTATGTATACATGTATGCTATGCACTTCTAAACTAAAAATATATGTCAAACAACATTCTGAAAAGTAAACTATCAAAACAATAAATATACCAGGGCTACCCAACAAGCCAATCAGAGTGTGGTTCAAGTTGAAAAAACATCTCAAAAAATAAAATATACCTAAACATTCATGTAATATGATTAATTTTATGTATTTTGATGAATAACAGGTATAGATTAATCCCATTAATAAAGTTCTGTTTTGTCTATGATCTGTCCAAATTCATAACCTTTATGGGTTAACGACACAACTTAATGGTTCAAACTCAATGATTTTTTATACGAAGAAAAAATCTAAAAACAGATAGTCAGCCTGCTAAAATATACAGAGTATAATTTTATATTATGCTACCCTGATAAAATATAGAGTAATTACTTTTATATTATGCCTTGCTAGTCCTTCGCAGTCTTCACTATTGGCGGAGTTTCCCAGAAAGAGGTTAGGTAAGATTTCTACGGGAAAGTCTTGATGTGGATGATGGTGATGATGGTGGTGATGTAGATGATGACCACGACCTCCTCCTCCGACACCACCTCCCTCCTCACACTCTGAACTCGAACCGGATGAAGCACGCTCTTCAGAGTAAAGTCCACTCGATATTCTAAGCGACCTGAAAACATTAAAACAACTAGTTAATTCATGGTAAAGATCAGTAATATAATAATAATAATAATTAATATCTTCACTACAATGAAGGTTTGTTCTTCTGTCTGCCACAACAATATTATCAGAGGATAGAAAAAAAAGTGTAGCTTTCCACCCGCATAAATTTGAGTTACAATATTTATTTTTAATTCTGCCTTTTCGGTGGATAGGTACTTACTGTGTATTATTTACGAAAATGTCTTAAAAGAGCCAAATTTCGGTGTTATTTGAGAAAAAGTGCAAAATTCGCGTTATGCGCGGAAAAAAGCGCAAAATTCTCGAATAAATTCGGGTTTGTCGCATTCACGAATAATTCAGTTCTCTACAAATAGGTACCTAATAACTACAATCTGCAGTAAAACCAAATACTAACGGCGGAAGAGAAGGATGAACATTACACAACCATATAAATTGATCAAACAAGCAAGAGTGGATTTGACATATTATGCAAAATTAAATTTAAAATTGTATTATTGTATTTTAGAATGTATTGTCAAATATGTAATAACTTGCAAGTAAGTACATGAAAGGTTTGATCGCAACTGAAGGTGAAATCTTCGTTGTCTCTATGTCTAAACTATTATATTATATTCCCCCTTCAATACAAATAAGCGGGTTGCATTGATTTATTTTTTAATGATTCCTCGGATAGGCATGGTCAAAATAATGATTCAAAAAACAAAATTAAAAAGTCAGAGGTTGTGGGTGTGTACGGGAAGGTTAAGGTAAGGGTAGGGAGAGGTCTGTCTCTAAAACTTCAGGGCTAATGTTCACCTCGCATCGAGCATTGCGGGGATTTTGACCTTTAGGTTCTCGACCCCCTTCCTTCCCCGAGAGATGTTCTCTCTCGGACATGACTCGATACAATACACAATGTATAACTGGCTATAGACAGGACAGACAGGGAGACCCGTGGGCCCCCTATGACGAACCGTTCGCTAGCTACCTGGATTACACGATTCATGTTACTCTCCCAGCATTATATAGGTCACGGGGTTGTGCCATTCGGGATATAGGTACTCGATCAGAGCCAGATCCGCAATCTTCGGCGTCAAATGTACGAGACACAAAAATAAAAAATAAGATATTAAATACTTTAGTTTATGTAGATCGGACAGATAGTCGTTACAATTGAATCATTGGATTACCTACCTACGCAATTATAAATTAAGAACAATCTCGTTTAATTATTATTTTTTTCTCTAAGGATTTTCACCCAAAAAGGATGTTGCAGCCGTAATTAATAATATCAATTCTCGTGCTACACAAAGATATGTTTATAAATATAACTAATTATTATACGATAACAGAATTTTAAGACGAAAAAAATAGGCATTGAATTAAATTTAAAAGACGATGATGATCAAAGAAAAAAATTAAGATGTCTAAAACTCGGAAAAAGGTCGGGAACACAAAGAAAAAGGTCGGGAGCACAAAGAAAAAGGTTAAAATTGAAATATAAGTGTTTTGCGATTACTGAGAATCCTGATATGACGTAGTCGCTTACAATAAGTCTGACATATAATATATACCTATCTAGGTATATTACGAAAACAAATTACAACACACCGTTCGGTAGGGTTTATGTAGGAAACAGATCGGTCGTAATTGCAAAAGTGATCGTTAATAAATAGGGTTTTAGCGACAAATTCCCCCGGTACGCAATCAATGATTGAGCCCTTCTTCCAACTACGTCAGAAACGTTTGACTTTGACCTTTAGCATTAACCACCCCACACACTGGAGAAATCAAAGTGCTCGCGTAGAGGAGAACTACGTCACGTCACCGGGGAGACGGTAGTGGTGGGGAGGTGGTAGTGGCGGAGCGGCGGATGCCGGTGCGCCACTACCACCTAGGATGACACTCTGCAGACTTGGCCCAACGTCCAACCAACCAACTGGGAAGCAGGACACGTAAAAATAACAGTCCAGATAAAATATCTTAAAACAACGAGATGGCATAAAATTTACCCTTACAAAACAAATGTATCACCGCTGCAAAAGAAACTGTCGATGAAAGACAAGAAATAAATATTTAGAGGCTATAGTAGGTTATATAAGTAGTATATTTTGAAAATAATTTCCCAGTTAACTATCCGATATTTGAGAATATTAATTACACATCACTAATTCCAAATTTTATCCAATTTGTTTGTTCGAATTTATGTGGCGTCACATGATCTACAAATGAAAAAATCAAAGGTTGCATTGTTCTTTATACATGACTATGAATAATCAATAATAGAAAATTTAGACAGTCATCGAATTATAAAAAAACATACAAAATAACAAAATATGGGAATTTAAATTTTAATATCAAGACTATTCAAAACTACTGATTTTTATGACGATACAACGCGTAGGTTATATTAAAACATCCAGGTAATATTAAGTAAATGACGAAAGCAAATCTTGTAGCTTTACAATAATTTATTACTATCGAGTTAATAATGAAAAATTACGTATTATAATTTTTAAATGAATATGTCCTTATTAGACAATTACAAATACATACATATTCCTACATCCCCTACATTAAGCATAAATGCTTGTGAACGAAATCGGTTGAGGCAGCTAGGGTGGAATTCGAACTTGTCATCACTAGATTAGTATATCAGCACGATGCCAGCTTTGCCAACCCATCTTATATGTTATTATCCCTAATTAATGAATTCATCGGAAAAAAATATGTACATCAAGTAGCACATTAGATGTAATATTGAAATAAGTACATAGATAGGTAATGTATTTGTTTTGAAAATAAAAATAGAATTAGGTAGAAACGCGTACGTTGAATAAAAAACGTAGTCACTGTCGTGCTGTAAGAAAGTCTAAGGAAGGAAGTAGGTATGTACGTGAACCCTCTTAACATATACGATATATATATTTCTCAAAATAAAAAAAAAAACATAAGGACGATTATTTACCAGACAGTACACACCTACGAAACTGGATTATTTTATATTGATATCCAACCCACTTTATTATAAAAAATAAAATAGGGCATAATACAGTGATGATATTTATCAACTATTCAATATATATCACACCCTCCGATTGACCTTTGCCTATAGCCCCTATATTATAATAGAACTTTTATGTACCGAGTAATAAAATGTTTGTCGATATCATACGGTGCCGACAAACCTATTATTTGAAACATTATTTTGAACAAATTTAAATGATTAAAAGTTCAATCAATAACATAGTTAATGATCAAATAGATATATTATATCATATATTATTAACATCTTCAAATCCAAAATTGTTTTATTTTTTTACAACTTTCTGGTACACAGTAACATAACTATCATCTAATATAAATAGCCTTCTCAATGAGGAGTCCTCATTCTAATAGTATAATTTGTTATATTTTTGCACTTTCATTATTATTTTTAATAGAGCATTAAATGTAACCAGCTTCATGATTTAAGCCATTTTTAAAATACTCATGTCAACATATTTTAAAAAAATCATAATTTTATTACTTTGTATGTTGAAGGTACTCTAATAGTCTACTTTGGTTTATTATATTTTACATTATCAGCTAAAAAAACTTTAACAAAGCGTAATGATCATCTCAAAAGAAAGAAATATAATATTGTGGAATATTAAATCTAGATTGATTTTTACCGATAGCGAAATATGAATATTATCGTTTTTTATCTGTTAGGTAAGTATAGTGAATATAATATAAGAATGAAACCCAACAATATTAGTATATTGTGTTGTCACTGACGCTGGTGACCGATGATAAATTAATCTAATCTAGACAAAGAGTGACATCACAACTAATTAACACAAATACACACAAACCGTTTAAACCAATTTTACTAACATACGACAAACACAAAGCCAATTTGAAAGGAAAACGTCGACATTAAATGTTTTTAAATTCATAAACTACATTTAAACATAAAAATGCATTCTATAATAGTAAATTTTAAAATAAAAAATAATAAATTAAAGAAAAGTATGTAGCTGAAAAATAATAAGACAAATTTGTGGGTTTAACCTCAATGTGTAAGTGTAGTATACTTTATAAACAATATTTATTTACTTTGATAAAAAATAATGGATAAAAATCAACATTCCTTCTAAATTATTTATTTTTATTATTTATGAATCTAGTTTCCATAATTGTTTTTTTTTCAGTGCACAACTGATTAATTTTTCGTAAATATCTGTAGAGTGTGATCAATAAATAGGTATTTAAAAAATGCATCTGGGAAAACGGATTGAAATCCTTCAAAATAACATAGATACAGTCAACACTTTGGTATCAAAGACGTATAAATATAATACTCGTATTTTTCTCGACTACGAGTCGGTGTAGGTAAATTTAAATTTAGATAAAACAAAACATGACAAAGTAACGGATGATAGACGATAGAAATGTATGTGATAGTAAGTATGTAAATGACCGGAAGTGAATAGTTGTGAATACCCCCACACCACTGTATTAGCGTGATGGCATGACACCATCGTACCTACATACAACACATAATATCATCATCAATATATTAATCGACGCCATACCACATGACAGTTATTATATCTTTCCAAGAATGAACGCGACAAACGGAAGACACTACATTTCTAAGTAAAGAATTGAGGAACACACTATATGTCATTCATATTCACGTAATAATATACAATCAAATAATAAATACAGACGACAAAAAAATAATATTCACTTCTTACTCCCTAACAATCTTATGACAAAACCAACTGGTACCATTTTTGTATTTATAATTCCGATGAAACCCAGTATGCAATATTTACCAATTTCAAACCAATCTAACTTACCTTTAACAAACAATAATTTATGAACATTTGTAAAAAAATATATACAATAGGTTTAATTTTTAAAAATGTCGGCGGAAGTGATAAGTTGCATTATTGATCTGATAACATAACTTTACAGTTATCTAACATCCGTTGCTATAACAGTCCATTTAAATGTATGTAAAGAAAAGCTTGAAAATACCACTGAAGCATATACGTCCACATGTCAACATCAAAGACATTCAACGAAGTTAATTGTTATAACTAGTGGATAAAAACATGATCTTTACTTTTATAAACTTTGATTCAAGTAAATCTTCATAAATTCCCTAATAAAAGCCAATGTTGTTTAGTTATCAGGAAATATCTTGACATATTTCGGAACGATTTGCGCAACGACCAACCAATCAAAAAAGTATATACCTATTTGCGATCTGCACAGCCCATGAATAAAACCGTTCGAGGCAAGATTCGAATACGGATACACTAATCATTAAAACAACGAACGTGTGCAAATATTTGTTATTTGTTCTTAGTTCGGCATATAATATTTTCAGTGAAGAACATTTTATATTGGTTTGATAACTTACCTAAGTCCCATGAGAGGTAAGTGAGCAGGAGGTCGATCCGCTGGAGCTTCTATGCACCATTCTGGATAACACTGCCTGAACTCATCAAAGTCACCTGGAAAATAAAATTATACTAAATTAACACATGGACATATTAATAATATGACTGAGGGTGGAGTACAAACTTTTTTATTTAAGTTTTCGTTTTTTTAAGTTATAAGTTGAAAGGCTAAAAACTGAATGGGTATAAGAACTATGTACTATCGAACGATTTTTACATAAAATCTTTCAGAGTAACTGACGATTAATTTAATTATTTAATAATGGTGAACGCTGCTTTATTACTTCAAACGATTAATTACCGGTCAATAAATCAATGCATTCATTTTCGAATACACTAAGTAAATTTAAACATATTAAAATGCAAGTTTTGGAAAATTAGAGACAATATTTCCAGAATTACTAGACACAACTAAACAAGTAATTTGTCACAATCTATATTATTTTTTCCTAAACCAAGGATCCAAACTTATGAAGTACCTGATTGCCTTGCACCTGGCCTAGCACACTGGCATTGTATCAATAGAAAATAATTATCAAATCTGCTACAAAATATAAGGATCCCTCAAGTAAATCAGACCTACATAAAAATAGACGAAGATCACTACATTCGCTGGTGAGATAGAAGAAACGTCTGCTGTTTAAAAATAAGTTCGTAATATTTTAATTGTTTACTTATTTACTTCTTTATTGATTGCTTTCTAATTTGATAACATTCTTTTTTATTTTTTACTATAAGTTTACTTCTTATGCTTTTTCAATATTTCAATTCAAGCATGTAGCTTGAAGTGGACGTGTTATATAATTTGTGATAAAATTTTCTGTCTCAAAATAGTAATTATTCCTAGTTATGTAGATACCCATATAAATAACAAAATATAGATAAACTGCGAAGCCCCATAGTTTGTATTTTCATGTTTTTTTTTTAGCTTCAAAGATGGAAAAACCTTTCAAAAAGTGTACCACTGCACAATTCTCTCCACAGGGCTAAAGTTAATACTGTCGATTCATCGAGAAAAATTGTTGATAATTATCCAAAGATAATGAACGAGTAATGTAGAAAGAAATTTTTATTTGACTGGAAATTTCAAACAAGTATTGATGTCGAAAAATAGGTTAAAATGCGGTTGACCTATTTTCTAATAGGATATTATTGCCTTCCGAGGGGGATTGAAGATTCTCTTTTGTATGTATTACACATGCACGTTGTATGACTAAGGCATTCATAGATTTACCCTCCACTGTTATCGAATAGTGGAGAATCTTCTCTATATATTCATATGTCAAAACATTCAAAATGCTCTCGCGTTCTAGAAAATTGAGCCTTTTAGCAGTTGTAGATTGTATACGATAAAAAGGAACTTCATAAAAAGTACACCAAAATATTTTTAGGGCACACATTTTTGACGTTAAATGAAGAATATAAATATTTCAAGTCAGTCCGTAGATTTTTTACATTCATACTGCCAACTTCAAACACATAATGTCAAACGCAGTTGTTTTATACAACAAACAAATTCAAAAACAGAACATACATCTCCCGTGAAAAGATATAATGGTATATAAACAATTACACAAAGTTTGTATGAAATACAAAATTGTTAAATTTCATCAAAATATCATAAGAATCATGAAGCTGGAAACAGTTGTAACATGCATTGTTATCGGTAATACACAAATACTGAAAATTACAGAGCTCAAACTGGTCGGGAAAGTAAAAAAATATTGAAAAATTCTGTACGGACAGACAGGTGAAGAAAACGTACCTAGGTATTCAAGGATGGTCAACCTTTCAAGGAAAAGGTGTATTCTTATATAGTATGTATGTATATATGTATGTAGTGAAGAATATAGTTTTGTCCTCAACCCAGTGTTGTGTGAATGTAATCACTAATCACCACCTAGCCCATGGGACGATACCGAATCGAACTGGATATAAAGTACATAGAATGTTATAGTAGATACTAAGATGTATTATGTATGTTGAGGACGACATGACAGTATAAGCCAAGTCCAAGGGTGGTAGTATCTACGTAATAATAATACAAAGGTAGGTTCATATACCTACATCCATCCATCCACTTGTATACCTAAACATCTACCTAACCAAGCAGCCGCCTACGCCCGTATATACGCGAGCAAGCACGACACGGCGCGGCGGGGCGCGTGGGCAGCTCGCCCCTCGGCGCACGCGCCCCACATATCGACCCGAGGTCGGCCCATTGAGTGCGGGGGCGGCCGCTTCATTCACAGCCCGCTCCCACACGGTGCCCCCTCCAGATACTACTGATAGGGGTTGGCGAAAGAAAACCTACCGAGTTCAAGGCAGCGCAGCGGCGGCTAATGGTGTGCGCGATGAGAAAATTTTCACGCACTATTTTAATATATCAACACAAAAGCTCAAAACCTACACAAAAAGTAAATTATAGCTATTCATTAACACAAACTACGCGTGTAAAAATAATAATAATTTATTAGAAAAAAAGAAACCGAAATAAATAGATACCAAATAAAAGATATGTACCAAATATAAGAAACTAGCGGGACCCGATAGACGCTGTGAGCTGGTTCAGCAAACATGGTAGCCAGCGACAGTTGTGCGGATGTGCACTACCTTATAAAATGAAACGCGTGTATACCCTACTCCCACGTCAGTCTCGCCTCAACTAAAAAAGGCAACATTCATAAAGAGTGGTGAACTATGATATATGTTATTTTGCTTGTTATATTTTAGATATCCCTATTTTACGGGACAACAGATAATTATAATAACAAAAAAAACATCAAAATCGGTCCAGCCGTTTAGGAGTTCAGTGACATACACACGTACAGAAGAATTATATATTATATAATGATACCTATTAATAAAATTCCTGTTTCTCATTTTAACGAATATCTCCAAAGTTATACTGTTTGCATAATTTCAGACGTACCTACATGTTTTAGTTTATATTTTATTTCCACTGTTAGAATTTTTGATTCAAACTTGTGGATCTAAATCATCTAGGGACATACCTACATATACAAAAAATAACATCAAAATCGGCCCAGCTATTTAAAGAGTTCAGTAATAATTCTTCTGTACGTGTAACACTCACACGTACAGAAGAATTATACATACATGTATTTGTGTAAAGATTACATAAAAAATACAAAATCAGATAAAATATTTAGAATATCTCGCCTAAAATAAGAAAACTCCCAGATATTCATTAGTCACTAAGATTACCTATAACAATTTTATACAAATATGTCCAATATTAAATGGTTTGCGCGATACGAATCAACTTATATATAAATGGTAAACTATATAAATCAAAGGAATTAATATACATAAAAAGAACTAGAAAAATATCATATAATCTAAAGTAATAAAGCAATCAATATGTTAGTGTGTGTGTGTGTGTGTGTGTGTGTTTGTCTCACGCCTTTTGAAAAACCAAGAGCATCTAAAAATCTAATTTATGTGCGAACGTGTACCTGTATACCTGATGCAGTGTCACGCTAAAAATAATGCGATTAAAATGCTGAATTTTAAAGATATTTCAATTATTATTTTTTTTCATACAAAATTTTCCAATTCATATCTGTCAAAAAAGTGTACATTTTGCACGCAAATATCTGTTAGTTTAAAAGTTAGAAGTACGTATTTACACGAAAAAAATATATTTTCAAGTATAACTTAGCTTTTAAGTGAAAAACATGGTGAATATTTTGTCTAATTATAATGTTTAACTTATTTTTAAAGTAAGCGTTTTGTACAAATGTACATATAACCCCGCCATTTTAATATCTTTTCATACGATATTTAATTTTCCTACCGAATGAATATGTTCTTTAAAATAATATACCTTTGAAATAATTGTGATTATAAAATAATAAAATGAAACACAAGACATTACAGCAAGTTTTAAGACATATATTGTAAAAGTCTGTTAATTATTAGTAAAGATATAGGCGTAACAAAATTGCATAATTTGTTAAAAATATTTGATCTTTCTGACAATTTTCATTTTTATGGCATCGAACAAACCAATGTAGGTACCTACATATTCAAAAAATGTCTCCATAACATTTGATATTTTTCACATGTTGGAACATGGTTACTATGGTAACGGACACATTCTGATATTCAAATAAAATTTGTTATAAATCGAATTCGAATTAATTTAGAACATCATTGTAGGTAGGTACCTACATACCTAATACTTACTACTTAAAAACCAAGAATATACTGATTTTGTATAGGAAAATTATTAAACTATTTTAGGTTAACTACAATACACATTCAATATACCTACAAACTATTTCCTATAGTGAAATTCTTCTTTTTTCTATGTAGACCTTTGGGTGATTTTTTCTACAAACTATTTCTTGGGGTTTAAATCTTCTTCCTCTTCTTTTGTGAAGTCATTTGGGACAGTTCATAAATAAACTATTTCCTATAGTCTAATTTTTCTTTTTCTTAATTTATGTAGACCTTGGGTGAGTTTTTATACAAACTATTTCCTATAGTCTAATTCGTCTTCTTCTTCCTTTATGTAGACCTTTTGGTTAGTTTTTAAACAAACTATTTTTAAACAAACTATCCTTTAGTCTAATTCTTCGTTTTCTTATTTTATGTAGATGTTGGGTGAATTTTATATAAAATATTTCCTATAGTTCAATTCATCTTCTTCTTCTTTTATGAAGACATTTTGGTCAGTTTTTTATATAATACATTTCCTAATGTGTAATTCTTCTATTTCATCTTCTATGTAGACCATTGGGTCAGTTTTTATTACAAACTATTTGTTATAGTTATAGTTATTTGTTACTTCTACTTCTTTTTTTTATTTAGTCTTTTGGATTAGTTTTATGTCTAATAGTCTATTGTAACGAAATATTATAAACAACATGCATACTTGATGAAAATACATAAAAACGAATGGGATGTGACCAACACTAGAATCTTCTCATTACTTTTGTTCAATCAAATTTACACCATTTATTATATCATCATATATTGCTTAATTTTCAATAACTACACATTTCATTTTGATGACAATATATAAAAAATCGGGGTTGTGGCCATTGCTGGATCTTCACAACGTTTATATTCATATTAAAAACTATTTAACATAGCTTAAGTCTTCTTCTTCTGTAATGTAGACTTATGTGTCAGTTTTAAGTCTATCAGTTTTATTGTGCAAAACTATAATAAACTATATGCACACTTGACGAAAAATATAAAAACGAATGGGATGGGACCAACACTAGAATATTTTCAGTACTTTTGTTTAATCAATTTTTAAACCATTTCCCATCATCCAAAATTACTAAATATTTAAAACACATTATTTGCGTTCGATGACAATATATAAAAATAGGGGTTGTGGCCAAATCCAAACTCTTTACGACGTTGTCTTTTTATAATAAGTCATATTTAAAATCATTTCCCATAGTCCATGCGTGCAGAAATTGTATGTGCTTATATATAAAAGCAAATGGATTGTGGCCATCACTTTTAAGATTTTACACCAATTAAATTTCAAACTACTTTTCATACTACGGTTAAAAAAAATTATGTGTGACAATATTATGTAGGTATATAAACGATTGCTTATTCCTTCACTAATTTACATTCTTGGCCAACGGCGGGACATAAAAGCTAGTAATAAATAATATTACGAGTGTGCACTGTGCGCATGAATCACTCAAATGTCCGCTGACAGCACATCAGCAACAGCTGCTTGCGATATTACCCTGAAGGTGATATCGCAAACAGCGTCTTTCAAGAGATTGACAAAAGTATAAAAGAGAAGACCATTCAATAAAACATAATTATTTGAATACAATTCGTACGAATAGATATATATTTTCGCTCGCATTTAAAAGTATCACGTATACGGCATCCATGAATGATAATAACGAATGTGAATGAGCAAAATGAAATAAAATAATTATAACATTGTACACCTTTTGTAATTTGAATATTGCGAAGGGCGGCCATGTCTGCCTGACACCCAACACCTATCTACCCCCTGGCAATCTCCAACATAACACACAGACACACAGAGAGTTCGTAGTGATTCGGCACCATGGCCATAATATGGGATGCTTTTTTAAACCAAAGGTCACCCACGCCGCACGCCACTCTCGTCTAGCTAATCTCTAAATATTACCTACCTATAGGAACATCGTAATTCGTTTCAATCGCTACACCTTATATCTTCAATGCATGCACAACATCACAAGTGAATACCTTTTAACCTTTGCAGTTTACATCGTAATATTCTATCACTTACGGTGGCAGCGGCACCCCGAAATAGAAAAACGTTCGATGGACGATATTACGTCAATATTAAAAAAAAATAACGCACACAATTCAAATTTATGTCAAAACATCATCAAGTTTATTTATATAAACTTTACTTCTTAAGTGTTGACATATATTTTTATTTGACGTTCTGTTAAACGGTAATAAAATTAAACCATATTAACGTTATGAGACATGGTTTTATCCAAAATGGGTGATAAGGATGACGATGAACGTTTTGGTATTCATTTTTACTTTTTACTATGTAATTTTAGTATGTAAAAATAAAAATATCCACCACATATTTCAGCAAATTTTCCAATCACTGTTTTAATATCTACAGTTTGTGGGGTAAGTATAGAATTGTTGAAAAAAAAATAATAAATTTCAAAACAAGCATTGATAAGTAAAAATAGTCGGTCAGACTACTTTGGAATGTTTTAAAAGTGAACATCCAATAATTGCAATAGAAAATTAGTGTTGGAGATAATACGTATTCAAGTTTTCATATTTTTTTGTTTACTTTTTACTGACGACAATTTGGGATCTTTTTAACTTGATATAAAATAATCATAAATGAAAATAATGATACAAAGAAAAAGAGATCAGCTGCGTCACATACATACATATATCCAAACATTAGTTGTAATTTTTGAACCAACCTACATATGTACATATTATATTTACTGTCTGCCTTCCTTTAAACGGGTTAATTTATAAATAGAATTGGAACGTACCCACTCGAAATTACCCTTTAAAGATCAGTAAGTAATTTATTTCGTAGAAATTCCAAAATAAACTTACAGTAGGCATGTACGTTATATAGAAACAATGACTAATGGACCAATGTTAATATGTATTTATAGAAACATTAAAAAAATTCATTATTACAATGGGTTCCATTCTGAAAACGCACTGAAGTTGTTGTGAAATATCTAATTTATTAAATTTTGGTTTTTTGCCATTCTGAAGATTTAATAAAATAAGTTTAATAAGATTAAAATGACAAAAGATCATTACTAGAGTACCTACTCATTATAAATTGGATAAAGTTTAAAGTGACAGTTTTGGTGAAGACATTTTTGTTTGTAATAACTGTATTTTCATTCAAATTCTAATTTAAATTTAATAATTATTCGGAACCCAATGAATGCTACGTATTGCGAACATGAATATTATACCTATCAATAACACACATACCTAGTATTAATAACAATGAACATACCTAAATATATATATTACTTTTATTCAATACATTTATTATACTCCTTGCCCTGTCTCAAGGTGACAAATTTACCTAAAAACGAGTGTGTTGTGACCAACACTAAACTCTCCACTACATAGTTTATTTATTTATTTATTTATTAATTTATTTGGATTAGTAAACAGTCATGTTAACACTTACAATACACAAACAATTTACAGAAATGAGACCAATTACATACCAATCCCAGAAAGTACAGAATAATGACAGTTACAAAAAATTGAATAAAAAAAAAAGCATTTCATATATTGTTATAAGTATAAGAAGGATGTGCATGGTTATAGGATGGGTTGTAAGGAGTGAAGTAAACATATTTATTAATATTTATTCAACTATCGTTGTAGGCGAATGCAACCTTTTATATAGTTCAATTTTGTATCGCAGTTGGCTACTATCAAACATGTCCAGGCCTGCAAAGTTATTGTCGTAACTATTGCAAGCCCGCACAATGAATGCGTTCTGCCCTGTAGTGGTACGCACTCGGTCTGTGTAGAATAGGGTGTTACGTCTGCCACTTCGCATCGGGACATGAAATGGAATTAATTTTAATATGTCGGGTGAGTCAATTATGTAATTTAGAATTTTGTATAATGTCATTTGGTCAGTAACGGTACGTCTAAGTTCCAATGTCTCAATGTTGAAAGCTGTTAAAATATCTGATTTAGATGCAAATCTGTGATATGAACGAAAGTTGAGGTAATTTAAAAATTTATTCTGCACTCTTTCCAATCGGTGTGACTTAGTCACGTGGATAGGATTCCATATTTCAGAGGCAAATTCGAGGTGGGGTCTAACATATGTATAGTATAATAAGATTAATGTTTTAAGATTGCGAAAAGATTTAGATAGTCTGAGGATGAAACCCAACATGCTAGACGCTTTCGAGATTATATTATCAAAATGTTCATTGTACATTAATTTAGTGTCAAGTGCAACACCAAGATCTCTTATAGACAATTTTCTTATCAAAAAAATATTACTGAAGTTATATTTGAAATGAATTATATTGCGATTTCTAGTGAATGAAATACAGAGACATTTGGATACATTTAAAATTAGGTTATTGTTGTTACAGTAAGTCTTAAGCCGATTTAAATCTTCTTGGAGTTTCAAACAATCGTCAATGCTACGGACCGCCATAAATATTTTCATATCGTCAGCGTAAAGTAAAACGCGCGCAAAAAGAAAACAGTTGATAATGTCATTAACAAAAATATTAAACAGCAATGGACCTAATATAGATCCTTGCGGAACACCCGATGTGACATTGACCCAGTCTGACATAAATCCGCCGATCACCACCATTTGCGACCTATTTTTTAAGTATGAACAGAGCCATCTTAAAAGGTTTCCGTGTATACCTATAGATTGTAATTTTTTCATTAGCAGTTCGTGATCAACCTTATCAAACGCTTTGCTATAATCTGTATAGATAGCGTCTACTTGGATTTTTTCATCCATGTGACGAGACACGAAGTCTGTGAAGAGCACAAGATTAGTATTAACTGATTTGCCCTTTACGAATCCATGTTGTTCCGGGATTAGGAATGGTTTTAGACTAAAGTGAAGATGATCTGAAATAATTTTTTCGAAAATTTTTGAGAACAGGGGTAGTTTTGATATTGGCCGATAGTTACTAATTTCCTGTTTTTGCCCAGATTTAAATATTGGCGTTATAATGCCTTTTTTCCATTCATTGGGAAAAACTCCTTCGACTAAGGACCATAGTTAGAGAACATAATTTCTTCTTGAAAGGTTGACAATCCCTAAATGCATTTTTATGAAGTAGGTACATTTCTATAAGATTCCTAAACAAATAATATAAATTTCCCAGAGGACAAAAGTTTTAATTAAAAACATAGTTTGCATGACATGTCCTGCTGAGCAATTGATGTAAAAATATTGCTTTAACAATAAACGAGCAAGTATGAGACGATTGCATGAATGTTGATGAGGCGATGGATATGTGTCAAGATAGAAGAATGTGGTGTTCGACTCTCTCTGCATACCCCATGAGGATGATAGCGTGATAGTATGTAGATGAATTACATACATGATTTGACATAACTTGAGAAGTAACAAAAAATAAGAAGAAATTAACGGATATCTATAAAAAACTATTACACATATGATATTAATATGAAGTCGATCGGACTTATAGTTTGGGCCGTAGAGAGGACACAAAAAGGATAATCCGTACGCCATACATACAAACACATAACGACAAAACTCACAGTGTGCACTCTCTACATGATACCCGTTGAGAAAATGATGTAAAAAATACGCTTAAAAATTGTGAATTCATGACTCTCCGCTATTCCATAGTGTGGAGAGTAAAAACAACGTAAATGATAAAAAATACGCCTTAAAAAATGTGAAGTCATACTATTCTCTAGTAGTGGAGAGTAAATATGTACACAAAACTACCTACCTACGTAAATAATTTCACTCATGAATATATAAAAGAATGTTACACTACTTTATATATCATTTCCAGAATATATAAAGAAAAACAATTTCAAAAAATACAAGTAGTTAATACAATAATTTAATACTATTTTCGATAGGGTAAGTAATATAATAACTTACACTCCACTCCACTCCACTCCACTTAGTGGAACCTTGTGATGTATACCTACCTCTATTTTTTGTTATTATTGTCGGCCTTCGTTACTCATTTGGTTGGGTATCTGACTGCTAATCCAAAGATCCCGGAATCGATTCCCGGTGGAGACACAGTTTTTAATTGTGTTTTCAGTCTGGATCTGTGAGACGATTAATATCGCATGTCTCCAGAATGTGGCAACTTGTTATTGGGTGCGCGTCAAATAAATATATCTGACATAGTATAAGTATAGTTGACAAATAACTTGAACTTTTTGTCGAGAAGGGGGGCGATTTGCACGTAAACCAACGAAGCAAAAAGACACAAATTTGCACTCTGCGCAACCGGAACCTCGTTCAAGATGTTTGGCGAAAATTTTACCTGTTAGTTGCTCAACAAGCAATTGTTTACGAATACCCTCGTTTATTTTGTCATATGGCCGCATTGGCTTCACAAATGTCAAAAAATAGATAAATGTATGTAATTTTTGGATAACTGACATCGAAAAATGAAAACAAACACCGCGTTGTGCCGTGTTGTGTTGAGTCAATTTAAACACTATTGCGATATTAAAACGTTAGAAGTATTAAATTTTCTGTCAATCTCAAATATGCGTCGGATCATATGTGAAAGATCCGCCATTTTGAAATATTTGGTATGACTCGTTAGTCAAGCGTTAAACAACCTCCCGATCCATCCTAAATTGACGTCTATGAAATAAAGGTGTAAGAAAGATAGTCACGGTTTATAAGTAAACTTTTCGTTAATCACGCTCTATTACAGGTACTATAGATAGTTTACGTTTATAAACGGGTTCATTGCCATTAAAAAAAGAAAATATACCTACTAACATTATACTAAGATAAATATTAAAAAAAACATCATAGAAAAAAAAAGGATTGGGAATGGAAATCGGGATCAGGTGTTTAGGGATAAATATTCCTTCTCTAGTTTTTTTCTTGAAAATACAAAGTGAGTTAGACGACGCCATATCCGGATTCCATAGTTTTGCTGATTGTACTTCGTACTATGCGCTGATAAATTATGTGTTACGGACAGGGATGGACAGTGTCGTAAGTTCAGCAGAACGGAGTGAAAGTCCATGGTTGGATAAATAAGTGAATTTGTTTAAATAATTAACAATTATTTGTGTAAAAAACATACTACCAATGATATACATAATGTTATAGTCAAAGATAGGTACATTTGATAATTTGATAGGTACATTTGATAACAAAATAATGAAACAAGTGAATTAAAAAAAAAGGAATTAAGAAATGTAAGAGAGAGAAATGAAAGGAGACGAAAAAGATATGAAAGCGTGGGAACAAGATATAATAACGTAATATAATATATGTATACCTACAAGAGAATGTTCCGATAGCTAGTTGATAATCCTAAGCGACCCACGCCTAGCCGCGCTATGTCGTAACCTAGGGACGCAACATTAATATTTTTTAACATTGAAACATCGATGTCAAAAACATCTAAGTTTTATAACGACATGTCCTTCGTGGCTCACTTGATTAGGTATCTGACTGTTGATCCAAAGGTCCCGGGTTCGGAACCCGATGAAGACACAGTTTTTAATTGTGTTTTCAGTTTGGATCATTGAGTCTGGATCTGTCCAGATCAAGTCTCCAGAATGTGGCAACTTGTTATTGGGTGCGTGTTAAATTAATAAATGACATAATAGATACCTGATAGTTACCCGACAAGAAATAAAATAAAATAAACATAATATTTTATTTAAAAAATAATGCATGGTATAATTTTTACCAAGACAAGAAATAAAACACTTAGGTAGGTATGATTTAATACATACTTATTTCGAAAAGGAAAGTTTGTAAATATAGGTACATATTATTATTATGTATTCATTTTTAAGGAGGAAATATAAAAATATCAATTCAGACAACCTGGTGCCCGGTAAGCGGTTCCTTTCTTGAGTGGTTGTTAATCCTGCGTAGAGAAGTTGACACAATTGGTGTTTCATTGATTTTTATACAGACTTGAAAACAAGGTATTTTATCCCAAATTTCTACTTCATCAACTTTGACAGAAATAACTGGTGTTGGTAGAACCATGAAGTTCTGTTAGCGCTATTCTATATAATATCATAACATCGATGGTAAAATATCGTTCATATAAAATGACAACATATCGATGCTTATGAACGATACATCGATGTTTTGGAAACAATATATCGATGCTTATGAACGATACATAGATGATTTGAAACAACATATCGATGCTTATAAATGATACATCGATGCTTATGAATGATACATCGATGCGTATGAATAACACATCGATGTTTTGGAAACAATATATCGATGCTTATGAACGATACATAGATGATTTGAAACAACATATCGATGCTTATAAATGATACATCGATGCTTATGAATGATACATCGATGCGTATGAATAACACATCGATGTTTTGGAAACAATATATCGATGCTCATGAACGATGGTTATTACAACATTACATCGATATTTTCAAAACGTTTGCAACCCTAGCCGTGCCGTGCCACCCACTAACCCCTAGCGTCCTCAGCAGCCCTAGCCTCGCCCACGACCGGGACCATCCATAACTGGGGCTTCTAAGTCGAAGGTTGGGGACCAACCTTGGGGAAAACTAACGCCTCCATTCGTTTTTATTTATTCTTTGCCGAAATGAAAAATCCTAGTTAACAATTTCTCATTAATATAACTACGTCAAATTTTTACAAAAATATCATAGAGACGATTAAAAAAATCACGAGAAATAAAAGAAATGATATATTCAAATAAAAAATGTATATTTAATAGTAATACTAATAACATTTATTACCTATGTTTAATAAAACAATTTCAATTTTATTTTTTAAATAAAAAATGAATATGTCAAGTGCACATTACATCTTCCTACGTACCCTAAAATAAGCATAAATGCTTGTGCTATAGGCGAATGAAATCGGTCGAGGCAGGATTCGAACTCGCGACCACTGGATTACTAACCCAATGCGCTAACCGCTCTGCCATCGACCCATCTAAATTATTTATGATATTGAAGAAATCATCATCATGAAGCTATCGACCCATCTAAATTATTTATGATATTGAAGAAATTGGAATATAAAGAAGAACCTAAATAGGTGAACGTTGCGCAAGCGCATAAAGTGATCACGTAAACCAGCCAATGACAGGTCGTACGCCCTGCTGGTGCCTTGATTTCCCGATTCGTCTATAATATTCCAACTTCGTCTCTATTGAGACATTAATTTGTCAAAAAAATATTCCGTTTATTTGAGTGACTGGCAGTTGTACCAACATTACCATGAAGTTTAGGTGAAACGCAGAATATTAAATACTTGCCAAAAATATTAAATGTTTATTGAAAACGAGTGGATTGTGGTCAATGCTAAACTCCTCACTAACAAGTCTCTCCACAAAGTATTCAAATTTTGTGTGGAAAATGTTCAACATTTTCATGAAATGAGTTTGTTAAATTATTTTTGATTTAAATATTTTATTAAGGAAACTAAATAATTCTTCAATGCCATCTTATGAAAATGTTGTGCCTTTTTACCAATTTGAAATTAAAAATTTCAAATTTTAAGTGTCGTGAGCTTGGGGTCACTTTGAAATATTTGATAGTTAAAAAAATAAAGAAGCACTATTCAGATATCCTTCAAAATCTAATGGGGTCTAAGTGAGTATCAGATATACAAATTTGCAAAATTTTAAAAGAATCGAATGAGTAAGTACTTTAGTCTACATATAATTAATAAAGTAAAATAAACACGCCGTATATTGCACACAGCACACAGCAAATAGCACACACACACATATAATTTGTGACGAATTATCAAGTTTTCATGATAAAATATTTAAATGAAAAAATAATTTGAATATTTTCTATACAAAATGTCATGAAAATTTCATGAAAATGCTGAATATTTCCATACAAATTTGAATACTTTATAGAATGACTTGTTAGTGAGGTGTTTAGTGTTGGCCACAACCCACTCGTTTTCTTTATGGCGATTTCATAAAATCAATTCGAGTAGGTACCTACATACCTATTTTTCACTAAAGTACTGAAATAACATATTGTTTCGTAGACTTAATTATCAGCGCCCTTGGAATTATTATTTTCAATATTTACGCTAGTATTATATCGGTAGATAATTTTCATTAATAAAAAACATAATGCAAACTCAAAGCTCATGGAAAATATTACATCTCACTAATCATCAGAGAAGTTCCACATCAGGAGAGGAGTAAGACAAGGCGACACAATATCTCCAAAATTATTTACACTCGTTTTAGAAGATGCCTTTTAAACCCTCGATTGGAATGACAAAGGTTTGACTGACGAATTTACTGAATGATTTAAGTTCGCAGATGATAAACCTCCCTATTCAGTAACTATTGTAACTAAAACAGGAACGTACTAAAATTGTAGATTTTAGATTTACGGTCTTATTTCAGCGTTATAAAATACAAAACTTGGACTAAATGGAATAGGAACGTGCCTATTTTGGCCGGAACGTTCTTAAAAAGTTACTGAATTAGACGTATTATGAATAAATACAAAAATTACGAAATTTTCATCATTTTCATGATTATTCAAAATACGTCTGATTCAGTAACTTTTTAAGAGCGTTCCGGCCAAAATAGGTACGTTCCTATTCCATTAAGTCCAAGTTTAAATTTAATAACGCTGAAATAAGACTGTAAATCTAAAATCTACAATTTTAGTACGTTCCTATTTTAGTTACAATAGTTACTGAATAGGGGGTAATGTCTTATTTGGCAATGATAACAAACAATTAGAAAATAATGAAAGTTATAAGCAATGCAGAGCCGTCGAAGAGCATCTTGGTAGATGGAAATATTATATAAAATGTTGATCTTGGAGACACTATGATACTCAGAAAATAAAATCAAGAGCTATAAATTGAAAGAAGAGGTCTAGTAATGGGCTGCCTCTCTTACATCCTCAAGTCTCCGAAGTCCGCCAATTGTCTATAAAAGAAAGTCTTTGGCGTTTGCGTTCCCCCTGTACTGAGATGGTTGTGAAACTCTTGTATTTAAAAACAGAATGGTACATAATTACGCAGTTAACACAAAGAGCCTAACTTGTCGATAAGAGAGAAAACCAAAGTAACCAACATGGTCGAAAGCGTTGCCAATCAGAAGTGGAGCTGGTCAGGGTAGATCGTCCGAACCAGATTCCAGATGATTTAAGAAAGTTCTGGAATGGCGACCTAATATAGAACGGACAAAACAAGTGTTGGAAGTTGGAAGGCCTCTAACAAGGTGGTCTGACGACATTAGAGTGGCTAGAGGTGGATGGATGCGGTCTGCTTAGGATAGGAAGCTATGAGGGTCTCAGGGGGAGGCCCATGTTCATTACTGGACGAAAGAGGGATGATAAAAGAAAGAAAAAGAAAAGTACCTAATCCATATACTCTATGTAGTTATATAAAAGTAGAAAATTACCTGTCGTTTACATGTTTTACAAAACAGGGGATATTTCATTGTAAACTATGATAAAGGTATAAATATACGACACGATCCATTGTGCCGAATTTTGTTAGCGTCTACCAAAGGAATATTTATTTACCAATTTTCTATTTTAGGATTTTCTGGTTGGTAATAATTTGATTTTCATAAAGAATCGAATGTCTCGTTCAAACCCTCAGGTACGTACGGATAAAAATCATTTTCAATATCAAAAGTATTCATTTCAACGAAAATGTCACTAATGCCCCATAGGAACACGTGGTATTTTAACTTGAGATTATTAAGTTTTAAATTAAAATATAAACCCAAAATGATGATGTCTGCTTTCGAGGCTCAGTTGGTTAGGTATCTGACTGCTGATCCAAAGATCCCGGTTGGATTCCCGGTGGGGACACATTTTTAAATTGTGTTTTCAGTCTGGATCTGTGAGACGATTAATATCGCAAGTCTCCAGAATGTGGCAACATGTGATTGGGTACTTGTTAAATTAATATTTGACATAGTACCTACCTGTTAGTTGCCCAAGAAGTAAAATAAAGAAACATTTGCTGAAAAAAAGTGAAGAGGTTTATTTTAGAAGCAAGCTATCGTGAACCTTTTCATTATGTATCAACATCGTATTATTTTAGAAGCAAGCTATCGTGAACCTTTTCATTATGTATCAACATCGTATTATTTTAGAAGCAAGCTATCGTGAACCTTTTCATTATGTATCAACATCGTATTATTTTAGAAGCAAGCTATCGTGAACCTTTTCATTATGTATCAACATCGTATTATTTTAGAAGCAAGCTATCGTGAACCTTTTCATTATGTATCAACATCGTATTATTTTAGAAGCAAGCTATCGTGAACCTTTTCATTATGTATCAACATCGTATTATTTTAGAAGCAAGCTATCGTGAACCTTTTCATTATGTATCAACATCGTATTATTTTAGAAGCAAGCTATCGTGAACCTTTTCATTATGTATCAACATCGTATTATTTTAGAAGCAAGCTATCGTGAACCTTTTCATTATGTATCAACATCGTATTATTTTAGAAGCAAGCTATCGTGAACCTTTTCATTATGTATCAACATCGTATTATTTTAGAAGCAAGCTATCGTGAACCTTTTCATTATGTATCAACATCGTATTATTTTAGAAGCAAGCTATCGTGAACCTTTTCATTATGTATCAACATCGTATTATTTTAGAAGCAAGCTATCGTGAACCTTTTCATTATGTATCAACATCGTATTATTTTAGAAGCAAGCTATCGTGAACCTTTTCATTATGTATCAACATCGTATTATTTTAGAAGCAAGCTATCGTGAACCTTTTCATTATGTATCAACATCGTATTATTTTAGAAGCAAGCTATCGTGAACCTTTTCATTATCTATCAACATCGTATTATTTTAACTTAGTTGTACATTGATAAAATTTACAAAACTTTTTTATAAATTTGCATTCACCACGTCGTTGGAACGGTCAGTTTCATGACCGGTTGCTAAAATCTACATTATTTTTTTACTCCCCACACCATGGAATAGTGGAGTCATGATTACACAATTTTTAAGCGTATTTTTTACATCAATTTCTCAACGGGTATCATGTAGAGAGTGCACACTGTGAGTTTCATCGTGATGTGTTTGTATGTATGGCATACGCCGTACGGATTATCCTTTTTGTGTCCTCTCTACAGCCCAAACTAGCTACAGCCCAAACTTAGAGCTGATTAGTTTTCCATAGACAATTTTTAATTTCTTCTCTATGAATTTATCATTTATGTTGTTTTCTTTTGTGTCCTCTCTCCAGCCCAAAGTATAAGTCCGATTGACATCATATTGATATCATATATGTAAAATCCATAAACTTAGATCTGATTAGTCTTCCATAGATATCCGTTAGTTACGTCTCTATGATTTCATCTATCCAAATTTTCAAAATGCTCTCACGGTCTGGAAAATCGAGGTATTTTTATACTGTTTGAAATTTTGATACAATAAAAATACACTCATCAAAAATCCATTCAAGGATGTCGAAAATTAAAGAAAAAATCTATGGTCTGCCATATCAATGTGAAATAAATTTCATATTTGTATGAAAAATGTATATAACAGAAGTAAAATAGCTTCTGTATGGGAAAATTGAGTGATCAACTTCATATTAATATTGTATGAGTCTCTATAGAAAAGTGTATTTTTTTAACTCTCCACTTCTATCTTCCTCAAGGGGTAGGCAGTGAGAACACCGCATTCTTCTATCTTGACAAATAATACATCGCCTCATTAACATTGATAAACTGTTTCATACACGCTCATCTTGCTTGTAATGCAATTTTACTTAAAATAACAGGTATATAATAGAAATGTACTTCATAAAAATGCATTAAGAGAATGTCAACTTTTCAAGAAGAAAAAATGAACAATTTCTATGGTGTGGAGATTTTAGTGTTGGCTACAACCCACTCGTTTTTTAAATATCGTGACATTATTTTGCAAGTCACAAAAAAATATCATTTTAACGATGAGTAATGTAAACACTACGCAGGAATGCGCATCTCGAAGGTAGGTGGTTAGAAAATCCAATTTTGGGAGATCAAGAGGGCCGGTTAAACGTGGCCACAAGGAACTTATATAATTAAATTAAAAATACTTAATATTGAGTCCATAATTTGAATTGAAATATGTAGTAATGTGAATGCAATTGAATGAAGGAAAGGGTAAATGGGTTCACGTCACAATATGTCCTTGTGAAAAGTACATATAACGAAATCCATTACTAAAAGGCAGTGCGATGCCCACTCTGCCACCGACTCATCAATGTGGTGGTACAAACAAAAGTTAAAGTAAATTTTATTTTTGACTATTTACTGATTATTTTGACTATTTACTGATTATTTTGACTATTTACTGATTATTTTGACTATTTACTGATTATTTTGACCATTTACTGATTTGCAAAGAATCGACATAAAGTTTATAATATAAACATCATATTATGTACATGATACCCAACATGATACTATATGAAAAACAAAGAAACATATTATTATGTATGTGTAGTAGGTACGGTGGTAAGTACGTCTTAGTAGTCAACGAACTCTAACAACTACAATTGAATGGTTGTGGATGCTTTGAACTCGGCACTTTTAGATCTCATTAACCAATTAAAGCGTCAACAGACAGACATGTACAATACTTGCATTATTCCTAATCATGATATATAGGTACCTACTTTCCTCTATCATATTATTATAAAGAATATACCTACTTTCCTCTATCATATTATTATAAAGAATATACCTACTTTCCTCTATCATATTATTATAAAGAATATACCTACTTTCCTCTATCATATTATTATAAAGAATATACCTACTTTATAATATCACCTTAAGGGGGCGACTGCTACCTATTTTAACGTACCTATTTTTTTAATTTGAAATTGCATCATAACTACACAACGAATCATTTTGAAAAAAATAACCTAGTTAGTTTGGATATTAATAAATAAAAATATACCTTAACTTTTTAATTATGTTCTGTATATATTCTTGTAGAAAAATAATAAGTACACCCCGATTTTTGACATTTATCTTACCATACCATCACGCCAAATCCCTATTTGGGGTAGGCAGAGAGAACCGAACGCCAGACTCCTCTCTCTTGACATACATTCCTCGCTTCATTCACGTCCATACATCGTCTCATACACGCTCTTCTTATATTCTTACTTCTAACATCTCCATCTTTCAAAATCCCATTTATGTGATCGTGCCAACTCTTTCTTGGCCGACCTCTACTTTTCATTCCTCTTTTATCAGCCTTGTATACTTTTTTTGTCAGACGGTCATCACTCATTCTTTCTATGTGGCCGAACCACCTTAGGGCATTTATTTTCATCTTACTTACGATATTTCTTTCAATCATACATTCTCGTCTAATATCCTCATTTCTTATTCTATCATACATCGTTTTACCACACATTCGTCTTAGTGACCTCATTTCAACCGCGTTAATTCTACTTTCATGCGTCTTCTGCCATGTCCATGTCTCACTAGCATACATTAGAGTCGGTGCGACGATACCATTGTGTACCGCGAGCTTTGCTTGCCTCGAAATAATTGGGTCAGCCATTACCGGTCTTAATGCACCATTCACTCTATTACCTGCCGTTACTCTCCTTTCAATATCATTTTCCAATCTTCCATCACGCTGAAACATGCTTCCTAAGTATAAATATTCATCCACTTGTTCTAATTGTACATTCTCCACTCGTACCTCGCATTTTGTTTGTCTTTCGCTCTTCTCAAATACCATTACTTTAGATTTAGTTGCATTCATTCTCAATCCATTTTGCATGCATCCATCGAATACTATTTTAACCAAACATTCCAAGTCTTCCACGCTTTCAGCCATTAATACTTTGTCATCCGCATACATTAGATCACATACAGTCACACCTTCCAGTTTCAGCCCAATGTTCTCATTCTTTAGTGCTCTCACACAGTAGTCAATGTATAGATTAAAGAGCCACGGTGATAGTACGCACCCTTGCTTCACTCCCATATTAATGAAGAACCATCCTGTGAGAGAGTTTTCAATTCTCACACAGGCTTGGCTTTCCTCATATAGAGATGATATTGCCCCTATCAGCCTGCTACCCGCTCCATACACTGATAGCACGTTCCAGAGTTTTTCACGGTCTACTTTGTCATAGGCCTTTTCCAGGTCTATGAAAGCACAGAAAAGCTTCTGGTTTTTTGCCAGAACCTTTTCAGTCGCCATTCGAAGGGAAAAAATTTGGTCGGTGCATCCTCTACCTCCAACAAACGCTCCTTGTGCATCCCATACCTTGCTTGCTGTAGCCTTTCTCAACTTTTGATCTACATAGTATCCTAGCATACAATTTTCCAACTGAACTCAGCAGACTGATAGCTCGGTAGTTCTTGCAGTCTAATTTTGACCCATTTTTAAAGAGGGGCACAATCACTGCGTTTCTCCAATCTGACGGAGTATGTCCTGTCTCCCAACATTTGTTGAAAAGGCAATGACACCATTCCATCGTCTTTTCGCCACCATATTTGATGAATTCAGTTGGTATGCAATCAAATCCCGCAGCCTTTCCTGTACGTGCATGCTTCACTGCCTCTCTGACCTCTTCTATTGAAATTTTGAAATTTGACATTTATCTTAAATTTCTAAAAAACTATAAGGTATAGAGGAATATATTTTTTCATAAATTAAAGAAGAACAAAATATCTGGAAAAATATGATGTGACGTTGCATTAATGCATCAGGTCGAGTTAATAAACCAAAAAAACTTTTATTTCGTAATGGCGCTGAATGGAAAATAGGTGTTTTTTAGGTTTATTTACTAAACCTGAAGCATTAATGCAACGTCACATCATATTTTTCTAGATATTTTTGTCTTCTTAAATTTAAAATAAAATATATTGAACTACGCCTTATAGTTTATTAAAAATATAAGATAAACGTTGAAAATCGAGGTATGCCATTATTTTTCTAAAATAATTTATACAGAACATTATTAAAAAGTTAAGGTATATTTTTCTTTATTAATACCCAAACTATCTAAATTATTTTTTTCAAGACGATTTGATTATAAATAACGATGTTATATCAAATTGAAAAATAGGTACGTTGGCAGCAGTCCCCCCCTTAAGTTTTATATCGGCGATGCTCAAAAGGGAATTAACAACTAACAACTCATCGGCCTCAATTCTATTTAAAAGGCCCAACAAAAATTTCTAAGCATAGCGAATTTTTTTTTTTTCAAAGAATGAATACGTCCTTTAAGGGTTTATTTGTCGTAAATATCATAATTATCATTTTAATAATTAATTATTATCTTTTGAAAATGAATAGTATGTTTGGTTAGGAATTAAAACACTGTGACCCAATTGATTAAGTGCATCGGTGGAGTGTGCAAGTATATTCAGAAGTACGCAGGCTCGTCAGTATCTACATAGGTAGGTACACGAGACCAGTGACAGCTATCGAGTCGAGAGCCGACCTTAAGAGTGAATATCGATCGCCAACAGAGAACAATATTATAGTTGATATTATATAGTAGAAGATGGAGGACAGGACTGGCAGAGTAGAGTAGTCAAGAAGCCGACTGGTACCGGACATCCATATAAGGTAACTCAAGGGAAACATCTACCAAATACAGAACGAAACAACATTTATATACTTTATCCAAATTGATATAATATCGTCCCACTTGTATTTATAGTAGTCACCTGTATTGATTCAATTATACATATTAGGATAAATAAACGCAATTACCTGTCTAAAGTATTTTTTGAAAATCTTTTCCCCTGATCCCTCAAAAGATACGTCTTTGAATTAAAGAACATTTAATTTTTACATCTATATTCTATCGACTGTGAGTTTTGAGATTTGAATTTGATAAAAACTTTTTTGGTAAAATTAGTTTTAATAAAACCTTTTGTTATTTTTTATTGTAAATAACTAATAAACTATAAGGTCTATGAAGTAGTTTTTTACTTCAATGGAAAGAGAATATCGACTGAGTTTTTTATTTTTTTTTCAAATATATAATATTATTTGTTTGTGTTTCATACATTCGAGGTTAATAAATAAGTCTGCATATTTATGTACATCCTGTATGCCCAAGTTCATAGACGTTAACAAGACCCTTAAATAACAATTTACACGGTATTCTTTTTTTACTTTTATGATTTTTTTTCTGTACAGAAAATACTACACATAAAATAAAAAATGTTTAAGAAGTTAAATTAAACATGTATATATTCATAATAGATATAGGTAGTTTCCGTTTATGTTTTAGAGATAAACAGGTAAAAAAAAAATAAAAAAAAAAATTGATAAGCATTCCTGTAACTTTCCATGATTACATGAAAATTCTTCGAAACACAATTGTTCGAATGCGCAATTGTACGAATAACAATTTTTTGAAAATCAGTTATCAGAATGACAATTGTCCGAAAGCAAATTATTCGAACTAACATTTGTTGGAAAACCAATTAACCGAATCTAATATATTTTTGTGTCATTATGTTGCCTCCTTTGACATATTTGTTGCCAGTAAAATATATTCGATGAAGACTATTATTACTTGTTGTATTATTGTTGGGTACGTATGTTTGCACATTTTTAATAACTGATGTTTGACAGCGCGGGATAGCCTAGTTTGTACACCAGTTTATGTTTATCTAGTATTCACTTCAATTTAGTTATTTTATTTTAATATTATAGTTACTTTTTTAAATATATAATGCAACTGGCTCACGCCAGTCGCAATTATAACTACAAACAAACCTAACCAACCTATTTTTACCAAAGTTTTGTAGGTTTAGGTTTAAAAAATAGGTGTACATTCTAGGATATCTGACAGCGCGGTGCGTCGCCATGTTGTTTATTCCATAGATTTTTATTATACATAATATACTATGTAGATATAGTACTCCGTGCAAAAAGTGAGTCATTTGTTTTCGATTCATACAAAATTTGCTAACTACGACATCTAGTATATTATAATAAAAATCTATGGTTTATTCCTCTCACAATACTACCAACATGACGTCATAAAAATTCGAACAATTGTAAATTCTGATAATTGTGTGTTCGGAAAATTGTTTTTCGAAAAAATGTGATTCGAATAATTGCCATTCGTAAAATTGATTTTCGTAAAATTGAGCATTCGAAAAATTGTTTTTCGAATAATTTTCCTGTCACCACTTTCCATATACATGCACTATCAAAATAATATTCCAAATTATAAAACATTTCTAACCCAATCAGTTGCCTACATCTTACCTCTTTTAAAATGTGTTTTTTTTTCTAAATAAGTATACTTGAAAGAAAACAATAATTAGAAATTAGATTTAAAACAATAATATGCTCGCACATATTCCAAGGACATACCCAATACCTACAATAAACAATATTTATTTTACAAATACAGTAGGTAAAATCCATAAGAATTTATTTCTCTTCGACAAAGTTTCAAGCCAGGATACGCGAGAATTGTATGCCAGGTCTATATTTTTCATGGTTTTTTCAACATTGAAGCCAAAAAACATCAACTTAGAGGTTACTCAGTATATATGTTCTATAAATATATGGATTTATTCATAATTTGGAGTAGAACATTTAATGTGTTTGTGTCCCCCCCTTATAACTTTTGGTCCGCTCAATGCACAGAGGTTAAAATTTCAGAAAATATAGAAAGTTATAGGCCTACAAAACTTTTATACTCAGAATTTTGAATTTTTTATTTAATCAGGGGTTATCAACTTTTGAATTTTTACTTTATTTTTCCATATATCTCAAAAACCATATAAACTAGAACGACGAAAGTTTGTATAAATATAGACAAATACAAAAATACAACTTTGTTTTTTCAAAAAAGTACCAGAGTTTCTCAAACTTTTTACTAAGAAAAACATTTTTTATGATAAATTTATGTGTTAAACTTCCTATATTTCTAAAATTTCAAAAATATCAAAAAAAGCCGAAGCACCCCAACTAGATGATTTAAAATATGAACATTACAAAAGTACATTTCAATTTTTTTTTAACAATTTTTATAAAAATTGAATTTAGTGACGAACTAGTATTATATTGAACTGCAGTTTAATAAGTATTATGGTTTTGAAAAGTTTACTCTGAGGATGGTCAGTGTTACTCAGTTTCTTGGATGGTCAGATCAGATGTAAGGGACGAATAGGACAAGAAATGTTATATAATTCGAAATATTCTTCAGGAATAGGAATGATTAGCATTTCCAAAGAAACTTTTTGTAGTGGTGTATCTATCTTCCGTGTAATATAAATATAGGTACCTATCTGCCAGTAATTATAGCATAATAGCTGCTAACCCATCATGCCTAATAATATTCAATATCTGAAGTGAAAAGTTTCTCCGTCAACAAACATAATTATTATTTTTTTTTGTCTTGTTACATAATAAATCTTACAACTCTGAACTCTGGATGAGATTCTTTGTACTTTCTGTCCGACAGCTATTTGCATAATATGAATCAGACACACGGAATAAAGAAAAAGGGTTACCCTTGCAACGAAACGTAAAAATACATACGATACAAGTTTATCTGAGGTGGAGCTGGTTGAGGGAAATGCGACCGTAGCGTGGTGGGCTTTAGGTTGTCATGGTTCTGGCAGCGGTCTCGTGTTGTAGACGGACGAAGTATCCGTTGTCAGTCCACTAGGTGTGTTGAGGTAAGATAAGGAAGGTGAGGTGAGGTGGACGGAAACTCGGCCCATTGAGACGCGGCTGCGCACCATGGAGCTGAAGCAGCAGCAGCATTCACCATAACACAACACACACACGTGCAGCCGCCTTACCCATGGACTCGACGTCAAATAATCGTGTTGACTTAACCCGCGCTTTCAAATTATAAACATCCTCACCACACCACGCCAATGGAAAATTATGCTAATATATATATACCTATATTTCAAATAAACAACTAAAACGAGTCTTTCATAAAATCAAATCTAGAAAACACCACAGTAGGTACCTACCTAATATCTTACGATTACATTTAATGTATTTAATGGACACACACACATAATAACATACACAAGAATGGACAAACTTAAAATACATTTGACTCATAAACAATTGATTGCACCCTGTGCAAATTGAGATTTTATTCACGAATGTTAATTACTATATAGCCGACAGCCGTGGCACATATGGTAAGCCGTTTGGTTTCTGTGCGGACGTCCTGGATTCGATTCCCAGCAGAGATGAAATTTATTTAAATTAATTTCTCACGCTAATATTGCTACTCGGGGCTGGAAACACGGGATAGTTGGAAGAAATTGCCATATGGCAATAAACTCGCCACTTACGCAGGGTGCAAGAAAGTGTTTATTATTATTATTATTTTTATAACCTATTGCTACAGTCCGGGAAATGATTTTAATATATTCCTTTTCTGCTAGGAATCAAGTCTAGAATATTTTTTCAACTTCAACATAAAGAACATAGACAAATCAAATAAATGCTTAAAGTTAAAATGAATGCAAAATTACATTACGTTTTTTTAAGTAGAATAATTATAAATTTATGAATACAAATACATAAATTGTAGATAGTATAGTACTTACATTAACAAACCACTAACGTGCACGTGCATTAAATTAATATGTATTACTCACATTTGGTGTACAAAGAAAATCACAAATCTTACAAATCATACAATAAAAATAACGAAAACACACAACACGTGTTCATAAACTTGATCTCAACAATCAAATAATTAGTAATAGGTACAGATAATTATAAAATGAATAAGCACACGGAATTACGTAGATTGATACCTAATAATGGAGGAAGTTTCGATAGATATTTCACGCCTACTGATTTTTTAAACCAGCCACAAAAATAGACGTAATTCATTGTAATGTCGTCTTGCGTCTTTACGGTACATTTTAATACAATTTGGATACTTATCTCGTAATCTGTAACACCGTGGGAGGATTGACATTATAATGTAAAAAAATATACATCCATGTCTCTTTATCTACTTATATAAACGATTTTCCTTAACACTGAAATGTATTATTAGAAAACCAAAAAAGGGAATTATATCAAGTATTTGTGTAATTATCTTTAGGAGTTTTTACTGGTTTTCACCAATTCTTATTGTCCGTCATTATACTTCAATACATCTTCTGTAGTGTTTATTTCTCAATAGGATATGCATTGTAAAGATTGTAGCTAATTATTTTTGTATAAATTATATCATAATCTCGAGAAAACTAAATGTATGAACGATCACTTGTAGGTACAGTATCTCTAAATCGCGTTTAAAAAATAAAATATATATCGTTCATTGTAAACCAAAATATAACAATCAATAGAAGAGTATCATAAACAGTAAAATAATATAAATACCAGCTCATGAATATGAAACCGTTAAAATGTTTAGTTTCCGCCTAACTTCTTGAGCCTTTTCGCCATGGCGGGGGGCGGTTTGCACAAACACTAACGGAGCAAAAATACACAAATTTACGATCTGTGTACCTTTAGCGTTGCCAGTTTTAGGGTTTTATATATCAATTGTATGATTTAGGAACCTGTCGGAGGTTACCCCAACAGGTTCCGCGTGACACGCCACATACCGCGTGACACGCCACATACCCATGTGACTGGCTCAATTTGTTTTCCGATATTATATTGAAAAGGAAACCTATCTTGCCGTTCATAATATCCTGTTTTTTTGTGTTTCGAGACGGCACCTACCAACTTATATTCACACGTGAGCTACGCAGAACGCATTTTTTTGCTTGGTTGGTGCCTACGCAAACAACCCCCCCTCTCCTCCGAAATTTCTCAAGTCAATCTTTATACATACAATTTAAAAATATGAAAAAAATATTTGATGATACACATAATACATACATTTTAATATTATGAAATATTGAATTAATAATTAAGGTAAATTAAGGAAATATAAACAAACAGAAAAATAAAAGGAATCGTGGGAGTGGAACCATAACGTGAAAAAAAAACAATACAAAATCGAAAACTCGAGTACCTATCCTAGATGTTATGAAGCATTCAAAATCGTAACAGATCTTTCGCCCGAGGCCATACGAAGTATGTTTATCGTAAAACAACTTTAACCAGTCAATTTGTGTATACATACTTGCTTTGTTGGTATATTATGTGCAAACCGCCCCCCTACATATGTGAAAAGGTTCAAGAAGTTTAGTTTTAAAGGCCATGGCACGGTACCCATGTGACGTCATCAAATTTTAGTGACCTAAGCCAAACGACAAATAATACAGAATGGCGCGGTACCATGTGACGCCATCAAAGTAGTGACCTAAGCCATACAACAAATAATACAGGCAATGGCGCGGTACCATGTAACTCCATCAAAGTAGAGAACCAAGCCATACAACAAATAACACAGGCAATGGCGCGGAACCGGTGACGTCATCAACATAGTTGTGTTGGTTGGTCGTAACACTACTAAACGTCACTACATTGACGACGTCACATGGTACCGTGCATGGCATGTGTTTCTCGTATAACCTCGTCCTTAACCTTATTATATAAATGTAAGGAAAGATCTCTGAAGTTTTTCTCCTATGATGGACAACAACGTATAATATATACAGGAGTATGTTGCCTAAATAAGGTATGAATAACCAACAATCGGTAGGCACCTACCTTGGGTAAAAAAAAGAAAAAGATAAAATAATTTAATCTACATTTTTACATCGAACAAATTTTAAGTATACCTAATAGATTTTTTGTGAATATAAAATAATAAGTTATTAAATATTTGATTGGCGTCAGAAAATTTCGTAGGCAGTTGAACTTACTGCGTCATTCTTCTTACGCTGACACGTGAATCGAAACTGATTTACTCCTCCTACTCCTAGTAGAACTTGAGCACAAATTACTACAATAAACGGCCAATTAGACTTCTTCGTCCCTTTGCTTGTTTGTATCTATAATAGATACCAATTTGCAAAAGTTTGCGATACTATTTAGAGAGATTCTATCCAATATAGCTACATTGGTTAGAAATATATCAATGAAGAAAACGTAACGCAAAAGTATCATTCAGTATCAACAATGGTCAAATTTAGTATAGACCAGTTAGCAAACATCGATTAGACACTAAACGAATCGTGCAAAGAAACGATCAGTTGAAAAATATCGAAGTCTACCCCTAGAATTCATTCATTATACATATTACATAAGACACATAATATTGCCTTGAAAAATAAACGAACAACATCAATGGAAACGGCAATAGGACCCGACCGCAAATTTCATTCAGTCAGTGGAGTGGTTCCGTGCACGAGGTGCAACCATTGAACCAAAATAGAGGTAGGGGGGGAGGGTTCATTCTTCACGGCGGCGATGATTCATGAACCAGTTAAGCTCACCCCGAGACAGCACGAGGCGACGGCGCGACAAACCCTAATCAATAAAATCTCCATCCACCTCACCTCGGACATAATACCCTCTCTTTTGTCGTTTGGTAAACGATCATTTATACACAAATCCAATTCATATTCAATATGACATAATGTGTCGGAAAATAAAAATGACATAAAGAAACAAAAACAACACGCAAAAAGTCAATGTCGTGAAAGAATAAACAAATTGATATTAATACAAATATTGAGTAGGTAATGTTAATGTGCGATCGCAGAACATTGAAAATATGTAGGTACATAATATTGTCTCTTTTTACAAAAATTTATATAATACATGATGTACAACTCTGCATGAATTGCAAATTATTGTTTTATAAACATTTTTTTTTCATAATACAATATGTACTTTAACATTAAGGTGTATCATGACAAAAATAAATAAGAGTAAATAATAGAAGAAAAGTAAAAACAAAAAGCCAAAATAACATTGAATATAACGAACAGTTCATGGCAGTGATAGGAAAACAAAAGAATAAGGAGAGGAAGAAGAAATAAGGCCTTTTTTATAGCCGAAGCAATATCAGGACGTATTCCATAGTCTTGCTAATAGTACTTTAAACGAAGAGCTAAAAAATCAGAACTATGAATTGGAATAGACAGTAAAATACGTTCAGCAGATCGAAGTGGACGCCCATGACTTGAAAGATAAGTGAATTTATTTATGACATATTTAGGTAAGTTTGGATTAGAAAGGGCATTGTATAACAATGATAAGATATGTATATTATGTCGCTGTCGTATTTTGGGCCAAAAAAGCATTTTATTTAGTCAAGATAAAACTGGGGGGCAAGTCTGGTTCAATCGACGAAATCAAAACCCTAGTGATTACCCATATCATGGATATAATTATTATATGGAGTTCTACAATATCTTTAGATGTCATAGAACTCCATACGATAATTATATCCATGATATGGGTAATCACTAGGGTTTTGATTTCGCCGGTCGAACCAGACTTGCCCTCCTGATTTAAATTTTTTGAAGTCTATTGAGATGCTCATTGTTTGCATCCAAATAGCTAACATAAGCAGTCACGCAACGGTAGAAATAATTGTGCTAGGGTTATTTTACAATAAAGTGGAAGGAAATTCTTAAATCTATTTAAAGAGTGTATGGCAAAGAAAGTGGATTTGCTGACATATGATACCTGTTCATGCCAAGAAAGGTTATTATCAATGTATTCCATATACCAAGGTCTTTCAAGACCCTGGTATATGGAATACATTGATTATTGATATAAAGAGATAAGACTTGAAAATGTTTAAAGAAGGACAGAGACACTTAGAAAGGGTAATAACTAAAAACCATTCTCCGACGAAGAGATTCGACAAAAAATAATCACCAGACAAAAAAAACACTATAAAAAATAACATTTAATATTAAAATCAATGAAATCATGTACTTACAAATTAAATGCAATGTATTTTCGAAAAAAAACTGTTTAATTTAAATTAATAACCTTGGTACAGGCTAAGCCTAGTGAGGTGGATATTACGTTTAATACATGTTGTGATTAAAACTATATAAAAATGTCTAACGGCAGTAATCTGGACCTCTCCGAACAAAGGGAATAAAAGGAAACGATATTTTATGTCACCAAAAACATTGACAGTCATACTAAGATCTTCAGAAAACCACAACAGTTGGTTTGATTAATACCTTCAGAACAAAAAATATATTAATCATTTCTATAAAATAATAGACAGTAGATAAAAACAAGTATGCCAGATCTGACCTCAATATACCCTACATACGGAATTGGGTCAATGCCGGAAATTTATTCCAGCTTTACCCTACAACGAAATAAATCTATCAACTGCCGCATGAAACCCGTTTTCATCCCCAAATATAAAATAGTTACCAAGACAGGGATATTTTACATGGCACATGCATATACCCACGCTAATTTATTTATAAAACATTATAGGTAGGTACTCGTGAACAAAAATAGTAATATTAATAATATACGTTGTCATTTACTTCCCGAGAGAATTGTGAAAAAACAATTTCATAGCCAGAGATCCGTTAAAAATCGAGAACTTATTTTTTAAATTTATATTTTTTTCGCAATACACTGAATCGATTTTTTGTGTTATTGACATTGTTATTGACTTGTTATCATAAACTAGTTTTTTATAACCGGCGTTGCTCGAGAAGGTAAGTGTGAAGTAATATGCTAACGTATCAAGAAAGTCGTTTTCGTAATTTTGAACTGCTTATTTGTTATGATAAATTCAGAATGAGTAAAAAATATCCTATACAATAAATAAAAATAAGTTATTTTTTTAAACAGTCCCCTCCGTCTCTTCAGTCCCTCCATCCGTCCCTTCCCTTCAGTCTTTACTGTCCCTTCAGTCTAAAATAATGTAAAGGGAAGTGGTTTGAAATTTTAGTAGAATTGGTCTGGGAAAGAAATTTCAGCAAGATTGGAGTTGAAAAGTGGTTTTATAATTTGAATGAATTTAAGCATTATCAAGAGTTTAGTCTTGGCCACAATACCCATGTTCTTATATATTGTTATTAAGTGTGAAAAGAGTATTTAAAGTTTCCGCTTGTCCCATCCGCTTGGATCCTTGAATGAATTCCACATACTTTTTTTATTAATTCGTTTATGAGATAAATATATAAACAAACAAAAATGTTGATAACTTTTAAATAAATAATTAAAAATCATACACCTATATTACATAATACCTACCTTCAAAAATATTACTCTAAAATATTAGTACGAGTATTTTATTGTAACTATGGAAACGAAAAAAAATGAAAAATCAACAAATTCAGATATTTGTAATAAGTATGGAACATAAAATTGCAAATTTCCTTATAATTTTTTTACATTTTATAAATACGAAAAACATAAATAAAATAATCTCAATGTTTTTCTCTCAAACGCTAAGTTATTCTTGCAAATATATGTTATTCGTGTAAAAACTCTCTTCTGAAATTGAAATAAACAAATATTTGCATCCGATAAAGTACATATTTTAACGTTTCATTCGTGACAAAATTTGTAAAATGAAAAATAACCTGAAATAACATAATAAAACATTAAAAAGTCTATTTTTTATTTGCCTAAGTTACTTACTGGTCGCAAAGGAAGCGATATGCAGAAATAACCTTAAAAGTTTTCTAGTTGTTATTCAAAAGCTGTCTAAAAAGTACCTACATACATAGTATAACTTTCTAATATATTATGGTTGGGATTATGTAAGTATAGTGCAATGAAATATATCAAACCTACAGGTAATTTGTACAAAAAAGCAATGACGGTTTTTAATCCTGAATTGTAGACAGATTTTGGAATGAACATGTTTGGTTCTCAAACTCAAAGATGAAAAGAAATCCAAAATTTACTTAACTGTATGAAAACAAAGAAGCTGCATTACTATATGGTCACGTAATAATGAGAGGAGAAATGCAAACTCCTAAAAGTAACATCCAGGGAAAAAACAAACATGGCGTCGAAGAGTTTCTTAGTTCCGTAATATGTTACAGTAGTTCAGAAAAAAAGCACTACATCGCTGTTTATGGCCGCAGTTAACAAGATGCCCTGATTATTGTCAACCTCCGTATAGGAGACAGCACACGAAGAAGAAGATCAAGATCAAAAAGTAAGCTCATGAAATTCAAGAATAAATATATTTTTCTTTACGCTTTAACACAAATACAGGGGAAAAATAAATAATAATCAATGCTACTATAAAAAACTTAAAAATAATTTGATCAATGCTACTATAAAAAACTTAAAAATAATTTGATCAATGCTACTATAAAAAACTTAAAAATAATTTGATCAATGCTACTATAAAAAACTTGATAATAATTTGATCCAGTCATGTGGGTGCGCAGATCACAAATTTGTGTATGCTCAGTTTGCATATGTGCGAACCGCCCCCCTCCAGGGTGAAAAGTTTCAAGAAGTTTAACGGCATCAATACCATTTGAAATACCTATAATTGTTATTAGAAACATTTGTTTCATGAGAAATCGCCGGTCAACGGTCACTAGAGGCTGGTGACCGGTATAAGAAGAAGTGTAATGTTTTTTTACCTTATCAGCTCACGCCTTCTTCCGGTGATTCGTCCTGGAAATGATATAGGTATGTATTTAACCGTTTCTTGGTAGAAACTCACCGTTTGTTTGTTTGGTCACTCATCTGCAGAGCATAATCATTATTTAGTATAGACAAGAGTGCTTCCTTCCGGGCCGTCCCACACATCACTACAGGATGTCATATTTCCTTTCATCGCAGTGCGCTTTAATTAAACGATAACCGCTTCACAACAAACCTACAATATGTTAAACAAATGCTGTAACGTTTTCTTTCAATAATATCATTATGAATGAATACATGCTATGTATGTTTCAGTAAAAGACTAAAATAATAACTAATCCTCAAATACATCTTCTTCGCCCTGGCCATTTCTTGTGGGGTCGGACCTCCTCGTCCTCATTCGCCAAGTCCTTTGCCTCCCGCAACTCCCTTGTGATTAAATATATTTTAAAATAAATTAATAAACTTTGTTTGTTTCCACTAGTTATATTTTTTAAAACACATGTTTCGATAACCTCCGTTATCTTCCTCAGGTGAGAGGTGAGTTAATACTATTAGAGTATTAACTCACCTCTCACCTGAGGAAGATAACGGAGGTTATCGAAACATGTGTTTTAAAAAATATAACTAGTGGAAACAAACAAAGTTTATTAATTTATTTTAAAATATATTTAAAATGAATTTTCACAAAGTGAACGCCTCTACCTTAGAACCCTTGTGATTGTCTGCCTGCACTTGGATGTCCATCGCTCTGCGTATCATAATATATTATCCTCTGGTCGCCTTATGACGTGTCCGTACCATCTCAATCTACTCTCGAGCAACTTATCGACGATTGGGGGCCACGCCGAAGCTTCCTCGGACATGGTCATTCCGCACTCTGTCCATCATTGTCACGCCCCCGCCCATATTAGCATTCTCATTTCCTCAAATACATCTGATTTTATAAAACTGAATACCACTATATAAAAATATAGGAAAGTGATATCCGATATGGATTTAAGCTGGATCTGGGACTTTATAATCTAATTTAACAATAACAAATACGCACTTTTTTATTTTTATTTTTCATACTGACGACGTCGACTATGTAGAATTCCATTATACAAATTAAATATTAAGTACATATTTAAAAAAACACTGTTTTTTCTTCTACAATTTTATTTTTATTACTATCTAGGACGACCGTTTACTCCTATTTTTACTCCTATCCACTATTTACTCCTATTTTTACTCCTATTTATTTTTACTCCTATCCAGAACGACCGAAACGGTCGTTCTGGATAGGAGTAAAAATAAAATTATAGAAGAAAGAAGTAGTTTTTTTATATTTAATTTGTATAACAAATACGATTCATTCCTTGCTTGACAATTAATCTAAAAAACATCATTATACGAAACCAAAAAAATACACAGTATAGGTAGGTACTTCAATCTTTGTTCAAGAATAATAAAGTTAATATAAATAAAACTATAGCACGTTTTCATGTCTTGTACATTTCCAAGTTTAGTTTGTTTTCAATAAATCCTTAACCCTGCTAGGTATGTAGTATTAAAATAAAAATACAAATTTGAAGAAATATAAATTAATTAGCAGGTCAAACTTCAAAATACACAGTATAGGTAGGTACTTCAATCTTTGTTCAAGAATAATAAAGTTAATATAAATAAAACTATAGCACGTTTTCATGTCTTGTACATTTCCAAGTTTAGTTTGTTTTCAATAAATCCTTAACCCTGCTAGGTATGTAGTATTAAAATAAAAATACAAATTTGAAGAAATATAAATTAATTAGCAGGTCAAACTTCAAAATACACAGTATAGGTAGGTACTTCAATCTTTGTTCAAGAATAATAAAGTTAATATAAATAAAACTATAGCACGTTTTCATGTCTTGTACATTTCCAAGTTTAGTTTGTTTTCAATAAATCCTTAACCCTGCTATGTATGTAGTATTAAAATAAAAATACAAATTTGAAGAAATATAAATTAATTAGCAGGTCAAACTTCAAAATACACAGTATAGGTAGGTACTTCAATCTTTGTTCAAGAATAATAAAGTTAATATAAATAAAACTATAGCACGTTTTCATGTCTTGTACATTTCCAAGTTTAGTTTGTTTTCAATAAATCCTTAACCCTGCTAGGTATGTAGTATTAAAATAAAAATACAAATTTGAAGAAATATAAATTAATTAGCAGGTCAAACTTCAAAATACACAATATAGGTAGGTACTTCAATCTTTGTTCAAGAATAATAAAGTTAATATAAATAAAACTATAGCACGTTTTCATGTCTTGTACATTTCCAAGTTTAGTTTGTTTTCAATAAATCCTTAACCCTGCTAGGTATGTAGTATTAAAATAAAAATACAAATTTGAAGAAATATAAATTAATTAGCAGGTCAAACTTCAAAATACACAGTATAGGTAGGTACTTCAATCTTTGTTCAAGAATAATAAAGTTAATATAAATAAAACTATAGCACGTTTTCATGTCTTGTACATTTCCAAGTTTAGTTTGTTTTCAATAAATCCTTAACCCTGCTATGTATGTAGTATTAAAATAAAAATACAAATTTGAAGAAATATAAATTAATTAGCAGGTCAAACTTCAAAATACACAGTATAGGTAGGTACTTCAATCTTTGTTCAAGAATAATAAAGTTAATATAAATAAAACTATAGCACGTTTTCATGTCTTGTACATTTCCAAGTTTAGTTTGTTTTCAATAAATCCTTAACCCTGCTAGGTATGTAGTATTAAAATAAAAATACAAATTTGAAGAAATATAAATTAATTAGCAGGTCAAACTTCAAAATACACAGTATAGGTAGGTACTTCAATCTTTGTTCAAGAATAATAAAGTTAATATAAATAAAACTATAGCACGTTTTCATGTCTTGTACATTTCCAAGTTTAGTTTGTTTTCAATAAATCCTTAACCCTGCTAGGTATGTTGTATTAAAATAAAAATACAAATTTGAAGAAATATAAATTAATTAGCAGGTCAAACTTCAAAATACACAGTATAGGTAGGTACTTCAATCTTTGTTCAAGAATAATAAAGTTAATATAAATAAAACTATAGCACGTTTTCATGTCTTGTACATTTCCAAGTTTAGTTTGTTTTCAATAAATCCTTAACCCTGCTAGGTATGTAGTATTAAAATAAAAATACAAATTTGAAGAAATATAAATTAATTAGCAGGTCAAACTTCAAAATACACAGTATAGGTAGGTACTTCAATCTTTGTTCAAGAATAATAAAGTTAATATAAATAAAACTATAGCACGTTTTCATGTCTTGTACATTTCCAAGTTTAGTTTGTTTTCAATAAATCCTTAACCCTGCTATGTATGTAGTACTAAAATAAAAATACAAATTTGAAGAAATATAAATTAATTAGCAGGTCAAACTTCAAAATACACAGTATAGGTAGGTACTTCAATCTTTGTTCAAGAATAATAAAGTTAATATAAATAAAACTATAGCACGTTTTCATGTCTTGTACATTTCCAAGTTTAGTTTGTTTTCAATAAATCCTTAACCCTGCTAGGTATGTAGTATTAAAATAAAAATACAAATTTGAAGAAATATAAATTAATTAGCAGGTCAAACTTCAAAATACACAGTATAGGTAGGTACTTCAATCTTTGTTCAAGAATAATAAAGTTAATATAAATAAAACTATAGCACGTTTTCATGTCTTGTACATTTCCAAGTTTAGTTTGTTTTCAATAAATCCTTAACCCTGCTAGGTATGTAGTATTAAAATAAAAATACAAATTTGAAGAAATATAAATTAATTAGCAGGTCAAACTTCAAAATACACAGTATAGGTAGGTACTTCAATCTTTGTTCAAGAATAATAAAGTTAATATAAATAAAACTATAGCACGTTTTCATGTCTTGTACATTTCCAAGTTTAGTTTGTTTTCAATAAATCCTTAACCCTGCTATGTATGTAGTATTAAAATAAAAATACAAATTTGAAGAAATATAAATTAATTAGCAGGTCAAACTTCAAAATACACAGTATAGGTAGGTACTTCAATCTTTGTTCAAGAATAATAAAGTTAATATAAATAAAACTATAGCACGTTTTCATGTCTTGTACATTTCCAAGTTTAGTTTGTTTTCAATAAATCCTTAACCCTGCTATGTATGTAGTATTAAAATAAAAATACAAATTTGAAGAAATATAAATTAATTAGCAGGTCAAACTTCAAAATACACAGTATAGGTAGGTACTTCAATCTTTGTTCAAGAATAATAAAGTTAATATAAATAAAACTATAGCACGTTTTCATGTCTTGTACATTTCCAAGTTTAGTTTGTTTTCAATAAATCCTTAACCCTGCTATGTATGTAGTATTAAAATAAAAATACAAATTTGAAGAAATATAAATTAATTAGCAGGTCAAACTTCAAAATACACAGTATAGGTAGGTACTTCAATCTTTGTTCAAGAATAATAAAGTTAATATAAATAAAACTATAGCACGTTTTCATGTCTTGTACATTTCCAAGTTTAGTTTGTTTTCAATAAATCCTTAACCCTGCTATGTATGTAGTATTAAAATAAAAATACAAATTTGAAGAAATATAAATTAATTAGCAGGTCAAACTTCAAAATACACAGTATAGGTAGGTACTTCAATCTTTGTTCAAGAATAATAAAGTTAATATAAATAAAACTATAGCACGTTTTCATGTCTTGTACATTTCCAAGTTTAGTTTGTTTTCAATAAATCCTTAACCCTGCTAGGTATGTAGTATTAAAATAAAAATACAAATTTGAAGAAATATAAATTAATTAGCAGGTCAAACTTCAAAATACATAGTTGATTTTAACACCGGGAATTCATTTCAAATAATGTACCTACAGATAAACAAACATTATTACCAGTTAAATAAACATCTTTTCGAGAAATTTAGAGCGCGATGGCAAAACATCTATATGTATAAAAAATAATAATTTACAAACTTAATTCACAAATCTACAGATTTTAACGTGAGCCAGATACAAAATTAAATTTCCAGAGAATACATGAAAAGCCTACGTCTAAACATTAAATATTATAATGACGTAAATATCAAATATAAAGAATAAACCCAATGAGAAAATTCCAGGAAAAGGCTTCTTTTTATATTACGTCATTACTTGGTAGATGATACCAGAACATCACAGCTACCCTCAAATATTTAAGGACGACAAAAATAGATATCTTCCAACTAATAAGCATTTTATACATACAGCACAAGGTAAATTATTCTCGATCTCTATGAACATTACTAAAAACAATTTAAGACATTTTTAAAGATATACATATTTTAATGAGTGATTACATTATATTTTAAGATATACAGATCTTTAACTAGTGATTAGATAGTACCTACAAATTTTAAGATACCCAGATCTTGATGAGTGATTACATTTTACATATTTTAAGGTATACAGATTTTAATGAGTGATTAGTGTGATTAAATATATTTATGGACAGAGGTGGATATTATACAAAATTAGGAATCAATTCCGTGAGATACTCTTGTAATAATATAATATTTGAGCTTTTAATTGTTCCTATTTATAAAAACTAGCTATGTTGCAGTAGAATTTCAGCATTTCTGGATTTTCAACAATATACAATCGGGAACAAAATAATAAAAAAATGATAATGGACAATATTAAGAGATTATTTATCTTATACGTAGGTACCTACCTACATATAAAGGCAGAGAGAAACGAACTGATTGATTAGTCTTATATCAGCTTCATTTATATCTATCTTTAGATTTTATACTAACAATAAACAATTCCTTGCATCTTGTACAAGTGGCAATTTCTTCCAATTAACTAGTTTAACAATACCAAATTTAACATAACTGAAATGAATATATTTTGATTAATAATATCTACTTACCTACTACTGATTACTAGTACCCAAAATCGGAAAAATAATCATTTTTGCAATGTTCATTAGAATTAATGGTACCGTTGTATACTCTATACCTATATCTCTATAATATGATTCGCGAAAGCATCGGAAGCTAAGTTGACGTAGTGTTTAAGTAATTGAAGGAATATTTCGACCTAATGTAGTAAGTACGAGTATAACTATTATAACACTTTCCTTTAGTTGGACACGAGAAAAGTGAACGCAATCACCTGTGTAATACATACAAGGCTATATATGTAACTATGTACATAATAATATGTAGGTGCAATGAACGCGTGGGTAAGAATGCAACACAGTACAGTAGGTGTTGAGCCAGTAAAGTAAGACAACAACTCTGCTTAGATCAAACGTGTGTTTGAATATGGGGTAAAGTTTATTACATAATAATATTAAATTAATTTGTGTATTCAGTACAGTCTTGGCAGTATTTTTTTGGAGACCCTTGACCCAGATATGGAGATCAGGTGAAGAATCGAGGTAGCAAGATCTGCCTTTAATAAAATTAGATCCTTATTCTGCAACGATCGAAAAGCTCAATATGGACCTACGACAGAGGATGTTAAAATGTAATGTGTGGTCTGCGTTGTTATATGGCTGTGAAACTTGGACGCTGAAGGTTAATACCATGAATAGGTTGAAAGCTTTTGAGAAATGATTGCATCGTAGAATGCTCAAAATCCCTTGGACAGATCTGGTTATAAATTCAGAAGTCAAGACGAGACAGGGCAACCAGGCAACTCCTGTCAACAATAAAGGTCCGCAAGGTCGCATATCTAGGCCACATAATGGGGGGAAAAAAATCAACTTGCAGCAATTAATACTGGAGGGCAAGATAGAAGGAGACAGATGTCCTGGCTGCGTAATATGCGGGAATGGACGGGCTTCAGAACTGTAGAACAGATATTCCCGGCAGCACAGAACAGAGAGGGATCGTCGGGGGTTACTAACAGGGCGCCAGAAGAAGATTCAGTAAATAACTATAAATCGTAAAATTTTGTTTTGTATATTGGCGACCTTTGTATGCTTTAGATAGAATTGATTCGTTGGTCGCTCATGTCCCGTCATTGCTGGTTGAATCACGGATGTTTCAGAAAGGTTTCGAACTGAATTTTCAAAACGATCATCAAATCTCTTTTTATATATCAATTGAATAGTTCGTGACCTTTGCGTACAAGTTCATTGGATTTTAGCAATGTGAATTTTAGGCCATGTCTCAGTCACAATTAATCTAACATAGGTAGTTAATGTATTTGTTCGTCCGATCCGTGTCACCCACGATTTACCTTAACAAGTCACACACTTCCCTCGCACTAAAAGACCAGAGACAGACCTGCGACCACATCTAAGAGACAAGATATAGGTACCTACATTTCTCCCACTGCATACGGCCAATCAGTACGTGCTATCAGATAAATATATTCAGTTCTCCGACAAAGTATATAATATGTAACTATATAACTACAAAGTAAGAATAACCAATAGTTTTATTAATCAACTATGCATACTGTAATATGCATACTCCGTGTTACGTGCATATTTAATATTATCTTGTGTTCACTGCATTAAATGACTTCAAGAATATTTGAATATTTTTATAGTTGCATACACGCAAACATTGCATTTTTTTTTCCTATCGAGAATCAATGATATTTTATGAAAATTTTGAAGTTGGAATATTATAGGAGAACCAGGAACTCAAGACACATACAGGGCTTACGACCTGTCATCGGGTGATTTACGTGATCACATTATACTCATAGGTGGTGGTGGTGTTTTCAACTTATGTTCAAAGGAACAGATTTTCATGGTTTAAATATATAGAACTTTTAAAAATTGGATTGATAGGGAACTTAATAAGAAGGCATAATTGGTGAACGTTGCGCAAGCGCATTAAGTGAGACGTAAACCAGCCGATGACATGTCGTACGCCTTGAGTTTCTGGTTTTCGTATACCTAACATTACAACTTCGTCTCTATTGAGATGTTAAAATATTGTCATAGGTAAATATTGTAAATAATAATAATAAACACTTCCTTGCACCCTACGCAAGTGGCAAATTTATTACCATATGACAATTTCTTCCAACTAACATAAATAAAATGACTTTAATTTTATGAAAATAGTTAAATATCTAATTATTATGAATTTTCTTCTATATCTCAATTGTCTCTATTTTATAAGATCGATTGTCTTGTGGTTACTTATTCTAAAACACATTTTGATAAGTTTATCAATTATATTATATTATTATGTCACAGTCACTGTGAGATAGGAGTTCGTACTTGTTTGTGGTTTAGGTCTCATGTCACAGTCACTGTGAGATAGGAGTTCGTACTTGTTTGTGGTTTAGGTCTCATGTCACAGTCACTGTGAGATAGGAGTTCGTACTTGTTTGTGGTTTAGGTCTCATGTCAAGGTGAATGAGAGATTACACCAAGTAGGTAGGTATTGTTTGTTAATGCGGTGTGTTCTTTTGCAGTCTACATTCTAGACAAAATTATTATTTTAATATAACATACTATATTGAATGATAATATTATATTTAGTAATGTATTTATGACTAGTATACGTAAATATATATAATTAAACTTGTATTTATAAACTTAAGATTATAATATAAGAATAGAGTACCTATAAAATAAAAAAAATCTTAATTTATATCCATGAGTCAAGTCTTAAATTAAGCTTCGTTTTTTTATATATTTTGTTATGATCAAAACAGACATCTTTTGTCTTCATATTGAAAACCTATAGTAAATAATAAACACACTGATAGATCATTCAATTGTCTTCATATTGAAAACCTATAGTAAATAATAAACACACTGATAGATCATTCAATTGTCTTCATATTGAAAACCTATAGTAAATAATAAACACACTGATAGATCATTCAATTGTCTTCATATTGAAAACCTATAGTAAATAATAAACACACTGATAGATCATTCAATTGTCTTCATATTGAAAACCTATAGTAAATAATAAACACACTGATAGATCATTCAATTGTCTTCATATTGAAAACCTATAGTAAATAATAAACACACTGATAGATCATTCAATTGTCTTCATATTGAAAACCTATAGTAAATAATAAACACACTGATAGATCATTCAATTGTCTTCATATTGAAAACCTATAGTAAATAATAAACACACTGATAGATCATTCAATTGTCTTCATATTGAAAACCTATAGTAAATAATAAACACACTGATAGATCATTCAATTGTCTTCATATTGAAAACCTATAGTAAATAATAAATACACTGATAGATCATTCAATTGAATATTTCAAGCACGACGTTTTTAATCGCTAAATATGTCTAATCTAAGATCGGTGGTGGCAGAGGTTAGCGCGCTGGTTAGTAATTCAGTATTCGCGAGTTCGAATCCTGCTACGAAGGATTTCATTCACCTACAGCACAAGGATTACTGCCAAGTATAGGAAATGTATGAGGATGCATATGTAAATACTTGTTAAAAGGAATATTTATTATTGAAAAAAAAACTCTACCTTTTGTAAAACTTATATTTAAAAAATAAAATAAACGGAAAAATAGTTTTATTTAATGATGAACACACGATTACACCATACATATAACAAAAATACGAACTTACGACTAAAAAAAACATATAAACATACCTCTACATTATATACTTACCTACACTCTGCCCACGAAGCTCGTTAAAAATTTGCAATAATTCCGAAGCGCTTATGCAAATTTTACGAGTCCATCGTAATATCAAGTACCTATATCGTAACATAAGTTAATACAAAGTGACAGGCGAAAAGTAAAAATGGTATTCATGAATGAATAAATTGGAACGTTGGTGAATTTTGTAATATTATAAGTATATTGTTGAATATGAATAATAATAACATATGGGGAGTATAGAATATGTTTACTTATAATCTAAATATCTCTCATCCGCTATTCTTAACGAATCATATCCTGTGCGCCAATACTAAAACACGAAAGGGATATCTATATCTGGATACCAAATGGCCAACACACTTTACTATACAATAATTCAAAGAAACTTTTCATCTCATATGGTACACAAGAAAGCAAACGATTATAATATTATATATGTATGTATAAATACATACATACATACATACACACACAAACATGTAGCCAGTGTTTATTTATAAATATGACGAATACCCGTTCTGCTCACGGGACTTGTAAAATAGTATCTTATACAAATCACCGACTTTTGCTATTTAAACTATTTACCAAAATAACACTCATAAGAAATGTTTTGTTAATTTGATGAATGTGCAAAATATCAAGTGCAATGTTCGATTTGATTACTAAGAATACATAATATACATAGTACCTATTGAATACACGAGAAAATACTTTATATGGATAGCAACGTTTTCAATTACTTAATCATCTATGTATGGCTGGTCTTTGATATGTTCTTGTAACAAGTACATATACATCCTCTAATACAGGCGAGCGAAATCTGACGTGTCAGGATTGCACTCGCGACCACTGGATAACTAGCCCAGCGCGTTAACCCCTCTGCCACCAACCATCTCATTTTCTTTCTAATTGAATATAGGCCTTTCTTATTGCCGTCTCAGCAGCGATCGGCAACCTTGGGGAACCTGATTTGACATGAAGAATATTGAATATAGGCATATAAAGGCAAGTCTGGCACCCGGGAGCGGTTGCATTTACCAGTGCGCATCTTCTTTATAGGTGAAAATTGCAAATTTTAATATATGATTATAATTTGTACTTGTTTTCATGTTATTCATGCGTTCCTATATAATCCATTTGTTTGCATAAAACATTGGTGATTTATTCAGCGCACATCCGGGAAGGCTTCCCAGTTATTTTTTTTATTTCGCATCTCACAAATAAATTTACTAAAAATGATCTACTTACTGAAAATTCATTTGGCGGACTAAATACGGAATCATAGGAAAATCTATGTCTGGGTTGAAATCTATGTCTGAGACTGAAGGGACGAAAGGGACTGAAGGGATGAAAAGTACTGAAGCGATGGAAGGAAACTGCAGTCCCTTCCTTTTAAGGTATATATTTCTGTGAATACTCGTTTTACACAACTCCATTGAATGAATTCATGTACACAATTTTTAATTAAATGCTTTGTGAAAGTCAAACAAATAAATTAATAATTTAAATTCAGATGGATGTGCGCTGAACATATCATCAAGTTTAATTGTAATCAGATGGAAGGAATAAGAGCACATACAAGACAAACAAAGATACAAATTATATTAAATCTTCAATATTAACCTATAGAAAGGAGATGCACAATGGTAAACGCAACCTCTCCCAGGTGCCAGACTTAACCTTTTTCATACCTATATTCAATAAGAAACTATCAAAAAACCAGCCACATAAATATTTTTTTTGCGTTGTACGTTTGCGTTATTCATGTACGTTGCTATCGTTCAAAACTGTACAAAACAAAATATTATTTCACCGCGAGTTCATTTGTCCATATTCTGATCTTCATGTATGTATGTATATCAATAGATACAAGGATGCAATAAATAATAAATTATATCGACAATAAGATCAACGAATCATTTATTTAAAAACAAAAAAATGTAAGAATACGACACGTGTTAGATAATAAGTTGTCAGATAAAATGGCAAATAGGTACCAAATATTTAGTATGGACAAGTAAAAACTAACTTTCTATGTTTATCATTTGATAATGACCTAATCAGTAATCAGTGAAATTATCGTTTTATTTAAGAAAATATATCTTTGTTAAACAAATTGGGATAATATGATGATCTATTTCAAAATTAATGTTTAGAGTAAATTATGTTATACACATTCCTTTACCGTTTTAAATTAATTACTTATTTTCAAATTCATATAGTCATCGTAAAACAACTTGAACCCCGTCACGTGGGTGAGCAGATCGCAAATTTGTGGATTTTTGCTGAGTTGGTATACCTATACGTCGAAAATGCTCAAGAAGTTTGGTAGCATCCATACAATTTGTATTATGTTCAATTTCCTTTACTGGTTCAAATTTATTTATATTATGTACAATAGGTACATTTGCTGTAGAAAACTAAAGATAATATTCAAACGCCACTGTGACTACCACTACACGTGCTGTAAAGTAAGTATATTAATGTGAATGGGTCCATTCTTTATGTGAATGTAGGGATTGTGAATCGATCACATCAACTAGACTTATCGCATAACAGTTCACTTCCTACGCCGGATATAACAGAGGTAGGCAGATACCTAATCTGTTTTATATATATATATATATATATATATATATATATATATATATATATATATATATATATATATATATATATATATATATATATATATATATATATATATATATATATATATATATATATATATATATATATATATATATATATATATATATATATATATATATATATATATATATATATATATATATATATATATATATATATATATATATATATATATATATATATATATATATATATATATATATATATATATATATATATATATATATATATATATATATATATATATATATATATATATATATATATATATATATATATATATATATATATATATATATATATATATATATATATATATATATATATATATATATATATATATATATATATATATATATATATATATATATATATATATATATATATATATATATATATATATATATATATATATATAATGGAATAGAATGTATGGAGATAGCGGGCACCTGGAATCCGCTGTGCTAAGATATTATTAATTAATGAACGGAAGAGGAGTCGTATTAACCTATATTGATTCGATTAAAAGAACTTTCATTATCTTACTGATGGACAGATTCAGGTAATCACGACTTCCTCTAGTCTCCCTGAGGGGTTTGTCAACAATATTTTTAGGAGAATAATCTCGCAAATATTTTACCTTTTTTATTAATACCTACCTACAATGAAATAACTCACGTAAATACGACGAATAATCCTACACATACATAGCAACAAGACAAGTGTTTCAATCTTGAAATCGAGAATGTTAAGTTTGACAAAAATCGGAACCATACATTTTGTGACAATCTTATTAAAAAGACAGGAAAAATATTGCCAAAGAAATTGCCATAGATATAAATTTGGGAATATAATATTACATAAACCAACTGTCGATTCGTTCAAGAGAATGAAATTCTATTGAAGGAACATTTTGTATGGCGTAGTGGACTTTTTTCACGGCTATTCCAACTTTGAAGTACAAAAACACCAATTTAGAGGCTTCGCAGCATATATGTTCCATATACGGATTTACTCAGAATTCGGAGTAGAACATTTCGTGTGTCTGTGTGTGTGTGTGTCCGTCCGTCCATTATAACTTTTGATCCGCTCAATATACAGAGCCCGAAATTTCAGAATATATAAACAGTTATAGGACTACAAAACGTTTATACCCAGAATTTTGAATTTTTGTTTCAGTCAGGGGTTATCAACTTTTGAATTTTTGGTTTATTTTTCCATATATCTCAGAAACCACAAAAGCTAGAACGCTGAAAATTGGTATAAACATAGACAAATACAAAATCTCAAATGTGTTTTTTCAAAAAAATTCCAGGGTTACTCAAATATTTTTTATTAAGAAATTTTTTTTTTATTATGACAAATTTATGAGTTTAACAGCCTATATTTCCAAATATTCTAAAAATATCGAAAAAAGCCGAAACACGCCAACTAGATAATTTAATTTTCTATAAAAAATATTCATATTGCAGAAGTAAATCTCAATTTTTTTTTAACAATTTTTATAAAAATTGAATTTAGTGACGACATCACTTCATACTATTTGTATGGCAGTCGCCTATGCACAATATGTAAGAAGACTTAATAGTTTAATACTTAAATCTCGAAACATACATACATCTTGACATACATACCTACATGTGTTGTATAGAAAATAAAATATCCTAAAATATTCAATAATTTGGATTTATGAGTTTATAGCTTGGTACTTATTCTTCAACTATACATACTATCGCTATCGACAGTTGGATCTCATGTGTTACATGCAACTAGTATATTATATTAAGGGGACGCCTGCTGCCATCGTAGGTACCTATTTTTTTCAATTTGATATAGCATCATTGCTATAAAACGAATCATTTTGAAAAAAAAAATGATATTTTTTGGATATTGCAACTGTCGATTCGTTCAAGAGAATGAAGTTCTATTGAAGGAAGAGGCAGTTTAAATCCAAGATGCGTGTACGAAGGAACATTTTGTATAGCGTAGAGGACTTTTTGCATGCTAAAAACATCAACGAGGCTTCGCAGCATATATGTTCCCATACATGGATTTACTCAGAATTCGGAGTAGAACATTTTATGTGAGTTTTGTGTGGGTGTGCACTCAATTTACAGAGCCCAAAATTTTAGAATATATAAACAGTTATAGGCCTACAAAACTTTTATACTCAGAATTGTGTCAGAATTGTAAATGTAGACAAATATAAAATCTCAAATTTATTTTTCAAAAAAATTACAAAATATATTATTTTTCTTAAATAAAAATATTTTTTCAAACATTTTTTAGTAAGAAAAATATTTTTTTAAGATAAATTTATGTGTTTGACTATATGTCCAAAGTTTTTAAAAATATCGACAAAAAACGAAACACCCCAACTAGACGATTTAATTTGCTATAAAAAATAGAAGCGAGATATACATTTATAATATTGGTTGAGTTGAAAAATTGATCCGAAAATCGCGAGAGACTTACAAAAAGGTTAAGTTATCTAAAGTAATAAAGCAATCAATATGTTAGTGTGTGTGTGTGTGTGTGTGTTTGTGTGTGTGTGTATGTGTGTGTGTGTGTGTGTGTTTGTCTCACGCCTTTTGAAAAACCAAGAGCATCTAAAAATCTAACTTATGTGCGAACGTGTACCAGTATACCTGATGCAGTGTCACGCTAAAAATAATGCGATTAAAATGCTGAATTTTAAAGATATTTCAATAATTATTTTTTTCATACAAAATTTTCCAAGTCATATCTGTCAAAAAAGTGTACATTTTGCACGCAAGTATCTGTTAGTTTAAAAGTTAGAAGTACGTATTTACACGAAAAAAATATATTTTCAAGTATAACTTAGCTTTTAAGTGAAAAACATGGTGAATATTTTGTCTAATTATAATGTTTAACTTATTTTTAAAGTAAGCGTTTTGTACAAATGTACATATAACCCCGCCATTTTAATATCTTTTCATACGATATTTAATTTTCCTACCGAATGAATATGTTCTTTAAAATAATATACCTTTGAAATAAATGTGATTATGAAATAATAAAATGAAACACAAGACATTACAGCAAGTTTTATGACATATATTGTAAAAGTCTGTTAATTATTAGTAAAGATATAGGCGTAATAAAATTGCATAATTTGTTTAAAATATTTGATTTTTCTGACAATTTTCATTTTTATGGCATCGAACAAACCAATGTAGGTACCTACATATTCAAAAAATGTCTCCATAACATTTGATATTTTTCACATGTTGGAACATGGTTACTATGGTAACGGACACATTCTGATATTCAAATAAAATTTGTTATAAATCGAATTCGAATTAATTTAGAACATCATTGTAGGTAGGTACCTACACACCTAATACTTACTACTTAAAAACCAAGAATATACTGATTTTGTATAGGAAAATTATTAAACTATTTTAGGTTAACTACAATACACATTCAATATACCTACAAACTATTTCCTATAGTGAAATTCTTCTTTTTTCTATGTAGACCTTTGGGTGATTTTTTCTACAAACTATTTCTTGGGGTTTAAATCTTCTTCCTCTTCTTTTGTGAAGTCATTTGGGACAGTTCATAAATAAACTATTTCCTATAGTCTAATTTTTCTTTTTCTTAATTTATGTAGACCCTGGGTGAGTTTTTATACAAACTATTTCCTATAGTCTAATTCGTCTTCTTCTTCCTTTATGTAGACCTTTTGGTTAGTTTTTAAACTAACTATTTTTAAACAAACTATCCTTTAGTCTAATTCTTCGTTTTCTTATTTTATGTAGATGTTGGGTGAATTTTATATAAAATATTTCCTATAGTTCAATTCATCTTCTTCTTCTTTTATGAAGACATTTTGGTCAGTTTTTTATATAATACATTTCCTAATGTGTAATTCTTCTATTTCATCTTCTATGTAGACCATTGGGTCAGTTTTTATTACAAACTATTTGTTATAGTTTTATACTTCTACTTCTTTTTTTATTTAGTCTTTTGGATTAGTTTTATGTCTAATAGTCTATTGTAACGAAATATTATAAACAACATGCATACTTGATGAAAATACATAAAAACGAATGGGATGTGACCAACACTAGAATCTTCTCATTACTTTTGTTCAATCAAATTTACACCATTTATTATATCATCATATATTGCTTAATTTTCAATAACTACACATTTCATTTTGATGACAATATATAAAAAAAATCGGGGTTGTGGCCATTGCTGGATCTTCACAACGTTTATATTCATATTAAAAACTATTTAACATAGCTTAAGTCTTCTTCTTCTGTAATGTAGACTTATGTGTCAGTTTTAAGCCTATCGGTTTTATTGTGCAAAACTATAATAAACTATATGCACACTTGACGAAAAATATAAAAACGAATGGGATGGGACCAATACTAGAATATTTTCAGTACTTTTGTTTAATCAATTTTTAAACCATTTCCCATCATCCAAAATTACTAAATATTTAAAACACATTATTTGCGTTCAATGACAATATATAAAAATAGGGGTTGTGGCCAAATCCAAACTCTTTACGACGTTGACTTTTTATAATAAGTCATATTTAAAACCATTTCCCATAGTCCATGCGTGCAGAAATTGTATGTGCTTATATATAAAAGCAAATGGATTGTGGCCATCACTTTAAGATTTTACACCGCTTAAACTCAATTAAATTTCAAACTACTTTTCATACTACGGTTAAAAAAAATTATGTGTGACAATATTATGTAGGTATATAAACGATTGCTTATTCCTTCACTAATTTACATTCTTGGCCAACGGCGGGACATAAAAGCTAGTAGTTAATAATATGATATATACATATACTAAAACAAAGAGGATTGTACGCTATATATTATCTTTCAATGTTCTTACAGAATGGCATAATGGACACGTATCGAAAATTTACAATGAAACTTATTAATGAAACTTATTGCTTCCATTACATAGTCATATCAATAAATATAGTAACTATGTATTTTAGAAATTTGTATTAAGTACGTGCGGTGAGTAATGATAAAATCAAACCTCACAGAATTGACCCGTGTAACATACAGGTGGGCATAAAGCAGTAAGTAGTTTTTGATCAACGGTCGCAAATCAATATTCTTATGGCCAACGCAATATTGAATAGATTTCCAAGAAGTATTATCGTGGGCGCTACATCCTCTGCGGCATCCATTGATGACATTTATTCACCATCGTAATAATAATTCATGATGAATTCTACACTATACACTTTAGCGATTGATGACGAGTCTACGACCTGTCGGGTCATCATTTAAGCTGATGTTATTAGGGTGAATACAGTTGAACAGTGAGATAATTGAATCAAAAGGGACATTAAATATCAACACGTAAAAATCATTTAATCAGAAGGGATATTAAATATCAAAATTAATATTTAGGTATTAGATGTATGGGGGGAAACAAATAATGAGGTATTGGGAGAGACCATGTGTAAAGAATGGACTTCCAAAGACTACACCTTACCCTATATGGAAAACCGTAGGGAAGGATACATGGAAGACCATAAAAGAAGGTAGAAATTCAGCGCGAATTTAGAACCCAACACCTGGAAGACCACATCACAAGAGGCAGCAAAGTCTGCACTAATTGGCCCTAAAAAGGGACCACTAACCAGTACATATAAGGTGTTAAAAATATACATTTATACTTTATTTTAGAAAAGGTACACCTTTATTATATACCTAGATGGAGTGTTATGGAGTAGTTACTTATAATATAAATCACATTTCTCCCATAGATCCTCGAATTGTTTTATAATCAATAGATAAATGGTATATAAATTTTGACAAACAACGCAAAAATATTTTATACAAAATACATCGGTTTGACAAGGAATGAAAAAATATTACAGATAATGAAAAAATATTATAATATTTTCGAATGGGTATAAATCTCCTTTATATAAGAGGATTTATATAAGCCTTAGGTTTCGTAATACAATTCGACCTTTTTAATCAGTATACAATTGATATTGAAGTATAATATAATCTTGGGGGTAAGCTATAAATAAAAATAAACAAGAGTTCCCTATTTATTAGTACTAAATCGTAGAACCTTACAAAAAAGTTGTCTAACTTCAAGATATCACATAATTTTGCTTTACTTATTATTGGTTTTACGACAAAAACATTTAAATGTGACACACAGGTATGAAAATAATGAAAGGTCGGACGTGATAAAAGTTATCTATAGCTGTTTCCTTTGTAATGAAATTGCATTTTATTATATCGTTATCAAACAATAAATATTATACATCATACTATTTAATTAACTGATGACAAATTGTGGCATATTATTCCATTCATTTATTATTAGTTTATAAAAGTATTAATGAATTGGAGACTTCAGTAGAAATAGGATGTAGGTATTTCTATTTTTGACGTATTTGTTTATGAATTAGGTACAGGATAACTAGAATACATAAAGAACAACTAACCGAGATCTGCAATATGTAATTTCTGATTGTCACAATACCTTTAACTGACTCCATGTTCAAATAGAAAAAAAATAATTATTCTCTTTAACAAATGAAACGGGTGAAAAAGGATGTGACATTAGGTGGCTTAATCTACACTCTCGCCTGTGCCAATATGGTGTCCTCCAGTCCTGTGAGATCTACGTGATGTTTGACATTATATGGAATCCCCGAAGTGGGGTGATCAGTTCCATTAATGTGGGACTCCTGAGATTGGCTGGTCACAATAATAAGAATGGACGACGACATTCATAAAGTTTAATTACATAGTCAAGTTAAAAATATGAAAATATCTGGGTAAAGAGCATATTATAGTTATTGTTTTATTATTTATTGATTTAATTCATACACATATATAATAAAAAAGCAGGTTAATATTTCAGGCTAAATGGACAAATAAACTATCCATACAAAGCCGGCAATTACATACGATGATATGATTTTTTTCACATTATATGGAAATTCACTCTACGAAACATCTGAAACTATATAAGTAGGATTTATGTTAGATTCAACACACTGACATTTGAAGAATCTGAGGATTTATAATAATCGCTAAAATTCTCCTAAAATACATACATACAATCACACCATGTCCCTCGTGGAGTAGGCAGAAAGAGCCGAATGTCACATTTTTCTATCTTAACACACATCCCTAAAATAAGACGCCCTTTACTACACATACGGTTATTATTTTTCTAAGGAATCCTTTTCTATCACATAGCAAGTCAAAGTTAAACACATTCATAAAAATAAATTGTTAATTTATATATATACACATATTCTTGGTTTTATGTAACTGAAAACATAAAATATAGATGTAAAATAACAATAGATAATCCAACTGTCGATTCGTTCATGAGAATTTAATTCTCTGAATGAATCGACATTATTAAGCCAAGATGCGTGTACGAAGGAACATTTTGTATGGCATAGCGGACTTTTTGCATTCTAATAACACCAACTAGAGGCCTCGCAGAATATATGTAATACATGGATTTTCTCAGAATTCGGAGTAGAACATTTTATGTGAGTTTTGTGTGTGTGTCCGTCCCCCCCTTATAACTTTTGATCCGCTCAATTTACAGAGCCCAAAATTTCAGAATATATAAACAGTTATAGGCCTACAAAACTTTTATACTCAGAATTTAGAATTTTTGTTTCAGTCAGGGGTTTTTTAACTTTTGAATTTTTACTTTATTTTTCCATATATCTCAGAAACCATAAAAGCTAGAACGCTGAAAATTGGTATGAACATAGAAAAATATTTTTTATGATAAATTTATGAGTTTAACTGCCTATATTTCAATTTTTTTTAAACTAGTTGCATGTAACACATGAGATCCAACTGTCGATAGCGATAGTATGTATAGTTGAAGAATATGTACCAAACTATAAACCCATAGATACAAATTATTGAATATTTTCAGATATTTTGTTTTCTATACAACATATGTAGGTATGTATGTCAAGATAGGATAGTATGGAGGAAGATCCTTTTTCCTACCCAGAATATGCAAATTGCATGATGGTATGTATGTATGTTTGGAGATGAAGTATCAAACTATTAAGTCTTCTTACATATTGTGTATAGGCGACTGCCATACAAAATGTATGAAGCGATGTCGTCACTAAATTCAATTTTTAAAAAAATTGTTAAAAAAAAATTGAGATCTTCTACTACAATGTTAATATTTTTTATAGAAAATTAAATTATCTAGTTGGGGTGTTTCGGCTTTTTTCGATAATTGTAAAAGTTTTGGAAATATAGGCAGTTAAACTCATAAATTTATCATAAAAAAAATATTTTTCTTAATAAAAAATGTTTGAGAAACCCTGGAATTTTTTTGAAAAAACTAATTTGAGATTTTGTATTTGTCTACGTTTGTACCAATTTTCAGCGTTCTAGTGTTTATGGTTTCTGAGATATATGGAAAAATAAAATAAAAATTCAAAAGTTGATAACCCCTGACTGAAACAAAAATTCAAAATTCCGAGTATATAAGTTTTGTAGGCCTGTAACTGTTTATATATTCTGAAATTTTAGGCTCTGTAAATTGAGCGGATCAAAAGTTATAAGGGGGGGACGGACACACAGACACACAGACACACACACACACACAGACACACGAAATGTTCTACTCCGAATTCTGAGTAAATCCGTGTATGGAACATATATGCTGCGAAGCCTCTAAGTTGGTGTTTTTTGACTTCAAAGTTGGAAAAGCCGTGAAAAAAGTAGACCTCTCCATACAATTCTCGCGTATTCTGGCTTGATACATTGTCGATATGTTAAGAGAACAAAGTTCTCCTGAACAAATCGACAGTTGGAAAATATCGAAAAAGTCGAAACACCCCAACTAGATAATTTAATTTTCTATAAAAAATATTAACATTGTAATAGTACATCTTAAATTTTTTTTAACAATTTTTATAAAAATTGAATTTAGTGACGACATCGCTTCATACAATTTGTATGGCAGTCACCTATACACAATATCAAAGAAGACTTAATAGTTTGATACTTCATCTCCAAACATACAATACATACCATCATGCTGTTTTCATATTTTGGGTAGGAAAAGAAGACTGACCTCCATACTATCCTATCTTGACTACCTATGTACATGTGTTGTATAGAAAACCAAATATCATAAAATATTAAATAATTTGTATTTATGGGTTTATAGTTAGGAACTTATTCTTCAACTATACATACTATCGCTATCGACAGTTGGATCTCATGTGTTACATGCAACTAGTATTATGCAAGTGCTTCCGTCGTGTACTTATTATAAATATTTACAATACAACTAAAAATAAAATAACACGGGTGTATGAAAGGTGTAAATACCTACATAATAGGTATGTAATGTTATAGATACCTATAATATGATATTACACCTATGTATGAATGTAGGAAGATAACACGGTGAACTATGACAATATTATGAAATACAGTCGATTTGTGAAAGAAACATTCAAAGTGTCAAACTATAGTGTATAAACTTGTTGCTTTTGTGGTGCATTCATAACATTTGGCATTAGATATGAATGAACATTTTTGTTGTATGCTATTCTGTCCGTCGTCTCCATCAATGAATTTCCGAAGCGCCCATTATAATTATTCCCAACTTGCGGCAATGCGCGAGTGACATTTCGTACATAATTTTGACAATAATAATATGTTGTTTACCTTCCAGACAAACTACTCGCACGCCATCTTGTTTGAGCCTCTTCAGCAGGATGCTATGGACACTGTCACCATCTCCGGAATGAGAAGAAGTGTCGCTATATAAAACAAACAGTCCACCGTTGTGGCACGCTGTTATCCGGGCTTTCAAGTCTTTACACTGAACCGTGGACACGAGATCGATCTTCCCGGCGGCTAAACGTCGAAGCATTATACTGGGAATAGAAAAGTTCACTGCGGTCCTGACATGAGAAATAGCATACTCATTGGAACCTCTGCAATCGATGACGATAGAATTATTATCATTCGATCGCAACTTTGCCAAGAGCCATTCTTTTGACACATAGTCACAATCGCAATCAGCGTCCGCGGGCATTGTTATTGATGAATGCGACCGACGATTATCTAAAACTATATAAACGTCAACTGACGTTCTAACTTAAATCAATCTAAAACACGATATGATTCATTTTGAAATCGGTGTTAAAAGTCAAACTCACTATTCACATAAGAACATTTTTTTCCGCCCGAAATCCCGGACTGAGCGAAAACGTACCTCTCGCCGTCACGAATAAATTCAACATGAACGTTTTCTATCTTCGCCCACAGATGGCAAAAAACACCTACCGATTTTCCTCTAGCGCTTTGATTGGTTTCAAAAATACCCACGTGATATATTCCCACCAATGAGACAGTCACTACGTCAATTCATTGATGAAAGAATTCAACTACCAATACAAGGACATTGCGTATCGTAAATTTTATCTCCGACTACTAACATCATAATGAAATTTCTTCGATAAATCAACTGGAAAATACCTACGTACATTTCCAATATCTATGTATACATACATATTACAAAAATTAAAATCGACCCAATAACCTAAAGCAATATGAAAATATTTGTTAATTTGCATGTTTTATTCAAAGTTTTTCACAACGAAATACACTACTTATTAAAAAATGAATTTTAATTGTATACGGATTCGATTATACAGTAATACTTAGTAAATGTGCACTGTAATACTAATTATTGATAATCAAATTGAAATTATGTACTAAATACATCGTTGTATCAATAAAAACTCGCATTTTATACAACTTGGTGTACCTAGGTATAGTAAACTAAAGTATTGTACATAGGTATACGATGGGATCCCTCTGTTTTGAAAAAAATACATAGTTATTGTTGAGCTGTATATGAAATAAGTAAATAAATTTAAAATAAATGGAAAAGGAATTAATGGCACGAATGAAAATCAAAAAGTGGCAAGTAAATAATGAAATATTGTTGAAATAAATAATAAAGATTTTTTAAACGTTAATATTCGGGAATCAGTAGGGTTGTTAGGTAGTATAGAGACCTCCTCAGAGCCTAATCCTTTGATATGTTAAGTATCTGGATGGGTGAACTATTCCCAATTGAAAGCTTGATGATGCGTTTGTTGCATTTTATTCTGCTCTTTTAAATCATTTACAATTTACGCATTGATCTGCTAATTCTTTTGAGGAAGTATATAATGGTAATAATAATAATTGAGTGTTATTATTTGTAGTGCTTAATTGTTATTAATATCATTAGTAAATCGGCCAGCGCCGTAAAAAAAGGATACTATCCTTTTCAAAGTTTTCTTCACGTAAAAAGAAATTCATAAAAATACTAAATAAATTAACTTTGTATGAAATGCAAAATGTCAAATGAATCAAGATGAACAATTTTATCGTGCATTGTCATTAGGAATAAACAATTTATGAAAGTTTTAGAAAAATCGATTGCACAACTCCGGTAGAGATATGTCAAGTTAATTAAAAGGATGTTACCTACAATAAAGTAGAGAGAATGAAAACTAGTGACGTTTAGTGCACGAAAGTGCAAAAGTCTGCTAAGTTTATGTTTGTATTATCGAGGTTTATCAACATATACTATTAAAAAAAAGTTGAGATGGTGTCTCTTCTCTTGTTTTAAAATAAATTAATGTTGGGAAGTAATAGAAATTTTTTCCAAACTTTCTTTATTAAAAATACATTTTTTACAACAAGTTCATGTGTTAACCTGCCTATATTTTCCATTTTTTTAAATATCGGATAACGCCGAAATTTTTCAACTAGAAAGTTTAATTTTCTATAAATAGTTGCATGTAACACATGAGGTATGTATAGTTATAGAATACATTACAAATGACACGATATTGTTACACTTAATTAAATTTTTCAAAAAAAAAATGTTGTACTGCTATAATACCTATATATTTATGTAAGTAGGTATCTAGTTGGGGTGTTTCGGCGTTTTTCGTTGAAAAAAATGGAATTATAGGCAGTTAAACACATAAAACTGCCCAAAAAAAGTGTACCTTAAGAAATTGGTTTTGAGGAACCCTGTAAATTTTCCATAAAAATAATTTTTGTCTATATTTATACAAAATATCAGCCTTCTTAATTTTATGATTTTTGTGTGAAATATAAAATCAAATGTTGATAAATATAAAAGTTTTGTAGGCCTATAACTTACTATTTTTTTTCTAAAATTTTCGGCTCTGAGCATTAAGCGGAACAAAATTTATAAGGGGACACACACAGACACACGAAATGTTTTACTCCGAATTAACTGCAAAATATCCATAGTACCTAGTACCTACATCTCAAACTTTTATAAACAATAATTGTAAAAAAAATATTTAGTGACGACATCGTTTCATACGATTTGTATGGTAAAATCCATTATATCTCGGGGGGACTCTCAATAGTTTTAAATCTCCATACATACCTGCCATCAAGCTGTTTACATACTCGGAGTAGGAATTTAAGATTAAGAATTTATTTTTTGGTACGTATTATTCAAGTATACACACTAAACCCATCGACATTAATTTGGATCTCCGTGTTACATTTTAGTCTTAACAATTTATGTAAAAATTTAATTTAGTGACAACATCGATTCAATCAATTTGTATGGCGAAATACTACATAATACTTACAACCCTACAGGGACCTTGAATAGTTTGATACTTAATATTTTTTTTATTAGCTAGGCAATTCACATTATACCTATTGTATAATTTGTGACAGAATTGTATTCATAGAACACTCAAACTCATACATATTAATCTTCATTTATATTATTTTTGTTTAAGTATACCTACTAGATGTAAGAAACTGTACTCATTTTTTACATATAACTAGTTGCATGTAACACTTGAGATCCAACTGTCGATAGCGATAGTATGTATAGTTGAAGAATATGTACCAAACTATAAACCCATAAATACAAATTATTGAATATTTTCAGATATTTTGTTTTCTATACAACATATGTAGGTATGTATGTCAAGATAGGATAGTATGGAGGAAGTTCCTTTTTTCCTACCCAGAATATGAAAATAGCATGATGGTATGTATGTTTGGAGATGAAGTATCAAACTATTAAGTCTTCTTACATATTGTGTATAGGCGACTACCATACAAAATGTATGAAGCGATGTCGTCACTAAATTCAATTTTTAAAAAAATTGTTAAAAAAAAATTGAGATCTTCTACTACAATGTTAATATTTTTTATAGAAAATTAAATTATCTAGTTGGGGTGTTTCGGCTTTTTTCGATAATTGTATAAGTTTTGGAAATATAGGCAGTTAAACTCATAATTTTATCATAAAAAAAATATTTTTTTTAATAAAAAATGTTTGAGAAACCCTGGAATTTTTTTGAAAAAATTAATTTGAGATTTTGTATTTGTCTATGTTTATACCAATTTTCAGCGTTCTAGCTTTTATGGTTTCTGAGATATAGGGAAAAATTAAATAAAAATTCAAAAGTTGATAACCCCTGACTGAAACAAAAATTCAAAATTCCGAGTATATAAGTTTTGTAGGCTGATCAAAAGTTATAAGGGGGGGACGGACACACACACAGACACACACACAGACACACAGACACACAGACACACGAAATGTTCTACTCCGAATTCTGAGTAAATCCGTGTATGGAACATATATGCTGCGAAGCCTCTAAGTTGGTGTTTTTTGACTTCAAAGTTGGAAAAGCCGTGAAAAAAGTAGACCTCTCCATACAATTCTCGCGTATTCTGGCTTGAAACATTGTCGATATGTTAAGAGAACAAAGTTCTCCTGAACAAATCGACAGTTGGATAACAAAATATTCAATAAATAGTATTTATTGAGCGCCGTTTAGTGATACAAGATCACTCCAAGGGCGCTGTTGCTTATTTGTTGGTTCTACGAAACAAGGCAGTCTTGAGAAGTCTAACGAAGGTGTCAATACTCTGAGCTCCACGTATGTCAAGGGGCAATTTATTTCATTTTAAAGGCCCGTTCACACTGAAACCGCGATTATAGTAAGCCGCCTTATTGACTCTGTCCATCTTTTTAAAGAGTTGGTTTTCTGTGATACAGATGATCTCAATGTAAGCTGTCTTTCTGATGGAACATTCTTTTGACACAGTTCTTGAATGTAGTGTGGAGTCAAGACGTTCAGAGTCTTAAACACCATCAGGCATACCTTATAGTCCACTCTTTCTGGACATCTCAATCAGTGCAGTTTGGTAAGAAGAGGTGTTATGTGACATATTTTCTCGGCTCCATATATCAAACTCGCAGCTGCGTTGAAAACTATTTGTATTATTGGATTTAAGTTTGTATTTGATTTGGTCAGTAATTTCAATAATATATAGGTAAGTGAATAATTTGGATTTAATGGTTTACATATTTGTTTAAATGAATATGTCATTAAGTGCATATATATCCTCCTACATTCCCTAAATAAAGCATAAATGCTGGTGCTATAGGTGAAAGAAATCGGTCGAGGAAGGATTCGAACTCGCGACCACTGGATTACTGGCCCAGCGCGCTAACCGCTCTGCCCTGGCTCTGCCATCGACCCATCTGTTACGTCATATTCTTCAACTATACATACTCTAGCCATCAACAGTTGGATCTAATGTTACATGGAACTAGTAACAATAATCGGGATTTTTATGGCACTACGATATTTCTAAGCTATTTTATATACTTAGCTCATATTTAATTAAAACTCGACATTACTTTTAGACCATACCTAAATGATGCATAAAATTTTAACTTTTTTTTGTACAATGGAGCCTTACTCTATTGTTTAGTTTGAGTTTATATTATTTCATATATTGTAATTGACAGTGGATATAGGCACATCAGCTTTTGCTGCTTGCCTATAAATAAATAGTATTTTTTGCATGGTATAAAGAAATATAGGACCTATTGTGTTTTTTTCAAGAGCGCCCTAACTTTCTTGATACGCTACTGACCATTGATTATAGTCATCGATGCCAATTTACGAGGTATTGTCATAAACAAACAAACAGACAGAGAAGAGGGCGAGAGTATGTACTAGCGCGCCAATCGTCATCATAGCCTGGTGAAAAAAAATAACTCCCCAGGAATTTGTTTGCATTTTAAAATGAGGTTATTTATTTTCTATACAAAGTATATTGTTTAAATGTGGACCCGTTATAAGCAGTTCCTAATATAAACAATAGATATACATTACGTGAAAGTAAAATCATAGATTTTGGGTTTCTCAATCATAAAAAATGTTAAATACTTTTTATTTTTGTTCTATTTCATTTATTTTTCTTTTCTATTTCATTTTTATTTTTGCTGATCATATTGTTTTGATTTGTGGATAGTAGTTTTAGCGCATGTTTTATTTTACCTACTGTTCTGTATGTTGTTTTTTTCTGTCGCTGTATCGAACCCAAATAAATAAACCACGGCAATATTTCGATCACAATACTCATATCAACTTTGATTTATCCAGTAACTTCTCAAAATAATATTATATTTTATTCATATTTGGGAAACAAACAGCGTATACCTACAGAATTTATGGTAAGAACAATAAAATTATATCAACTAAGCCAGTAATAATATGTTTCCACATAAAGTTAAGTACATAAGTAGAGTAAAAAGCATCAATGAAGTAAGTATAAGAATAAATATATACAAGATGATGTATATTATATTTCTGAATGTTTGACGCGACCTCTCCTGTTCGCGTTTTATTTTATTTTAATTCGGCGCGAAACTAGCGCACAAAAATTTCCAAAGAAGAATATTTAAAAAAAAATTGACAGTGTGAAAACGTCAGTAATTTTTTTTATTGCAAACAAACAACAACACGTGACCTCGGAAATGTGACATATGGACAGTCGAAAAGAGTCGCGCATCGCGTTAGGACAGGAAGTTCACCGAACGGCCGAAGGATGCGTTACCGTATTTCTTGCGCCCGGAGACATATCGGTTGGGCCGACTTCACAAGGACAGGCGTGGACGTAACACCGGGAGTGCCGAAATGGATTTTCGCAGCACAATTCGGTGAGAGAACCTTCCTGGACCGTGGCGGATGCCGAGTTTGGAAAGTGTTCCAAACGCTGTCGCGCTGGAGCCTGAAGCAACGGCCTGCATCTCCTTGAGATTAAGCGCCGCCGCCGTTCGCTTCTGGCGCAGTCACTCGACCAGCATCTACCGGTGTTTGGGATCCGAGGATGCTTTCGCCGATAGCCTGCCCCCTTCGCCGATCGACGACGGTCCGTTCCGGCATTGAAGGTTCATCAGTACGTTCATGGCTGTGAAGGAAAGACTATGTGTGCCCCAGAAACCAAAAATGTTTTTTGCTTGTAAACACGAAAAGGTAAATAGGTCTCCCGGTGCTAAGTCCACGTCTGTCGCTGTGAAGTCGTCCCGACCGATATGTTCTAGGCACAAGGAATGCGGTTAGGCATCCTTCAGTCCCAAACGCGACGCGTGTCTCCTTTCGACTGTCCATGTGTTACATTTTTAATGTTATGTGTTTTTGTCAGAAATTATATTTTTTCTTATTTTTTTTTTCACTGTCCATATTTTTTTGTTTCATTTTTGTTTGTGGTGTGCTGATGTGGCGTCGAATTCAAACATAATAAAACGCGAACAGAGGAGGTCGCGTAAGTACTTACTGAGATTTTAAAAACTACACAACGAGACTACTCTCACTGAAAACTGATAAGCTCGCAAAAAATATAGTGATGTGAAATAATTCGGCTTAAACGTCGGCCATATTGGAAATAATACCCATTCATTGCGGCATGATCAAAAACAATAAATCCAGAGGGCGTTGACAAAGCGTATTCAAAAAATCTCTTTTCTATGGAACAGTCTGAACCAAAGATATTAATGTATATACCTAGATGGAATACTTGTCAACTATTCATAGCGGTAAAGTGAGGCAAAAAAATGTTGTCTCTTTCGCACAGTTGATAGGCAAGAAAAACGCGGTTTGTATGAAGATTGTTGAGTATGACATGATATTTTCGTATTTATTAAACGAAAAAAGAGTTAACAGTTAAAAAAATAATAGAAAGCAATTAAGGAAGTAACTAGTGTGTATTGTAATGTAAAAAATACCAACATTGCTTATATTTTTATCTTTTTTACCTGTTTGTGTGGTGGTTCTACATTGTTGGTAGCTTGATTCATCTACCAACTCGAAATACTGAAATAAAACCAAAAAAAACCCTAGGAATAAAAATTCATATTTTTTCTTTATTTATTTAAACACTTCCTTACACCCTATTTAAGTGGCGAGTTTATCGCCAAATGGCAATTTCTTCCAACTAACCAGTGATTTGCGCGAGAAATAAATTTCTCCTCTACTGGGAATCGAACCCTGGACGCCAGCAAAGAAGAAGAGGCTTACTACTGTGCCATGGCAGTCGATATCATCTCAATGTGAAAAATGAGTTCATATTTTTTATCACAGCTAAATAAGAATGGATTCTCTTTCTTTCATCAGCAACATTTCTAAAATTTACTACTCTTGGACATTTTATCTTTTGTTTTCAAAGATTTAGAAAACAATATTAGTTCAAGGGGTTTGTAGAATATTAAACAAAAATTTATTGAAAAAAAAACTTTATTTATTTAAATTTTGGTATAGGTACATAAAACTAGCAACTTAGGTCTCACAAATTTTAAAGTATTGGGTCTCTGATCACATAAAAGGTTATAAGGTAAAATATAATTAAAAGTCCTTTTAACTATCACAATTACTGTGTAAATAAGCTTAACCACTAATGTTAACACAAAATATCATAAAAAACTGTTTTTAACTTAGAAATTACTCAATATAACCATCAAATGTAAAAAAAAATCACAACTAACTTAAAATAAAAAAAAATCGGGATTCTAATTAACACAAAACACTAAATAAGTCCTTGGTATAATAAATACAGCCATTAAAATTAATAAAATGAGGTATAACGATAAATTTTCACAAAACACGAGGAGCAAAAAGTACCGAAAAACGTACAAAAATCAGTCTTCTGCCTACCAGCGCGCAAAAACCACAGATAATATAGAAGTAAACTTCGAAGTATGGCACATGTTCGATAATATAGAAGTAAACTTCGCGAATTTCGACACACCTTTTCCGATAAGTACTCCATCTAGGCAAGGCCCTCTGGATTGTTCGTCGTTCGTTTTCCTCTAGACCTCTGATCTAGGTATATAGGTACATTAATATCTTTGGTCTGAACCAATACCACAGAACCATAGGTTTTCATATAATAATACTAGATGTGGTAGTTAGCAAATTTTGTATGAATCGAATGTGAGTCATTTTTCCGCGGGACTTTTACGTTTGGTTGGCAGAAAACATTGTTTTTGTATAGAGAATAACGACTTATATGAATAGTTTTCGGATTTATTTGTCGAAAAAAACTAGTTTTTACATCAAAGTTATAAAAAACAGTTATCTAGGAAGTTTTCAAAAATATTAGGCTAAAATAATGGGCGGTTTACAGTGTAATTATTGATATATTAACATTTTAGTAATGTCTAGGATCATTAAGAATTTCAGTGATTTTGTATTCAATAATCTCAAATACGGTTTGTTATATTTTAATTTAGCCTTACCAATATTTTATTTATTAACTTTATAATAGTATAAGTAGCGTAATATTACGAAAACACATCGAGTAGCTACGCAAAAATCAGATAAAGGATTAAACGATTTGTATGTCACAGATTTTTCCTTTGGCAGCCCCTTCCTGTATTCCTTTCTAAATAATTTTTAGTTTTTAACCGTTTTACATATCTCATTTGTTAATAGAAACATTCTAAGTGATTTAATTTATTTAGATTGAATTTTTAACAGTGAGTGAATAGGTATAAGCTTTGTAGTAATTATAAAATCTGCCATTATAGGTATGTGGTGCTTCCTTTTATAAGGTATTGCACACCCGTCGCTGGTTACCAATGTGATGGTATGTATGTACTTATTTAAATATTGAGCTCTGAAACGAAACAACAACTGTTGTTTCTTGACATCCCAAGAAACAACAGTTAAATCCTAGTTAATCAGTTTAATTATGAATTAATATTAAAATTATTTCATCTTAACTTAACCTATATCTATTTTATTTCATATTTTTCAATTTCAAAATACCAAAATGATTATGATACCCTCCTCCCAAGAGGCTTTGAGGTAGAGCTCACTTTTTTTTCAATGTCAAAAATGGAATTTGATATTCCACACATAGTCGCTGAACGAGATTGGAAAAAAAACTATACAAAAATTGAAGCCGTGGTCTGACAATACACAAATGTCAAGTGTCAGCGCACAAACGTCAGACGGCACGGTCATGTCACACGATAAAATGAAAAAAATTGAAATAAAATAAATAATTAAAATTGGTAATAAATTAGGACGTCACAAATCAAAATTAAATAGAGTCAATATTGGACGTCGCACGTTAAAATGGATTCAATAAAATAAATAACTTAAAATCACACAGCCGAAATATTGTCACATAAAATAAAAGAATGTCACAAGTATTGTTTTGGGGCACACATAATTTTCTCTTCTCGGCCATGGGCGTGCTGATGCACCACCAATGCCGGAATGGATCGTCGTCGATGGGCGAAGGGGCAAGGCTATCGGCGACAGCAACCTCGGGTCCCAGACACCGGCAGATGCCGGTTTGGTTACTGGCGGGAGCGACAGCGGCGGCGCGAGTCTCAAGGAGACGCAGGCCGTCGCACCAGGGTCCAGCGCGACCCAACAGCGTTTGGAACACTTTCCAAACTCAGCACCCGCTTCGGTCCAGGAAAGTGGCTCTCTCGCCGAATGGTGGTGCGCCGATCCATCTCGGCACTCCAGGTGTCACATCCATGGCTGCCGGTGTGGAGCGAGCCTAACCGACACCCTCTGGTGCGGTTCGCAGCTGCTCTGGCCACACGCGGTCCGTGCAGACACGACGCGTGTCTAATTTCGACTCTCAAAAATCTTTCACTCGTAAATGTCACATTTCGGAGGTTATCGTTATTATTGTCAAATTTCTTTTCTTACATTTTAATTTTCACACACTATTTTACCATAAATGTTCGTTTGTGGTAAGCTGATTTGGCGCCGAATTTAAATAAAAATAACGCGAAGGAGAGGTCGCGTCAATTACCTGTACATTTGTATATTATCTCCTTTGTTTTGTCGATAAGTACATCCATATCCAGATGAAACGGGCACTTTAAATAAAAGACAATATCACGCACCAAAAAAAACTATTACTATGAATATCGATCGTAAATAATCTAAAATATCGCTAGTAAAAAAATATCGTATATAACTTTATTTATTAAACTTTAAAAGTTTCAAATAGAGTGAATGGAGCACTGAGATCAGTTATGAATGATCGCAACATATCAAAGGCTGCCAAAGTTGCCATTCATAACGCTATCTTAGTGCCAACATTGACGTATGCAAGTGAAACCTGGACATGGCAGAAGTCGCACGAAAGCAGAATAAATGCTGTTGAAATGAGATCGCTAAGAAGAATCTGCAATAGAACGATGTATGACAGGGTAAGAAATGAGAACATAAGGAAAGAATGTAAGATGAAGAAAGATATCATTAACAGAATGAAAGTGAACACACTGAGATGGTTTGGCCACATGGGTAGAATGAATGAGGAACGCCTGACGAAGAAAATATACAATGCGGATAGGATTGGATTGAGAGGCCGGGGCCGCCCAAGATAGGGATGGCACGACCATGTGAACGACATTCTGAAAGACGGAAATGTTAGAAGCATGTACAATAGACGAACATGTATGAGACGATGCATGAATGTTGACGAGGCGATGAATGTGTGCCAGGATAGAAAGATATGGCGTTCGGTTCTCTCTGCCTACCCCGTAAGGGACATGGCGTGATGTATGTAAAAGTTTCAAAGTTTGCTTTCATACAAAAAAGAAACTTCACACATTTTACAAAAAGTGATATAATTTATAAATTAACACAAAAAAAAACAAACAAATTAATTAAAACAATAAATAATATCCTTTATTTGATAATTATGTCCACTTTTACTAAATAAAAATCACCAATTCGAAATATTATTGAAAAAACGGAAAAGTTATGGAAAAATGTATGAAAAACTAGAATTTATTGCCAGCCAAGAAATAAAGCGCGCGAAAATTTTAAACTCACTTTAATTATCAGGTACGCCGTCTAGGTATATATATTGGGACTGCCTCCCTGACCAGCCACGATAGCCTAGAATGTACACCGATGTTTTAAACCTAACCTACAAAAATTTGGTAAAAATAGGTTGGTTAGGATTGTTTGTAGTTATAATTGCGACTGGCGTGAGCCAGTTGCATTATATATTTAAAAAAGTAACTAAAATATTAAAATAAAATAACTAAATTGGTGCTGGTCAAATAATTTTTAACCAGCTGGCTGGTCAGGGAGGCAGTACCATATATTTTATGTCTATGCACAGAACACACGATATGTAGATAGGTATTGGTTCTATGGTCTGAACCTGAACCTGAACTGTCACTGTCATATTTTTGTAGATTAGATTACATTTTCGTATATTTCTTCAATAAATTTTCAAAATATCTTCAATATTTATAATACTTATTAAAGAACATTTCTGTTCAATCAAATCAATCAAATGTTTGTGTATTGTCTTATTTTAACAATATTTCTTCGTGAAAAGACTAGTATTTCATAATATTTTAGGCTAGGTATATTATTTATTACGAAATAATTGTAAGTAAAAAGCCAAAAATATGATGTTACGGTGTATTTCAAGATTGGGTCCCATAGGACTTTGCGCGACTATGCCATTGTCAATTTCTGAAAACATTGATAAAAAAATTGTACCAAAATTTGATAACCCTGAATACAAGAAAAACGTTCAAGAAGAATCTGGGTGGAAAAGACTCCAGGACATGTTTTATGTTGAGTAATTATCTTTTTATTGTTTATTATCATATAAATATCAGTACACTTGATCATTGGTTTTGTTCCATGTACCTACACTTTCTTTTGCAAAGTTTAATTTTTGCAACATACCTACTTACAGCCTTATTCTCCATTACTAAACAAGTTGCAGACCAAAACCTAAGTAAGTTTAGCTTAGCTCGCATAGCTGAGGTGATTTTTCAAACTAGTGTGCAGACTGCAAACCATGTGAACTAACTGAACTATGTGAAGCTAAGTTAGTTGTGTACTCCGACTTGAGCTGTGCGGGGAGCTAATGTTCCAGCCTCAACTGTCACCTCTCCACGCCTTGTTTGGGCCATTCTGTATCATTGAGTGTCATGTGCACGGCAGACCGCTACATCTTTTCGGCAATATTTTGCAAAGTATTGTTATGGAGAAATTTATCAAAGTTGTTTAAATAAATCTTAAAAATTAAAAATAGATACATAGTCGACTGCTGCACTGTGGCGCAGTTGGTAAGCTGTTTGGCTTTTGTGCTTGTGTTCTGGGTTTGATCCCCAACAGAAGAAATTTATTGAAAATCATTTCTCACGCAAATATTGCTTCTGTGGGCTGGAAACACTGGTTAGTTGGAAGAAATTGCAATAAACTTACCACTTGTGCATGGTGCAAGGAAGGAAGGATGTATGATAATTCAACTGAAAATGTTCACCATTTATTTCGTAAAATAAAGTTGTTTACCGAAATTGAATATGCCTGCTTATCCAGTATCTGGAATTGGGTCTCTTCTTAAAAAATAAGCCAGTAAAAATAGTTATCCTTATCTATGTCAAATGGATTTGTCAACAAAACTTTCGTCATTTTCTTAACTGCCTAGCGACACGTCTGTCTGGCTTGGTAAAATAATACAGACTACAAAACACTGACTTAGCATACTCATAGTTTTTGCTGTGCACACAACATTGTTAGCTTAGCTTAGCTTTGGTGTAGCTTAACTTTTGGTATGCAACTGGTATAAGAGCTAGCAACGTTAACAAATATTTATGTATGGCTGATTTTCTTCTTTTTTTTTAATAAATATATGCATGAAAAAGGTAAGTCTGGCACCTGAGAGTGGTGGCGTTACCTTTGCGCATTCCCTGTCTATGGGTGAAAATTGCAGATTTTAATATCATTTGTCTTTAATGTGCTCTTATACCATCCATTTGATTACAATGAAACTTGGTGATTTGTTCAGCGCACATCCGGGAAGGTTTCTGAATTTATTTGACATTTCGAAAGAATTTTATTAAAAATTGTGTTTATGCATTTTGTAGAATTCATTCAATGGTTATCAGAGGAAATGGATTAAAGGGACTATGACAAAAGGCACTGCAGTTCCCTTCAGTCCCTTTCTATTCCTTGGTATATCATTTTTAATAAATTTATTTGTGAGATGTGAAATAAATAATAACTCAGAAAGTTTCCCGGGTGTGCGCTGAACAAATCATTTCATACCTATATTCAATAAGAAAGAAAATATCAAAAAACCAGTCATACATTAATGATTGATTGAAAATGATGCTATCTCTCACATTCTAGTAGGTTCGTAACATAATTCAAATTCGGGTTCTGGTTTGAGTGTCGAGAATTAGGCAAGGCTACTGAGGATAAAAATATATGAAGCTGAAAGTGTGAATAATTTTTTAATCAAATGCCCTTTTTACTGTAGTGAATTTGGAAATATATCAAGAGAATTGAATTCTGTTTTGCAAGCGACAATTTTGGCTGCTTTCTGTGGAACTTGCTATGGAGGATGGATAAGATCTCGGAATGCTTATATTAGTTTCATGGAATCAAATCAAGCTACGATATTTGAAACTCCACTCGATGCTAAGGTGTGTTATTGAATAATTATATTTCATTTTAACTTCATTATTTTCTGTGAAATCCAAATTGTCCACATTAATTAATATTGTGTTGTTCGCAGATTTTGTGCAAAATTGTGTATGATGTAATCTTTTCAATATATAATATTATACATTAAACCTTTACACAATTCCTCATCAATGTTTTATTTGTAGTCTAAACTTCAAAGTAAAGTCTCCATTGCATTTGGAAAAGGCGCATTTCAGTGGGGATGGCGACTATCTATATTTACCTTTGGATATTGGTAAGTTGTTTTACATAGCACATTATTACCAAATAGATTATTTTTATAGGTATCGGCAAACATCTTGACACTTTTCGGCATAGTGATGGAAGATTTGTGCGTCTGCCAACCAAGCAAAAAAAAATTTGTTCTGCGCAGTGAAGCCATTATTCAAGATGTTTGTCAATTTACTACAATTTATTTGAATTCAATAATGATAAATTAAGAACTATTATGCAGTTGAATGATTTTATTTATTTTGTAGGTCTTCTTTCTTGTGCCATTTATTAAAAAAAAACTTAGCCTTTACTATGTTTATTATTTTACATGAACTCAAAACTATGAAGATATGCAATATTTTTAACTGATATTTTAAAAAAGATTTTTTTGAACATTTATTTATTTATTGGTAAAATAACAGGTTAAAACCTATAAATATTTTACACGATTATCAATTAAACAATTACATAACTACAAAATATATACGTACAAATAAAATATCTATATATAATTACATAAAATCAGACAAAATTATCATTCATTTAAAAATATTCACTGTCCTTCACTTGATCACAATATACACAGTGGGTAGAAAACATCAGCACAAAGTGAATATTTTTTCAAATGGTTATTAAATTTAAGGAGGGAAAAATATATTCTCATAAATGATAGGTGCCTGATTGACAATTTTTGCAAAAAGTACTTCTAGTTCATCTCTGTTGAAATATAATGAATTATCTATGAAAACGTACAGCTATTATTCAAAATTCATACCAAATGTTCATTTAACATATTACACACATACATAAAAAGAATTACATTCATAAAATCTTTTTTAGTGGTATTACAACAGCAATATCAGTTTATCGTGGAAAGTCATCTATGTATGAATATATGGCTGGAGGACTAATTACTGGTGCTATCTACAAAATGTCACTTGGTTTACGTGGCTCAATAATTGGCGGTACACTTGGTAATTTTTTATTAATATTATTTACATACAAAACAAGCAACTCACAGTGACAGGCCCAAATCTATGATAATATGAGTCCAGCTGGGTGATTGCTTAATTTCAATAACCCCATGTGGAAAGAAGACACATTTAAAATGTATGTATATGTAAGCTGTAATATATTTATGGCTACGACTATTTACACGACTCAACCATAGACGAAAACCAAAAAAACCACAGAAAACTCAGATAAATCAAGTTATAAAAATATTTACCCATATTTACCTTTGTTTATACTTTGTTATAATTGTAGATCTCGATGAAAAAATGATTTATAAAATTAAGTAAATGTAATAAGATGCCAATATTATTTATTTTTTCTTCAAGTTGGTTTCCATGATGCATTTTGATGACCATTGAAAAAATGACAAAGGTAAATGTTTTTGTATTTTGGTTTATCTGCGCTTTCTATGGTTATAAATGACCTAAAAACATAGACAACGTCAGAAAATTTGTCGTGTAAATAGACACTTTTTGGCGGGAAAACGCTTTTCCCGCCAATTCCGACCGTAAAAATAGTGACACCGTATATTTATTGTGGTTTATATTTAATTTTTTCTTCGTGTAAATTATTATAGGTATGTACAATGGCGGGTTTAGGCAATTTCTTCCAACCAACCAAAAAACATGTAACTTTATTAAAAGTAAAATTACAGAAATAAAGAAAGGAGGGAGATGAGGTTGTGAGATGTAAGAAAACATAGGGAGGGAGTGTCAATTAAGAGTTATTAGAGAGGTATAACAGCTTTAGTCTTTTTTTAAAAAGATGAATCGATTGAGACATCGTAATATCATTACTTGCTGATCCATAATCTTGCTGATTGGACTTCAAAAGGGAAACTGAGAAACTCAGTAGAATGAAAAGGAATAACTAGTGTGGTACGATCAGCAGATCGAATATTTACATCATTGCTTAAAAACATTGAAATTGTAGTTGTATTTATAATGTAGTTATCATTTCCTTTTCACATCGGTTTATGGAGATACACTTTCACCCAGAAAATTGTTTTTAATTGTCATTTAAAAACTCATGCCGTACTCGGGGCAACTTTGTAATGTTTCGCTGACGAAACTTTATATTGCGTTTTTCATATTTACACTGTCAAAACTATATTTTTTCTGTTATTTATGATTTTTGTTTAAACTAATTAATAGTCAGTTGTTGTGAAAAGTAACATTGCGACTGTGCAATTATTCTATTTACAACTACACCCTTAAAGTAAATTTATATTGAATATTAGAAAATGCAAACTAAAACATAAATTATATTTACAGGATTATTACTGGGTACAATGGCAGGAGCTGTGACATTACTTATGTTGAGAATTACAGGAACTACAGTTGAAGAAACAAGATACTGGCAATATCAATTTAGAGCCAACAGGTAAGACCTATCACTGTCATAGATTAAATGTTTACGACTTATTCTACAAATATTATATTGATAGCATAATTGACTGCAACTAGATGAGCTCAAACACTTACAACATACAATGGATGCCTAGTGATGGACATAGAACAGGATTGTTGGAAGGGGGTCTGATGATATTGTCCAACGGGATGGGGGAAGGATAGGGGGGGTGGAATGGAAGAGGCATCCAGCAGTGGAGAGAAAAAGAGAGTGCCATTTCCCTAATTGAGGTAGACAGAGAACCAAATGGCACTTTATTTTATCTCAACATGCATTTTTACTGCATTTACGTCCATGCATCGTGTCATACATGCTCTCCTATTATTCTGACTAAATACATTCTTCTCTTTTACTTGTGTAAGGACTAAAACATCCTATTGTTCACGGCTCCTATTGCTAGGATATGGATAACCAACTGTCCCTCCATCTTTTCATATTACAGTATATTCTCATCTTAAAAAATACCTTCATCTGATTGTTTAAATTTTTCTCGGCAGACCCGTAAATTTTGTTCCATTCTTATATCATGTTATTGTATACTTGCTTCTTTTTAGCCAAACTATCTTAAGGAATTTATTTTCATTTTGCTCGTTACATCTCTTTCAATCTTACATTGCCATCTAATATCTCCATTTCTTACCCTATCATTAATTCCTAATGCTGTAACTGTATCAATGATTTCCATTGATACAGTAACTGTGATTTGTTTTTTAAATATGCAATTGCCTGATAATCAATGTCTTGAAATTACAGAAAACGCGCTGAAGATAGACGTCATAAAAGTAACTCTGAAGCACTAAATGATCCAATTGTACTATATCATGATGCAGCCATAGAAGTTACTAAACCTGGCCTTGAAAATTTTAATCTGGAAGACAAAGAAACTAAAAGTGATATTCCGAAAACAGAAAAGAAATAGAATATTTTCATGTACTTAGTCGCCAACGCATGCTAATTTATCATAGTTAATCACAACTTGTAAATTATATGAATCCTAAGAGTTTTATGAATTTAATTATATGAATCCTAAGAGTTTGTCGGCCTTCGTGGCTCAGTTGGATAGGTATCTGACTGCTGATTCAAAGGTCCCGGGTTCGATTCCCGGTGGAGACAAAGTTTTTAATTGTGTTTTCAGTCTGGATGTGAGACGATTAATATCGTAAGTCTCCAGAATGTGGCAACTTGTTATTGGGTGCGTGTTAAATTAATATTTGACATAGTACCATTTAGTTCTCCGAGAAGCAATATAAAATAAAATACATAATATAACATACTAATCAATACTGCGCCAAAATGTCAAATACATATTAAACAAAATATTGTGTTTTATGTACACCAAACCTATTGACCCGCTTGGAGTATCTATAACGAACCAACCACACTACAGGGGCTCCATTGAAGCTTAGGTGAAAAGTTGCCTCCAAAAAAGTTAAGCGTACTACATAGAGCGTGTAGATATTTTTCAAAAACTCAAATTTTCATTCTCTACAAAGCGTAAATATGCCCAATTATTGAATATGGTAGTCACTTCTGGAGTGGCGCCCTCCAATACCAACTGAATTCTCTCGATGCTGTTCAAAGGCGTGCTGTACGTCTAATTAAGGACCCATCATCATCATCGATTGCAATCATCAACTGATGGATTGCAATCGCTAGACTCCAAATGCAAGGTCGCTATTTATAGTTTATTCTATAGATACTACAACAGGAAATGCTCAAAAAAACTTGCATCTCTGATCCCTCTTCCACCCACAATAGTCTCTTGTTTTATTCAATCTCAACACCCTTTTACAGTAAACCTTCAACATACACGAACCAGTCGCTTCTCTCGTTTCCATACTCTTACAACCCTTTTTTAAGAGCCAAATTAATATTTTCCTGAGCAAATTGCAAACCCTCCCCAACGCTACGTAGTGCGCTTCTTCAAAAGAGTATAATGGACCCAAAATCTGATAGTTGGTGTCCCCTACATAGCCATGTTAAATAAAAAAGTCATACACATTATATAGGTATAGTTAAAAAATATTTTTGATAAAAAAATGTAGAATAAGTTAACCCTTTTGTAGGCCCTGGGAAGATGGTTTCCCATTACATAGAAAGTATGAAAAAAGTCATCGGGAATCAGAATTTTCATATTAAATTTAAAACACCATCTCTTGAAACATTAGAAAAACACTTTTTATAAAAATCTGTTTTATCGACCATTCCTACATCTTGTTATTAGGCGGGAAAAATGACATTTCACATATTTCATCTCTTACTGCTATACTGTTGCTGTGAATTTTGAATATTTTATATTATTTCTAGTTTTTGACTCTTTCTAAGTTATAAGAGCCACTTATTTTACTAAAGTAAGTATTATTTTTGATTTATAAAATATTTTTTTTACAAATCTCTTATTAGTTTACTATTGTTGACGATTTTACTAGGTGGGAAGCATAGTTCCCACGGAACTAAATCTCAACCATTTTTTTTCATACATTTTTTTTTTCATAAATATAATATACTTCTTTTTTCTTCTTTATAATCATTTTTTTATATCTTTTAGATGTCTAAACAATGGAACATGGATATAGAAGGTCATGTAGAAGAAATGATGGATTTTTTAAATTCACTTCCCGAGGATGATACTGATTCAGAGGCAGAATGTGACATAGATGCCTATTCAGAATTGGTGGAATTAGATAATACTCAGTTTAGTGACAATAATAACTCATTGCGAGATGTAATATTGGATGAGAATGTTTTACCAGAATCTCCTTTCATTCAAGAGAATGTTTTACCAGAGAGTAATGATACAAGCTATCTACTTGATGTCGAATGGGGTGAAAATATAAGTGACTTCCAAATTCCTGTGGAAAACATTAAGGATGCTGCATCTGTTTCATCTTCAGAGCTATTACCTTCCTCAATCCAAAAAGAAAAAAAATATTTCGATGCTACTTTCAATAATATCATTGACATAATAGTAATCGAAACAAATAGATATGCTCAGCAAAAAAAGACAACAAACTGGACTGATACAACAAAAGAAGAAATCCGCGCCCTGATTGGTATATTTATAATTATGGGTATTCACCAGCTACCCCAACTTAAAAATTATTGTTGTTCAGATCCTATTCTTGGTGTGCCAGCTATTGCTAATATCATAACATCAAAAAGGTACAAAAAATTAATTGAAAATATACACATGAATGACAATATAAAAAATAAATCAAGAGACGATTGTAACCATGACAAGCTGCATAAAGTCCGACCAGTCGTAAATGAGCTAAATAATAACATAAAAAAATTAATAAATATATCCTCATATTTATCTGTCGATGAATCAATGATAAAATTTAAGGGCAGGTCGACGATAAAGCAATATATGCCTATGAAACCCATAAAACGGGGATATAAAGTTTGGTGCCTCGCAGATTCCACTACAGGATACATCACAAAATTTGAAATATATACTGGAAAAACAACAAATCAAAATAAACAAGAATTCGGACTGGGTGAACGTGTAGTGATCCAACTAACAAATGATATTCATAACCAAATGTGCATCGTAGCATTTGATAATTTTTTCACGAGTACGAAATTACTGATTCATCTCTACAGAAAGGGGATTTTTTCATTAGGCACGGTTAGGACTAATAAAAAAGATTTACCAGATATAATGAAAAGTAATAAAAAATTAGACAAGGGAGAATTCCAATTCAAAACTAAAGGACCTGTACTCGCTGTTCGATGGATGGACAATAAGATGGTAAATTTTTTGTCCACTGTGACTAACCACCTCGATACAACAGCAGTATTGAGACGAAATAGGCAAGGTGAACAAGAAAAAGTGTCTTGCCCAAAACTCGTATCAGAATACAATCGTATCATGGGTGGAGTTGACAGATTCGACCAACTGAGAGAGCGTTATGAAATTGGTAGGAGATCTGTGAAATGGTGGCATAGAATTATGTATTTTCTTATTGATTTGGCCATCGTAAATGCATATTTACTATCAAAAATGGAATCAAGGAATAACAGAGACCAATTATCTTTTAGGATAAGTTTGGCAAGACAACTGATAGGAGATTACTGCTCTAGAAAACGAAGAGGAAGACATACAATGTTTTTAGCAAAAAAACGCACAATCCCGGAAGAAGTAAGATTGGCTAGTGTGGGTCAACATCTTCCATATCTAGGAGGAACCTACAGAAGATGTAGATGTTGCAGTACAAAAGCAATAGAAAAAAGAACAAAGTATATGTGCACTGCTTGTGACATTCCACTTTGCGTGGATCCATGCTTTAAAATTTTTCACGGAAAATAATTTTATAATTCGGTATCTATGTATTGATTTCGATTTTTACAACTTCCTAGAGTTCAACGTATTTTTTATTTATTTTTAATATAACATTATTATTGTAAATCTTTTCTTTTTCCAATAATAAATTGACATACAATAATTTTGTATTTTTCTCCATACATTTTTTTGTGTCAGCAAAAGTTCCGTGGGAAACATATTTCCCACCTTGTGTATCTTTTATACTGATGATCTAGGTTTTATTTTTTTTTTAAATATTTTATTGAATAAGTTAAACTAAGCATATTATGCACAATAATTTTAGATACCAATATTTAAAAAAATTGCCCACGAAAGGGTTAATCTCATACAGTGTTATTTATAAACGTGGTTCAAATATTGAAATACGGTTGAACCACAGTTTGATCACTTTTCTTATTTACTAGTTGCATGTAACACATGAGATCCAACTGTCGATAGCGATAGTATGTAAATGTAGTTGAAGAATAAGTACCAAACTATAAATCCAAATTATTGAATATTTTAAGATATTTTGTTTTCTATACAACACATGTAGGTATGTATGTCAAGATAGGATAGTATGGAGGTCAGTCCTTTTTTCCTACCCGGAATATGAAAACAGCATGATGGTATGTATGTATGTTTAGATATTAAGTATCAAACTATTAAGTCTTCTTTGATATTGTGTATAGGCGACTGCCATACAAATTGTATGAAGTGATGTTGTCACTAAATTCAATTTTTATAAAAATTGTAAAAAAAAAATTGAGATGTACTACTACAATGTTAATATTTTTTATAGAAAATTAAATTGTCTAGTTGCAGGGTGTTTCGGCTTTTATCGATTTTTTAAAAAAGGGAAATATTAATTTGATATTTTGTATTTCTCCAAGACAACAAAATTCTCTTGAACAAATCGACAGTTGGATAGGATCAAGAGTTGAACCGTGATTCATCTCAAATTGAACCGGAGACGGGGGTAGTTTAACACTGGTCCAACTTGACATTTTCGAAGTAGTTATGATCCATTTAAATAATATCGAAAGCTTTTTTTAAACATTGGAATTATTGATTTACATTTTTTTTACAACAAACATACAGAAAAAGTGCATTGACAGAACTATCATGTGGCTACAAATGTTCCGTGCCACGCATACGTGGTGATGACAACCAACTTAACAAAATAAAATTTGGTGCTGTCGTATGAAATAGAGCTCTAAATCGAGTTCAAATGAACTGCAGTTTTTATAAATATCACTGGTAATGTTTAAGAAAACGATTTGTAAAACCTAATTATATTACAAAAATAAAAAATGCAGGTCAATGAAAAACTTTATTAAATGCATGATAATTTGTACATTATATTGTTTGTTTTTTTTATTTTTTTTTATAAAAATGAAATGTCCTTGTTAAACAAGTACGTATTACACATCTTGTTACATTCCCTAAATTAAGCATAAATGCTTGTTCTATAGGTGAACAAAATTGGTTGAGGCAGGATTTGAATTTGTGATCACTGGATTACAAATCCAGTGCGCTGACTGCTCTTCCATCGACCCATCTAGAATCTTAAGTAATTTGTTATATAGTTAGTAATTTTCATTGAAAATGTATTTATACTAATATGTTATATATATTATACTAATACTTACGTAATATTACGTAAAATTTTAACAAAATAGTCAATTGCAACATATGTAAAATAAAAGTAGCAAAATTTAACAATATTTTAAAACCCATATGATTTGGATACACAAACAAAATTTCATTTATCTGTACTTAACATTTATATGGAAATATATAAACTTATATACAAAATGAAATTCAAAAATTTTACATTTTTTTATATTGGTTCAAAATTAACATAAATTTTGCCTTATTCTTTGTATCAAAAATAAATCAGTTTCTTGTATTTTAAATTTAAGGTGTTTCAAATCATATAACATACTGATACTTCTTATATGTTAATTATTATCATTACACAATTATTTATTTATAAACATACATAAATAAATTACATTAAAAAAGAATCAGCTTTATTGTCAAAGTATTAAGGTACTACCTAAATTAAAAAAAATATAGATAGAGAGAATTTTACACAGTAAAAATTTATTGAGCAGAGTAAATATTTTACTTTATGGGAAAAAAAATATTTGCTTAAATATTACAGAATGATATTATGTATTTGGCAATTAAACAATATATTTTTAAATTTATTATTGCTACAAACAACATCATGCCTTGTTCCTCACAGAAGAAGCCAAGATCTGAGCACCACACATTTTAAGTCTTTTTCTTTTGTATAGATCTTGAGATCTGTTCATACTATTGAATAAATAGTCTCCTGTGATGTGGATACCCAACATGTAATGCCATCATTTCGGAGGTTTTCCTAGTGGTCTGGATTCCTCAGAAGAGTGATACTTTTAAATTTTTATAAAACATAATATGCTCTTTCAATTTTCTTTTCAGACATTCTACCCTATTGAAAGATAATACTTGTTGTATAACATAATTCATTGTTTGGTTAAATTTTTCATTTAATATTTCAACTTTCCAAAAGTCACACACATCCTTTGAATACCTTACTTTAACCCAACAATACTTTTTCAATTGAAACTTCATCATCTACATAAATTATACGCATTTTAACATTTTAAAATATTAAGTATCAAATTAATTAGGCCAATATAAATATTTTGTTACTATTACATATTTAATTTTCTGTTTTTATAATTATTTACAGGGAATTATTCTTTAGTATTATTTTCCTACATATAATTGAAAATGTGACTAAGAAACATTATGAGATCAAAATATTATGTAAATATATTATTTTACTCAGATTATATTATTATTATATTTTCTTAAATGATGCAAACTAGGCCAATTTAATATAAAGCAATAGATACATGATCATATTATTTTTTTTTGTGTTAAACAAATGAATAAAATATTCATATAAAAATATACATACATAATAATACATTTAACACAATTTCATATTATTTATTATCTAATGGCAAGATAAATTGTGATTCTTTTGTTTATATCTCAAGCAGAAACCTCTATTGATTCCACTGAATATATTTTTAATAAAAAAAATACAAGCCGAGTTACAAATTGCAATTGTACATGTTTTAATACAAACAAATTTTGTATTATGATAAATGAGGCCTTTCACTGTGAACAAAATAGATTTATCAACGGTTCTGTTGGACTATTCAATAGGTTTTCGTTCAACAAAACAGTTAAAAAGGGAATTGATTTTTTCCTAAAAATAATCAGCTTATTAATCAACTTGAGGCATACTTAAGGACTTCCCAAGACAAGACTTATTAAAGAGTCTACTAGTAACATACCATTAATTTATAATGATTAGCTGACTTTGAGGTATACATCATCTTTTTATCATGTTTTGAAATATCATCAAAGTCGATAGAAGACTCTAATACCTACCTGTATTCAGAGTCAAATATGAGTATTGAGGAGGCCTCAAGGAAAGCATAGATACTGATATCATTTTTCGTCATACAAAGATAATCTGTTCACAAATTACTTTTGAAAACTGATAAAACATTCTTCAAAGAATCAAATATTTTGTTGTTCAGGTACCCAAGTACCTATTTAATATTTCATTTTTTCAATATTTTATTAGTTAGGTACTCAAACCAGAAAATAATGCGACATATTGTTTGAAAATATTCTGCAGAATAAATCAAAGTATTCCTCACTCCTTCTCTCATAGGTATTCAAAATCTTCTCTCTCTGCTCTCCTTTTTTTTTGACATTTGTAGAAATGTACGCACTTTCAAATTAGTAGAATGTGCATGCCCAAAACAGACATTTATTATCATACCTTCATGCATTTATATCTGCATAACAAAATCTTCATGGTATGTGATATCACATTCACTCTGAATAGTACCTTGAAGGCCTGAGGCTTCCTCAAAATTTTGTCTGTGAATATGGGTAATTAGGCTCTCAATCAAAAAACAATAAAACCAAAAATAAAACTTTGTTATCTTTAAATAAAAGAATAAAGAACAACAGTACCCTCTCAAAGAATATATAAACAACCTTTGTAGTTTTTGGGATATTCAGCTGGTTTACCTGGTTTTAGGATGGCAGTAACCTTAGCATTCTTCCATGTTTTGGATAACTCACCTATGTCTTTCACTATTGAAAAATATTTTGCAATCCACGCTACAGCCTTATCACCCATTATCATCTCCCGCTGCTTTGCCTTTTTTCATGCGTTTAATTGCAGATTTTAGATTGGCTATATTTACTTTGTCTGCCATTGAGGAATGCGGGGATCATTTCTTAGCTCTATTTATCAATTCACACACAGATTATTTTTGTTCTGCACTAGGTTTAATGTTACTTGTTTTAAACATAGTCATTGCTACTTAGTTTACATTGACAGCTCTTTCAATGTAAATCAACCTCAATTCCACTTGGTTTGAATTTGATATAAGGAAGCTGATGGTGTTTTCCATTGAACATTTGAATCCCTTCTCTTTTCTCATTCAAAGTGAAAGGCTTGCATAGTATGAATTTATAATTCCAACCTTTCTCTTTGTTTACATAATTAAACTATACATATGTTGATTAAACGGATTAAACATACTTAAAAAGAACAATACTTAACAAAATACCTTTACATTATAGTCAATTCAATGTTTCTGAATAAATAAATTAATAAAATATAACATACCTACATTTAATATTTTTTAGCACGGAACTTTTTTTATATAAATAAGAACAAACTATAAATGCAATTTCAACAAATCATGTATTATAATATACTTATAATTTTTTTTTTAGATAATTCATGTAATTTTTTGTATCTTAATGAATTTTTTTATAGTATTTGTGTGAGCAATTACCATGTACAATCAACATGCAATCAACTATATTTGATTATTTCCAATAATCAACATTTGTTTACTTAGACTAGGGACTAATGTTATTGCATTCAAATTTGGTCATGATAAATAAACATGAAATGGATCAACTCATTCCACATGATATGTTTGAAATAAATTGAAAGAAATGATACCAGAGAAGCGGTATATTAAGATGCTTGAGGTTTGGTGATACGTTTGGCCCCACGATTTGGTGGCCCAGGAGGTTTTGCAAAGGCAGGACGGTGTAAATTTCTCTTGGGGTGTAGTTCTTCTTGCAGAAAATCTTCTGTCAATTCTTTACCGTCATCAATTTCAATCTGAAATTTGTGTAATTCATACTCAAATGTATCATATAAAGATTGATTGCATTTTAAATTACAAAACCTAATTTATTTTTAAGTGTATATTTGTTATAGAGATAATTACCTTTTTTAATACTTCCAAACCAAAACGTTGAATGTTGTCTAAGAAGGGACCTTTGCAACTTGAATAGAGCATTCTTTCTTTAATAGAACATTTATATCCAGGCATAGAATAAATAAAAACTAAAAGAAAAACAAGAAAATTGTATATTTATACATAAATATTTATGTATCTATTTCTATTTTAATAAATTCTAGATACATTCACATTACATAATAAATTCAATTGTCTTTGAACCAACTCAATTTAAGTATACAATTAAAAAATTGACATGTGTAGCTATTCAAATAAACTACAAAAATATCTAGCATTTAAATTTATTTTATACTACTTATAATATATTCATTTTGTTAAAAGAAAAAATATGTCCCTGTAACCAATGAATGTAAATTGTAATGCCTTCCTTAAACTAAGAAAATGCTTGTGCTGTAGGTTAACATAAATTTTCAATGCAGGATTCAAAGACACTTCATAGACACTCTGTCACCAACTCTTCTAATGTAATAAGTGTTTGGTTATAGCATATATATTTCATACATGTTTTTTTTTCTATATCAAAGCTAATCATAAGATTGCTTTAATTAATATTTCACTTGTGTAAATCATTTTCAATGTACATGATTGCTATACATTTATACATACCTATATTTTCTAAATGGTCACCTTCGTGGGTGTGTTTGAATAAATAAAGATGATAACGGGCAGCATCTGATGGAACACATGAAGGCAATTCACCAACTTTTATATTTCCAGATTTAGATAAATTTATTTTTTCCTCATCGATATCTACAAAAAAAATCTCAGTATACATACCAATTGCATTATTATTTTTTCAGTCCCACAAGGTTCATACATAAATTACACATTTTTTTTACAAAAAATATCAGTCGCATACTACTATGTAAATATTTTATTTGAAACTAAGTTGCACCAAAACCAGCAAGTAAGGATAATATCAGGAAAACATACAAGAGAAGAAGATATATTTTGACTTAGTTACTATAAAAAATAAAGACGCAGTCTTCTTATCAAAATTTAAACTTCATATGTACATTAATATTATCTAACATTATATTTTGACATCTTGTGCAGTTAATAAATTTAAAGGCAATATTAATTTAACATACACTAAATAACAATTTATCAATTTAATATTATCAATTACTTACCAATACTAAACTGAAGATAATCATACTTTCCTTTTGCCATGCTAATGAGTGCCTCGTGTACTTCATTTGTCATCGGAAAAGACACACCACTAAGGGTTTGTTGTCTGAAAGAAATGTGAAATATTAACACAAATGTGTCTATTGAAAATACATTATTTCAATCGAAATAATCTCTATTTTTACTCTCCACTACTATAGAATAGTGGAGAGTCATGACTTCACAATTTTTAAGCATATTTTTTACATCAATTTCTCGATGTAGAGAGTGCACACTTTGAGTTATGTTGTGATGTTTTTGTGTGTATGCCGTAATCTGTATGACGTATACAAATATGAAAATTTGTGTCCTCTGTATAGCCCAAACAAAAAGGCCGATGAACTTCATATTGATACCATATGTGTGAAATAAATTAACTTAGAGATAGTTCATTTTTTCTCTATTATTTCATCTTTTAAAAATGCTCACAATCTGGAAAATCGAGATTTTCTTATTTTGTTTGAATTTTTAATAAAATAGAAACACACTCTTATAAATTTCAACCTTGACGAAAAAAAATCAAGTGTGATATTACATAATTAAAATAGCATCTGTTTAGGAAAAATGAATCTAAAAAATTCAGTTTCCTATAGAAAACTGAATTTTTTTTACTCTCCATTACTATGAATGTAATAGTATTCATCGACAAACTATCATGCCATCTTCCTCATGGGGTAGGTAGAGAGAACCAAACACCGCATTCTTCTATACATATATCCATCATCTCATCATTTCTTCATTGTCTCATACATGATAGTCGTATCATGTAGAGAGTGCATAGTATGAGTTTTATATGTATGGTGTATTATGAAAAATTTTGTCCTCAGGGATTGGCAACCTTTCAAAAAAAATGTAAATTTACTATGTAGTGGAGAGTTTAGTGTAGGCCACAATCCACTCTTTTTAATGTAGATATGATTAATTGCCACTTGCGCAGGGTGCAAGAAAGTGTTCAATGTTATTATTATTACTTATATACCACAATAATGAAAAGAAACATTCAATTCAGTTGAGACAGTGTAAAACTGTCTCCAATTCAGTGTTTGATATCTGAGTCACAAAGGCTGAGTTAGCATTATGAAAATTACCTTGAATCTGTACTAAAATCTGATGGAGTATCATGTATAGTTAGTGTACGGAGAGCTTCTTCTCTGTCTGTGAGTGGTGCAGGCTCACTTATAACCTTTAAATGCCTTTTAAATCCAGCCAATGTAGCTTCTTCCTGTTATATGTAAAAAATATTTGATTTTAAATAAAGTATTTCAATTGATTTTAAAAAATATTTACTAAATTTGAAAAAAAAAACTATATTTAATTATATAATAATTTAATTTGTAAATATCAAAACAATTTTATACCTTAACGCTACAGAAATAATCATCTTTAATGTGTGCCGATCCAAATTCCTGTTTGAGTGTAGCTTTAGTTGATGCGTAGAGCATTTTTTGACGAACAACAGCAGTGTCGGGGGACCAACTTATAAATAACCATTCATAACCAACTGAATTCTTGGTATCAAATCTAGAAAATATTGTTATCATCTTTTGCAGTTTTGTAAATATTTATATGCAGTAAAAGAACCTTCAATTAATACAATTACAAATTAGTCTTTGAGATAAAAATGGAGTGATACATATTCATCAACAAATGCTTTTAGTGTTTCAAGAAAAACTGTGTGATTGATTAGGTACATTTTAGAAAACTTTTTTAACAGAAACATTTTTGCTACTACTTCTGTCTGTTATTGATAGTTTTGAAAGAAATATTTAATGACAATAACATTTTGAAAATCTAACTGGTAGTTAAGTTTGATTTTGAACCAGTTTAAACAAGCTCTTGAACAAAATGTATTATGGTGCTAAATGACATTGACATGCAAATGTGTACATCAATAGGTATTTGTTGCAATGGTTGAAATTTTAAAACGGTGCTGGCCGATTTACTAATGATATTAATAACAATTAAACACTACAAATAAAAACACTCAATTGTTATTATTACATTATACACTTCCTCAAAAGAATTCGCAGATTAATGCGTAAAATGTAAATTATTTAATAGAACAAAATAAAATGCAACTAATGCATCATCAAGCTTTCAATTGGGTATAATTCACCCATCCAGATACTTAACATCAAAAGATTAGGCTCTGAGAAGGTCTCTATACTACCTATCAACCATACTGATTCTCGAATATTAACGTTTAAAAAATCTTTAATGATTCTAAATGTATTCATTAATACTGTTTTTTGTATTATTTATTATTTATCAATAAAACTAAAATTTCTAAATTAGGGCTTAACGATTTTGGAATAATGCCAGTGGCTGATATAATAAATGATAACATTATTATTTTATGAGAATGCCAAATTCTTTTAATCTCGTTACCTAAAGCGGTTTATTTTCTAATTTTTTCATTAAATGATTTTATAATATTACTAGAATTTGGAATAGCCACGTCGTAAATTTATGTTATTGTTTTAATTTTATCATGTATTATTATATCGCGCCTGTTATGTTGAATTGACAGGTAAGTTAATATTGTTTAATCGTAATAAATCAAAATATTATAATTTTCTAAAAATGAAATCTGTTTATATTCATAATATGGTTTTATGTTTATTAAGTCAATTAATTCATATTTAATAGCTAAATTTTGATGTATTATTTTTGCTACTTGGCTGTGTCTAAATGTGTTTCTTACCTGAATAGAATAAAACAGGGTTGATCTTCTTCAACAAGAGATGCAACAGATTTGTCAAAATCAGCATCCCAGGTACATTTATTTTTAATTGATGCTTTCAAACATAGTTCTTCTAAAAATTCACAAATTTTATTTCCACGTTAAAATATAATATTAAAGAAATATAAATTAAATATAATAAACAATATTATATATAAATATATTATGGGTATACCCGACTGCAAATTTCATTCAAGATATATTAATGCTGTGTTTCGTTAGTATAATTTCGTTTAGGCTGTGTTTCTCGAACAAAGATTAAAGTAAAAGTATAGTTAAAATACTTTAATTTCATAAAATTGTTCAATACTTTTGGTTGTTTCACTGAAATCTAATGCTGTCAAATGACTCAATTTTGAACAATTTTGTGAAATCAAAGTATTCTAATTATACTATTAACGATACTTTTGTTGAAACAACCCAGCCTTAGACTATTTGGACTCCTAGTCCAGTAACAAATAACTACTTACACAGGGTGAAAGGAAATATTAATGATAAAAATAATGCTTACAAATGGTATTTAAATTCATCTTACTTAAAATATATTCAAAAATAAACATACCGTTTTCAATAACGACTTTGAAAGCTCTAATTCCTTCATTGTTGCATTCACTAAAATATTTTTTCAGGGCGTCATTCCCTAAAAACATTGAACAAATAGTATTGAATCAAATTTAAGTAAAATTTTGTCACTTGCTATATATATTCTTCAAAATTTACCTCGTATACCAGTTTGATGAGACATTATTATAAATTAGATATTTCAAGATAATCAACCATTAACAAGGTAGACTCTTCGAATAATCGAAGGTTTTATACCTCAGACCCTTGTTTTTAAAACCAACTTAATAGTGTAATACAATAAAATTTATCTTCGAATATGTTATAACTCGAAAGTATAATATGATTACGAAATTATTCGTCACTGTCACTCAGTAATGACATAGCATAGATCCATAGATGTAAAAAAGCAAAGATAAAAAATACTTTGAATTGCTTTGAATAATGTATATTTAAGCATAGATTTAATATTGTGGCAGACCACATCTCGAAATTTCTTTCGAGCGCGAGCCTAGCGACGGCAAGTACATTTGTTTATCGCTAGGCCGAGTTCATCGCCCGCAACGTCAAACAAGTGACAATACTCCTCAACTGGGTATGACACTTCAAATTAATTAATCTAGAAAGTTCGAGGACATTGAACTTGCTACCCCCAGCGCAGCACTATTTAAGGGAGTCTACACCTCTACACGTCGTCACTTCATTTCCGTATTTTCGTCACTTCACGCCGCCGTTACGACCACGCCGTCTCGCCGACACTTCATCTCTCGACCACCGGTCATCTCTCGACCTCGCGAGCACGATGGTTCTTCACCATACGAATAATCGGACACTTCGACACACTCAATCGTTATACCTACTCATCGTGAGAAAGTTCCTTTGTAAGTCAATTTATCAATTGTAAATTTACACTTTAAACTAACTATTAATTGTGATCAATATACTCATTGTTACTTTTGACCATTCTTTCTTCTTCTCTCTAAACCACTGTCCTTGTGTTCTTATTTCAAATCATATCCACTTGGGATATAGTAAACTCTCTTTACTGGTAACCCCTCTGGTTACCACATATATTTAATAGTAACCACTTTGGTTACTAACCACTTTTGATTGGTAACCCCTCCGGTTACCAAAGAGCTTAATAATTTTATATTTTGCATACAGATTTACGCGTGGTACAGAACATTTGATTAAACTTGATATAGTAATTTCACTGTTAAAACAAATATCGATCGAAAATTTTCGGTTTTAAACGATAAAACTTCAATTTTGTTATTTTTAATAAGTAAACAACGCGAATACGGGTCGTGAATAATCTTTCAAAATTCCAACTAGCGGTAGAAAAATTAAGTTTTAATAAAACACCATCTATCGAATTACAATCTAAGTTTTGCTAACAAGTAATTTACGTACGTTATTTAAATTCATTGCAATCAGAATTATATTTTTTATATCAAAACAGCTCGCAAATAATGAATTTAATTATCACTATTTAATATATAAAATAGGTACTAATTTCGTGAAATACTTAACTTACCTATTTCATACTTTGTAATTTTGCTTTAAATACCTATTACACTTAGAAACTTGTAAAGAATTTTTGTACTTAGACACATTTCAATATTTACCTATTACAAATAGAATATTTTAAACATTTTTTGGACTTTGTTGAAATTCATATTATTTTTTTTGTTGCATTGTATACCTAATTAGATACTTAAATTTATCTTCACTTCTAAAATATATTGTAATCAACTTAATTATTATTAACAAATACTTATCATTGTACATATTATATTTTTGCAACATGCAACCAACATTATTTTATATATTCGCTTGCTACAATTGTAAATGTTTATATTATGAAAATTTAAAATTTACAACTGTCAACTGCTATTACTATGTACAATTATAGAAGCAAGATGAACAACATTCATCATCATCATCATCAAACAATGATGGTCAGTAGTAACGTCTACAGTATTGAACCAAGATGGACAGCGACATTATCAACATCGATAAATCAAGATGGCAAACATTGTTAACGACACCAAATCAAGATGGACAACATTGGCAACGGCACCAAATCAAGATGAACAACATCAGCAACAAATGGTTTTCATCAGCAACCAAGAGCAATACCGACACGCTACAACTCGCTATACTGGCACGTATTCCCAAAGACATCAGACTCACTTGATGCGCGGCAAAGAATGCACAGGCACTCGCTATACTGGCACGTATTCCCAAAGACATCAGACTCACTTGATGCGCAGCAAAGAATGCACACACAGGCCCCACTGGAGAACTACTCCAAAGCTGTCTAACGCAACAGACACGCCGCAACTTAAACGCTGGAGAACTACTCCAGAGCTGTCGGACACCCAAATATGAACGCACGCACACATCTCGAGCACACAAAAACTCACCTCGTCTCATCGCTACGCACGTCTTTGAACGAGGAATGATTTTGTTGGGACACTGTCCCATCTTTCGTGTTATGCTTATGACTGGCACTCTGTCTCGCATACCCAAGGAGCTGCTCAACCACGACAACACGACGTTTACACGACACAGTCAACACGACGCTGTCAACACGTCACTGTCAACACACGCTGTCAACACGACGACAGTCAACGAAAACTTCGAAAACGTCAACGCAAGCCAACTGTACAGATCTGCAAATTCGACAAGAATGTTTAGATGCCAATTACACTGCACAGCTCGTCGGACTCCACGGACTACACTGACTCCACGGACTCCACAGCTTTGTGTACGAACAAGCCTCACCGACACACTGCAATTGTCAACGGGCTGAACGGGAACACTGTTTCCAAAGCAATCACATCTTGATGGTAACCGGAGGGGTTACCAATCAACAGTAGTTAGTAACCAAAGTGGTTACTATTAAATATATGTGGTAACCAGAGGGGTTACCAGTAAAGAGAGTTTACTATATCCCAAGTGGATATTATTTGAAATAAGAACACAAGGACAGTGGTTTAGAGAGAAGAAGAAAGAATGGTCAAAAGTAACAATGAGTATATTGATCACAATTAATAGTTAGTTTAAAGTGTAAATTTACAGTTGATAAATTGACTTACAAAGGAACTTTCTCACGATGAGTAGGTATAACGATCGAGTGTGTCGAAGTGTCCGATTATTCGTATGGTGAAGAACCATCGTGCTCGCGAGGTCGAGAGATGACCGGTAGTCGAGAGATGAAGTGTCGGCGAGACGGCGTGGTCGTAACGGCGGCGTGAAGTGACGAATCGAAGTGACGAAAATACGGAAATGAAGTGACGACGTGTAGAGGTGTAGACTCCCTTAAATAGTGCTGCGCTGGGGGTAGCAAGTTCAATGTCCTCGAACTTTCTAGATTAATTTATTTGAAGTGTCATACCCAGTTGAGGAGTATTGTCACTTGTTTGACGTTGCGGGCGATGAACTCGGCCTAGCGATAAACAAATGTACTTGCCGTCGCTAGGCGCGCACTCGAAAGAAATTTCGAGATGTGGTCTGCCACATTCCTCCCCTCCAAGTGGTATCGAAGATGGCACGATACCTTGGTAGAACGTCATGTTGTGGCTGAGCTGAGGCAGTCGTTGCTGAAGATTTTTGTGGTTGTTACATTTTTGGACAGATGGTTAGACTGATGTTAATTGGACAGTTGCCTGGTTGCTGATGATGATTGCGACGGATCAAGATGTGATTGCTTTGGAAACAGTGTTCCCGTTCAGCCCGTTGACAATTGCAGTGTGTCGGTGAGGCTTGTTCGTACACAAAGCTGTGGAGTCCGTGGAGTCCGATGAGCTGTGCAGTGTAATTGGCATCTAAACATTCTTGTCGAATTTGCAGATCTGTACAGTTGGCTTGCGTTGACGTTTTCGAAGTTTTCGTTGACTGTCGTCGTGTTGACAGCGTGTGTTGACAGTGACGTGTTGACAGCGTCGTGTTGACCGTGTCGTGTAGACGTCGTGTTGTCGTGGTTGAGCAGCTCCTTGGGTATGCGAGACAGAGTGCCAGTCATAAGCATAACACGAAGGATGGGACAGTGTCCCAACAAAATCATTCCTCGTTCAAAGACGTGCGTAGCGGTGAGACGAGGTGAGTTTTTGTGTGCTCGAGATGTGTGCGTGCGTTCATATTTGGGTTTCCGACAGCTCTGGAGTAGTTCTCCAGCGTTGAAGTTGCGGCGTGTCTGTTGCGTTAGACAGTTTTGGAGTAGTTCTCCAGTGGGGCCTGTGTGTGCATTCTTTGCTGCGCATCAAGTGAGTCTGATGTCTTTGGGAATACGTGCCAGTATAGCGAGTGCCTGTGCATTCTTTGCCGCGCATCAAGTGAGTCTGATGTCTTTGGGAATACGTGCCAGTATAGCGAGTTGTAGCGTGTCGGTATTGCTCTTGGTTGCTGATGAAAACCATTTGTTGCTGATGTTGTTCATCTTGATTTGGTGCCGTTGCCAATGTTGTCCATCTTGATTTGGTGTCGTTAACAATGTTTGCCATCTTGATTTATCGATGTTGATAATGTCGCTGTCCATCTTGGTTCAATACTGTAGACGTTACTACTGACCATCATTGTTTGATGATGATGATGATGAATGTTGTTCATCTTGCTTCTATAATTGTACATAGTAATAGCAGTTGACAGTTGTAAATTTTAAATTTTCATAATATAAACATTTACAATTGTAGCAAGCGAATATATAAAATAATGTTGGTTGCATGTTGCAAAAATATAATATGTACAATGATAAGTATTTGTTAATAATAATTAAGTTGATTACAATATATTTTAGAAGTGAAGATAAATTTAAGTATCTAATTAGGTATACAATGCAACAAAAAAAATAATATGAATTTCAACAAAGTCCAAAAAATGTTTAAAATATTCTATTTGTAATAGGTAAATATTGAAATGTGTCTAAGTACAAAAATTCTTTACAAGTTTCTAAGTGTAATAGGTATTTAAAGCAAAATTACAAAGTATGAAATAGGTAAGTTAAGTATTTCACGAAATTAGTACCTATTTTATATATTAAATAGTGATAATTAAATTCATTATTTGCGAGCTGTTTTGATGTAAAAAATATAATTCTGATTGCAATGAATTTAAATAACGTACGTAAATTACTTGTTAGCAAAACTTAGATTGTAATTCGATAGATGGTGTTTTATTAAAACTTAATTTTTCTACCGCTAGTTGGAATTTTGAAAGATTAGTCACGACCCGTATTCGCGTTGTTTACTTATTAAAAATAACAAAATTGAAGTTTTATCGTTTAAAACCGAAAATTTTCGATCGATATTTGTTTTAACAGTGAAATTACTATATCAAGTTTAATCAAATGTTCTGTACCACGCGTAAATCTGTATGCAAAATATAAAATTATTAAGTTTTGTCACTTCAGTATTATTGTTGTGTGTGAGAATTTTATGGCGCGAAGTAAGTATGTGAAAAATAAAATTTAGTTCCGTGATTAATGTGAAAAGAATATTAATAAATTCGGAAGTGCGGTTTTGTTTATTTCGTGATTGTCGGAGTATTTTTTACTTCAAGCAGTGCCGTACAGAATATTTTAACAGTGTTTGTTTATGTGAAATTATAAAGTGGGTACCAATATATACCTTTGTTTACAATTTCAGAATAAAATGAATGTTTACTATGCATGTGTTATTTGAATGCAATATTTATGACAACGAATAACTAAAAACCGAGAAACGCGGGTGATTTTTAAACGCGATTGCATAGAATTAAGCGCGATTGTTTCGCGAGTGTAGTGTACCCATCGTGAGAGATTCAAATACCAATTCGTTCTTTTTCTAAGCCAGGAAAAGAAAAGGATTGATTCGAGGGAAATCGGTAAGTGTTGTTTAATGTTATTGTAAGGAAAAAATACCACTGTTGTGAATGCATATTTATCGTTTTTCGGCCACGGGCCGATACTAGATAAATATCGATGTTTTGTAAATACCAGTAGCTGTGTAGCTTTAGCTGTTTGGTAACGATTGTGTTCATATTCACGTTTTCAGGGTCACCAATAAAGCTGATTGGTAACCAAAGGGGTTACCAATCAAAAGTGGTTAGTAACCAAAGTGGTTACTATTAAATATATGTGGTAACCAGAGGGGTTACCAGTAAAGAGAGTTTACTATATCCCAAGTGGATATGATTTGAAATAAGAACACAAGGACAGTGGTTTAGAGAGAAGAAGAAAGAATGGTCAAAAGTAACAATGAGTATATTGATCACAATTAATAGTTAGTTTAAAGTGTAAATTTACAATTGATAAATTGACTTACAAAGGAACTTTCTCACGATGAGTAGGTATAACGATCGAGTGTGTCGAAGTGTCCGATTATTCGTATGGTGAAGAACCATCGTGCTCGCGAGGTCGAGAGATGACCGGTGGTCGAGAGATGAAGTGTCGGCGAGACGGCGTGGTCGTAACGGCGGCGTGAAGTGACGAATCGAAGTGACGAAAATACGGAAATGAAGTGACGACGTGTATAGGTGTAGACTCCCTTAAATAGTGCTGCGCTGGGGGTAGCAAGTTCAATGTCCTCGAACTTTCTAGATTAATTTATTTGAAGTGTCATACCCAGTTGAGGAGTATTGTCACTCGTTGCGGGCGATGAACTCAGCCTAGCGATAAACAAATGTACTTGCCGTCGCTAGGCGCGCGCTCGAAAGAAATTTCGAGATGTGGTCTGCCACATTATAGTATACTAGATGTCTCAGTTAGCAAATCTTGTACGATTCGAAGTGAGGATTTTTTCTGCAGGACTTTTGACAACAAGGTGGGCAGAAAACATTGTTTTTTTTGGTAGAGAATAAAGAATAAAGAATGTGAATTGTTTTCAGTTTATTTTCTTTTCTTTTATACACTATAAATTACATGTTCAACAACTATAAGTTTCTGTATGTATTTTATTATATAAAAATAAAAATATTATTATTTGTCAAAAACACACTTTGTTCTTCAAGATATTGAGAAAAGTTATCAAGGAAGTGTTAATATGTATGGAAAACTGCAATATGTTGCCAACCAAGAAATCAAACGCGCGATATAGATACCATGACTCACTCATTGCACGGAGTACTCTGACGCGACCTCTCATGTTCGCGTTCTATTTTGTTTGAATTCGGCGCCAAATCAGCACACCACAAACAAAGACAGTGTAAAGAAAAAAAACGTTTGAAAAAAATTTTACCGCATTCCTCGTGGCCAGAAACATATTGGTCGGGCCGACTAGGCAGCGACAGTCGTGGATGTAGCACCGGGAGTGCCGAAATGGATCTTCGCAACACCACTCGGTGAGAGAACTTTCCTGGACCGTGGCGGATGCTGAGTTTGGAAAGTACTACAAACGCAGTCGAGTCACGCTGGACCCTGGAGCAATGGCCTGCATCTCCTTGAGATTAGCGCCGCTGCGTTGCTTCTGACGCAGCCATTCGACCGGTATCAGCCGGTGTCTGGGATCCGAGGATGCTTTCGCCGATAGCCTGCCCCCTTCGCCCATCGACGATGGTCCGTTCCGGCATTGAAGGTGCATCAGCACGTTCTTGGCTCTGAAGGAAAGACTATATGTGCCCCAGAAAATAAAAAAGATTTGTGACATTTTTTTTTCTTGTGTCAATATTTCGGCTGTGTTTTTTATTTATTTAATGGCTACGACTATTTACACGACTCAACCATAGATGAAAACCAAAAATAACCACAGAAAACGCAGATAAATCAAGCTATAAAAATATTTACATTTGTTTATACTTTGTTATAATTGTAGATATCGATGAAAAAAATGATTCATAAAATTAAGTAAATGTAATAAGATGCCAATATTATTTATTTTTTCTTCAAGTTGGTTTCCATGATGTATTTATGACCATTGAAAAAATGACAAAGGTAAATATTTTTGTATTTTGATTTATCTGCGCTTTCTATTGTTTTCTTCTTCTTCAATGGCGCTACAGCCCATATCGAGCCTTGGCCTCCGTCAGTCTTCGCCTCCAGCTTCTCCTATCTTCTGCAGCAACTTTCCAACTGCCCGGCACTTGCAGTAGTTGGGAAGCATCCCTTCCAACTTCGTCCTCCCATCGCAGCCGCGGTCTTCCAACCTTTCGTCTTCCACCTGGATGTCCATACAGAACTTTCTTTGGTATTCGCTGTGGTGGCATTCTATGTACATGTCCGGCCCATCTCAATCTGCTCAATCTGACATGCACAGAGAGCCTGGAAGTTTTGTAGATAGCATACAGCTCATTATTGTATCTAATCCTCCAGGCGTCACCATCAGGCACAGGTCCTAGGATTCTACGAAGCACTCGTCTCTCAAACGTGTCCAGTATTTCAGCAGATTTGGCTGTAAGTGTCCATGCTTCACATCCATATGTTACAACTGTTCTAATAATGGTTTTATACAGCGTGATTTTCGTTTTTCTATGGACACTTCTTGATTTGAACACCGGTAGAAGAGAGAAGAATGCTCCGTTACCTGTTGTTATTCTGTTTTTTATTTCTGTTGTGTCCTCATTATCTTTGTTGATTGTGGAACCCAGGTATTTAAAGTCTTCAACAGTTTCAAAGTCATAATTGTCTTTCAAATGTATTGTGTTTCCTTGCCAACGGTTTGCGCTTCTGGTCTGTTTCATTGCTTTTGTTTTATTTTTATTGATCTGCAGACCTACTTCTGCTGCTGCCGTTTCAAGTGGCTCAAAGACTTCTCGAATAGCTGCGAGGGATCTGCCCATAATATTAAGGTCATCCGCATAACCCACTATTTGGCTACTCTTATAGTGTATAGTGGAGCTGGTGTCTACGGATGTTTTCCTAATGACATACTCTAGGGCTAGATTGAAGAGTGTGGGTGCCAGGCCATCGCCCTGCTTAAGACCTTGAGATACTAAGAACTATTGTTTTAAATGACCTAAAAACATAGACGACGTCAGAAAATTTGTCGTGTAAATAGACACTTTTTGGCGGGAAAACGTTTTTCCCGCCAATTCCGGTCGTAAAAATAGTGGCACCGTTATTTATTTTATTGACACTATTTTAATAGGCCGTTTCCACGCTCGCCTTGGCTCGGCGAGACATCCCGAGCTCCAACGTGTAAATAAGGTGTTTGGATAGGCTCGCGTGGTCTCGCCCGGGTCGCGCCCGATCCGATCGAGTGTCGGTATTTTGGCACGAGTCAAAGGGGGTTTGCGGCAGACGTTTGCGAGTCATTCACACGTTGGCCCTGACATTAGAATCGTTTGAGCTCTGGCGCTGGAAAGACGTATCGGCATTTTGACAACTGACATCCAAAATTATAATAATAACACGTATTTTTCACCTGGAATTTGAATATTCAAAGTTATATTTATGATTATAGTTTATCTGATTATGAATTATTTAGGATTAAATATATTATGATGTGAAAACATTCATTTTAATATTTTTATATTTATTTATATTTTAGATGGGTCGATGGCAGAGCGGTTAGCGCGCTGGGCTAGTAATCCAGTGGTCGCGAGTTCGAATCCTGCCTCGACCGATTTGGTTGACCTATAGCACAATCATTTATGCTTATTTTAGGGAACGTAGGAAGATGTATATGTGCTTGTTTAACAAGGACATATTCATTTAAAAAAAAAATATATGTTTTATAATAAAATACATTTATTTAATCATATTATTTTATTTATTTATTAATACATCATATGCATAAAATTAATATCAAATAGTGGATTTATTGAAAAATTAAATAAAATAGTATATACATACTAGTTGCATGTATGTATGTATGAATGTATGTATGTATGTATGAATGCATGTATGAATGCATGTATGTATACATGCATGCATGTATGTATGTATAGGTTTGCCAAATTAGTATAGGTATTGGCATACAATTCATATAATTAGAACAACCCAAATAAATAAATAATGATTAAAATATTTTTTTTATATTTTGATATGCATTTCTTTTAGAATTTTTAAATAATAATTATTGAAAAATGTCTATTGTTTGATTAAGAACATGTACATGTAGAGGTAATTGAAAAAAATCGTATATTATAATAAAAATACGTAAGGCCTAAAGTTATGGCCGACATAACCTCAACGTCCGTCATGTTTGCCGCTTCAAAGCATACTGCGGGCTCGCGAGCATGTAAATAGTGTCCGAGCTGTCGACTTTTAAGCCGTTTACACACTCGCCGAGACGTTCGCCGCGCCTATACCAACGTATAAATCCGGCATACCGTGTGAGGTCCAAAATACGCATTCATCATTTGTGACATCCTAATTTATATTAATATTATTTATTTTGTGTTGTTACATAACCGTGCCGTCTGAAGTTTGTGCACTGACACTTGACATTTATGTATGGTCAGACCACGGTTTCAGTTATCTTCGAGTTTTAATTTGTCTCGTTTGGCGAGGTTATGACATGTATTGACATTTTATTTCCGGACATTACAAGACATTAAAAAATGAGCTCGTCCTCCAAGCGTCTTCGGAGGAGGGTATCAACTCCATCTAGCATATTATAATGGAAATCTTTGAGAATAAGATAGACTTGGATATTATAATAATGATTAAGAACGATTTTGTCTTCGCGGCAACAAAGGGTACAGACCAACTAAGTAAAGCCTTGACGTAAGTGAAGCGACGTTCCAGACGACATGGAGAATCCTTCATGAGACAGGCGCAGTGAAGAAACGGTGGCTCGAATATTACCCGTTTTAATATCCCTGTCCTGAACTGGAGTCATCCTTGTTACGTTGTCTTCGTGGTAAAGTGAATTAATAATCCTGGGTTGACGTGACCTCTCCTGTACACGTTGTTTTTGTTTGAATCGGCGCTAAATCAGACCACAAACAAACATCTGTGAAAAATAAAGTGTGAGAATAAAAAAAATATATTTTGACAATAAGAGAACCTCGAAAATGAGACATTACAAGTAACAATTTTTGACAGTCGAAATTAGACACGCGTCGTGTCGACACGGACCGCGCTCACTGAACGGCCGAGAGATGGATGTCCGCATCCCTCGTGGCCAGAGCAGCTGCAGACATCACCAAAGGGTGTCGGTTAGGCTCGCTCCACATCGGCAGTCATGGACGTGACACCTGGAGTGCCGAAATGGATCGGCGCACCACCATTCGGCGAAAGAACCGCTTTCCTGGACCGAAGCGGGTGCTGAGTTTGGAAAGTTTTCCAAACGCTGTGGGGTCGCGCTGGACCCTGGAGCAACGGCCTGCATCTCCTTGAGACTCGCCCCGCCGTAGTTCGCTCCCGAAAGTCACTCAACCGGCATCTGCCGGTGTCTGGGACCTTGCCTAGAATATAATTATGGATTTTCAGATACATGACAGCCGATTATTTTTTTAATTCTTTTCAGCAAGACTGTTTTTAATTTGACTTTTCTTCAAAAATGATCATTATTATTCTGTACATATAACTGAATTTCATATGATTACATTTCTTACTCGCAACACATTCTTTCTCTCCAGCCATATTATTTTGTTTATCCGGTATTTTACTCGTTTTCGACGCTCTTCCTTGTTATATACGTAACAATTATACTGTAAATATTATGCATGTTTTCTAAGTATGCTCCCAAATATCGTTAAAAAATTTATGGCCGATATTTCAATGGACAGTAAAAAATGGAGTTAATTGTCAATCAACTGATCGTCGATTATATTCGTAATTGCCAATTTAGAAAATTGGTTATTTCAATACACAATTAAGAAAAAATCAACTAATCGTCGATCAATGTTTTTAACACGTGTAATACCGACTCATGCTCTATGGTATTCGTTGTTTACAGCATGGTTTACAGCTGTTTGCATTATTTTGTGTTGTGACAACTGCGGGACGCTAACATAATAGTCGACATATTTGTCAGAATTTTTATTATTTTTTTTCTGTTTTACAATCACATAAATTTACAAAGATAATAATTAATCTATGTATTGTAATATAGAATTTGTCTTATCTCAATTTTTAATATGTTTTTTTGTGAAATATTCATTACATCATGGCCGGCCCGTCAATACACAGATGTATCTAATGTTTATTTTATTTTTTGTAATTCATGTATAAAATAAAATGTAAAGCAAACTATACAGTTAGTTGGTCACTGATACAGAATTCGTATTATCTCAATTTGTAAAATGTCCATTATCGCAATTTTTAATTCAATAAAATTAGATGCTTTATAGAATCTTTCTTTTCATTTACCTTTAGGACCCTGAGATAAAAAATTGTAGGTTTGTGCAGCTTTGGTTTCAGTGAAACACGCTGAAAAGGTATTTTGAAATCTTAACTGTTATAATAAAATAATATATTGTTTTGAAACAACCATTTATTTATTTAATACAATATAGATACTTAGTAAAAAAAACAAAACCATATAACACAAAACGTACAATGGTTATGTTCACAATTGACAGTTCTTTGCTAACAAAAAACACAATTAACTCGCTTGATTGCCGAAAAACGGCCAATCAATTTTTGACAATTCGTAATTGACGATCAACGTTGATTTTGTAATGAAATAACGCCAAACTCCGATTAACCATATGTAGACATGCCGAAAACCATAGAGAAAATCGACAATCAAGCATTTAATTGTACATTGAAATATTGGCCATTAGTATTTTATTCTTTTGGTATTTTTTCACATTGGGTTTGTTATCGCATATAACAAAGAAGAGCGTTGATAAAAGTGTTTAAATGCCGGCTAGTCAATACAATAATTAAATATGGTGGAGACGAAAGAACGTGTTGAGCGTATAAAATAAAACAATACTTAAATTGACAGAAATACACGCGCAATAGTAATTATCGGTTAATAAAAATTGCTGTAAAATTAAAAAGAAAATAAATTAGAAAAAAACAGTGATGACGGCCGCTGAAAAGAATTATTAAATACAGGAAATACACGTGGAACAGAGAATAATAGTGCTGAAAAGAATAATCAAATACATGAAATGCAAGTGTAATATTGATGACAATCTTGCTAAAATAAATTACGAAACGAAATGTTCAGAGCAAAGAAAACAAATAATAATAAATCAGCAAGATCTTACCAACCGCTGCACTCGTTACGGGTCTGTAGATGAAACACTTACACTACATAATATCACTTTTTATTAATTTAAAATAACTTAAAACTATCTTAAATTCACCCCTCGTTGGTTATATGGACCTGAAACACACTTATTCACTATTATACGATTATTTAAGTTATGTTTATTCTTAAAAGTTATTTTTAATAGTAACTTAAACTATCTTAAATTCACCCCTCGTTGGTTATGTATGGACCTGAAACACACTTATGCACTACCATGCAAATATGAAATTTAATGCTGAGCATCGAGCAGACGCCTCGCAGAGATAAGACTTTTTCTTCAACGTTCGCGGTCTACGTTCGTTTTTTTAAAAAACTTATAAGATATCTTTCGTACGCGTGAGTTAATATTCGTCTATCCCGGCAGAGCGGCTATTCAATACTGATTCAAACCAGCTATCGCGTCCACCGCTGGAGACGGGGGGGGGGGAGGAGCTACCCCACCGCGCGGCGGGGCGCGTTCTACCATCTACCAATAGGAAGCCTCCATTTCACCTACCAAGTTAGAAAGTATAAAGTTCCAGGAATATGCATTGAATATAAAATTATTAGAAATGACATATTTACCAAATATAAGCATTGTTTAAACACATTAAGGACCCAAAGACCCGTTAATATGATAAAACCATTATAAGAGAAAGTTTTCCAAGAATCAAGGTATTTTGTTGAAACAAAATAATAGGTGTCTGGCTTCTATGCTACCATAACCCATGGTAATATTTTGATCATAATACCTATGTATATATCAATCGGCCCTCTTTTTTGATCAAGATATACCATGTGAAGACCAAAGAAACCAAACATCATGTAAGTAGACAAAACTATTATGCCGGAGCTGAACGAATCTCATCGGCATGAACTTTAACAGGCTTCCCGCGACGTTCTACCCAGTAAACGTGTCCTCTTCCGATGGGCAATAAGATCCGATGCGGACCACTCCATTTAGGAGCAAATCCAGCGTGAAAACCGGTATTCATATCAGACTGAGGGTGTTCTCTAATTAATACAGCCTGCCCTATATCGTATTTCGAAACCGTATCATTATCAGGTGCGTAACGTTGTCGATATTCCTCCTGAGACGCTCGTATTTCGTTATCTAACTGGGTACGCTCACGTGCTCCCGCTGTTGGGATGATATCTCCATCGGGAGAATGAATCATCCATTCACCTGGACGGGGAATGTCGTAACCTAATAATGCCGTGCTAGGAGATACGCCTGTTGACTCATTACGACGACCACGTAACGCATATAAAATAGTCGGTAAATGTTCATCCCAACGATTATGAGGTTGACCTTGTAAATAAATACGCAACGCTTTCTTTATTTCTTGGTTTCTACGTTCCGTAATATTCGCTCGTGGATGGTACACTGCCGTTGTCCAGTGCAAACATTGCCATCTATCTAGTGCGCTGGTCCACAAACGATTCTTAAAATTAGTGGCATTATCCGACAAGATCGCTTTTGGATATCCGTAACGAGAGAATACGTCATCTTCTAATATTTTAATTATAATCGGAGCTCTACTCGATCGTACCGCAAACGCTTCCACCCATCGTGTATATAAATCCGTAACTACTACAATAAAACGCTTGCCGTGTGTGGATATAGGATAGGGTCCCATCAAATCGACTGCGCATACGTCAAATGGTTTATGTACGTGAGTATTACCTAATGGGGCCGCAGGACGAGTCGGTACGGCTCTCGATAGAGCACACGTCATACACGCTCTCACATATTGCTCAACGTCAGTACGCATGTTCGGCCAAAAGAAATGGCGTGCCGCAGCCCGAGTCGTTTCTTTAACTCCGGGATGACCTGCCACACGATTATCATGATACGTAGATATAACCTTCAAAACCATCGATCGGGGTACAAATAAACGCATATCATCATCCGCAAATTTTCTCCAAAGATAATCACCTAATAACGCATAATCACGTAAATATTGTTGTTCGTGACGTGCCGTCGATGTATTTGGTCGAGATAATAATATACGCAACCTATTTATACGTCGTTGTACGTCGGTATCTCTTTTCTGTCGTAACCGTATTTCTTCCGCAAGACTTACATCTAATACCTCAACATCGTCGGATGACTCAACCGCGTCCGGCTGGTCCTCCGTCACCGCATCATCTTCCGTTTGATGTACTTGTGCCGTTATCTCATTCGTTTCCGTTGATGGGTACATCATGCGACTTAAATCTTTTGTGTCTGCCTCCGTTACTATTGGGGACGATTCGGGATTTCGGGATAACGCATCAGGGAGTTCATTTTTACGACCGGGACAATGTTCAACTGTAAAATCAAATTCCTGTAAGAGGAGTGCCCATCTGATGAGCTTTGCCCTATCATTTTTCGCCGTATTCAACCATGTTAATGCTTTATTATCCGTGCGTAGCTTAAACGATCGTCCTTCTAAATACGGACGATATCTTTTAATGGCCCATACGGCCGCAAACGCTTCCTGCTCATTCGAATGCCATTTTTGTTCGGCCGGTGAAAAACGCATACTCGCATATGATATAACATCCCGTTCTCCGTCAGAGCGTGGATGATATAATACGGCCGCAATACCTAAATTACTCGCGTCTGTTTGTAAAATAAATTCGCGATTAAAATCGGGTCGTGACAATTTTAACGGTTGTGACATAGCCAACTTAATATTACGCATAGCGGTATCGGCTTGGCTATTCCACCGATACGGCCGATTAACCTTTAATAAATCGGTTAAAGGAGCAGCAATCTCAGAGAATCGCGGTACATACTCTCTTAACCAATTACACAGTCCTAAGAAGCCACGTAGTTCTTTACGAGTTCGCGGAGCTGGTGCAGAGAAAATCTCCTTGCAATGAGACATTTGAGGATAATTTCCTTCCGCAGTAACAACATGTCCCAAATACTCTATTTCTGACGTGGCTAATTTACATTTATCAGGCGAACATTTCAGCCCGAACTGATCTAACCTTTCAAAAACCAGTCTTAAGTGATGGAGATGACTCTCCCAGTCAGAAGAATAGATGATAATATCGTCTATATATACAATACAAAATTCTCTTAAATAACCGGCAAGAACTTGCTGACACATCGCTTTCTGGAAGCAGCTCGGGGCTCCCTTAAGACCGAAGGGCATAACCTTAAATTGATATAACGCACCGTCAGGAGTAGAAAAAGCCGTATAAGGTTTAGAAGCAGGATCGAGAGGCACTTGCCAGTACCCCTTTATTAAATCTAACGTGGAAAATATCTTTGCGTTCCCGAGATCCTTTAACGTTTCATGGATGACCGGTAAAGTGGAGACCTCGCCCACGGTGACGTCATTTAGCCGACGGAAGTCTACACAGATACGATAATCATTATCTCCCTTTTTCGGAGCCATCACGATAGGAAAACAATACGGAGATCTACTCGCTTCGATTACGTCATCAGTTAACATTTCTTCGATTTGTTTATGTAAATTACGTTTCTTAGCGTCTGATAAACGGTACGGTGGGATACGAATGGGTGTCTCATCTTTCAGCCGGATAACGTGCGGCTGCAAGCGAGCAGGGCCTGCATATGGGGTAAATAAAGCATTAAATTCTCGCAATATTTTATGTAATTCATTTTTTTTCGCATTAGATAAGTCGTTCGTAATATTTGGTAACTGTACGTTAGTTAAATTTGGTTGACGCTTCGTCGAATGAAAATATGCCGTAATTCTTTCCTTCTTGCCGAAATACAACGCTCCACGAATAAAATCAATCACGCCGTGTTCCGCTATTAACCAATCTATACCTAATATTACGTCATCTCGGAGACCGTCGACTACTAAAAATTCGTTTTTTATTATAACGTCTGCTATCGAGCAGTCTATTTCAGCTTTCGCTACTACCGTCATTTTGGCCGAAGCATGTGCAAGATTTAAACTCTTTACGTCATAAAATTTTCTTCTACACTTGTGTACTAAATCTGCACGAATTAAACTGTGAGAGGCGGCAGAGTCTACTAACGCTACATAGAGACGATCATCGATCGTCACGCTTATCCGTGGGAGGCTAACTTTACCAATCGCACATACACCGTCTACTTTATGTTCTAGTTCGCAAATTCCGTCACTGTACTCCTCTTCGTACCTACTCATCACTTTCGCCATCTCATTACTACCCAGCGCAACTACTGCAGTACCTAACTTGTGATCCGGCGCGACAACCGGTTTCCTTTCTTCGAACTCCTCTGACGCAACTACCAGCTTCTCATCATCCGACGTACCTGACGCAACTATCAATTCCCTATCGTTCAACCTATCTACCAACTCTACCTCCGACGCGAATTTCGAACTATCTCGTATGTAACCTGCCTTCTCATTATTAGCCTCCGCGGTTTCAATGCTATCCTCATCATCTTCTCTATGCACATCAGCCTCTACCACCATCTCAGTAAAACCTACAGAGTTTTGATCGCCTATTTCTACCATTACTTCATCAACATATTCAATCTTTTCATTATTAGCCTCCACGGTCTCAATGCTATCATCCTCTCTATGCACATCAGCTTCTACCACCATCACAGTAAAACCTTCAGATCTTTGATCGTCTCTTTCTACAATTACTTCATCAACAGACTCAATCATATTAATAGCATTCTCATTATTAGTACAGGGCGCCAGTTCCACGTTTGTTAACCTGGTGGAACGCAGGTTTAATTTCTTCGGGAGCCCGCGACAGGTCGAGGTCCGTAATTTGTGTTCCTGTCGGGGCGGCGAGCGTTTCCCGATGCCGATGCGATAAACTCGTTTCTTTCCACGCAATCTTTATTAAAATGACGACCAGGGCAAAATTGACATTTTGGTAACTGTTTTCTGTTATTTACTGGGTTATTATTATTAGGGCGCGAATTCGCATTACGGTTGTTTGGACGTATATTATAATTATCCTGCCGGTACGTTGAGGTATTATAGTTATTACCGCTTTCGCACGAATTGTCACGTTGGGTATTCCTATTTTCATGATTACGTTCGGCAACTGGCTGAAACAACGATTGTCGGGGGAAATCAATCATCATTACTTTTTCTTTAAGCGACGTGAACGTAAAATTTCCGAAAATCACTCCGACATCTAAAATGTTTCGATACGTGTCTCTCATCAGGTATATTAAGTCGGAGCATGAAGCATCCGACGGAGCCGTTCCAAAGAGCCGCATATGAACCGCTTCCTTCCGCTTAAGGAATGCGATTCCACCCTCATCCGCACGCTGACGGTCACCATAATAACTAGCCATAAGCGAAGACCGGGCAACGTCTATTCCGTATCTACCAATTAAAAAACCTTTGAATTCATCCCATGTCCATTTACCCTGCGCATGAGGAGACCACCAACGCTTGGCTTCTCCTCGCAACCTCTGAGATGCACGGCCGACCATTGACGCAGGAGAACAAAACATGTGGCCGAAAAACGCTTCGCATGCCGTGATAAATAAAACAGGGTCTTCTTCTGGAAGACCGCTGAACGTATCTTCCAGTTCGCGACGTTGTAAATATGGGAATAAATGTTCAATTCCCGGGCTATCGTTTCTTGGGGGTTCTGGAAAATCGCGGATAACATTATCATTTGTTCTTGCCCTAGTAACCCGTCTACTATCTCCTCCGCCGCCATCGTTTTCGCGCTCTACTACTCCGAAAATAAGATATTTGAATAAACGAAAAATAAGTTGAAATAACATTTTTTTTAATACGAGAAAAAAAACAAACGAAAAGTAACGCTCAAAACCTCAGGGTGGTTCGATAAAAACTACTGTTTTTAAAAAATGGCTACACGTTGGATAGCGCCAAATTGTTATCGCATATAACAAAGAAGAGCGTTGATAAAAGTGTTTAAATGCCGGCTAGTCAATACAATAATTAAATATGGTGGAGACGAAAGAACGTGTTGAGCATATAAAATAAAACAATACTTAAATTGACAGAAATACACGCGCAATAGTAATTATCGGTTAATAAAAATTGCTGTAAAATTAAAAAGAAAATAAATTAGAAAAAAACAGTGATGACGGCCGCTGAAAAGAATTATTAAATACAGGAAATACACGTGGAACAGAGAATAATAGTGCTGAAAAGAATAATCAAATACATGAAATGCAAGTGTAATATTGATGACAATCTTGCTAAAATAAATTACGAAACGAAATGTTCAGAGCAAAGAAAACAAATAATAATAAATCAGCAAGATCTTACCAACCGCTGCACTCGTTACGGGTCTGTAGATGAAACACTTACACTACATAATATCACTTTTTATTAATTTAAAATAACTTAAAACTATCTTAAATTCACCCCTCGTTGGTTATATGGACCTGAAACACACTTATTCACTATTATACGATTATTTAAGTTATGTTTATTCTTAAAAGTTATTTTTAATAGTAACTTAAACTATCTTAAATTCACCCCTCGTTGGTTATGTATGGACCTGAAACACACTTATGCACTACCATGCAAATATGAAATTTAATGCTGAGCATCGAGCAGACGCCTCGCAGAGATAAGACTTTTTCTTCAACGTTCGCGGTCTACGTTCGTTTTTTAAAAAAACTTATAAGATATCTTTCGTACGCGTGAGTTAACATTCGTCTATCCCGGCAGAGCGGCTATTCAATACTGATTCAAACCAGCTATCGCGTCCACCGCTGGAGACGGGGGGGGGGAGGAGCTACCCCACCGCGCGGCGGGGCGCGTTCTACCATCTACCAATAGGAAGCCTCCATTTCACCTACCAAGTTAGAAAGTATAAAGTTCCAGGAATATGCATTGAATATAAAATTATTAGAAATGACATATTTACCAAATATAAGCATTGTTTAAACACATTAAGGACCCAAAGACCCGTTAATATGATAAAACCATTATAAGAGAAAGTTTTCCAAGAATCAAGGTATTTTGTTGAAACAAAATAAAAGGTGTCTGGCTTCTATGCTACCATAACCCATGGTAATATTTTGATCATAATACCTATGTATATATTGATATCTAAAGAAAAACGGAGAATATACTCGTATCTAGAGAAGGCGGAGAAAAATACTAGTCCCATGTTGGGACACGAAATTGATAACTAAAGAGGCTGAAAAAAATAAAAATAAACATTAAACTCTGCCCCTGAAAATAAAAATCTAATAAAACATAATCGGCTGCGATGTGCCTGAAAAGACAAATACATACAAATACAGGCATGGTAAAATAATATATACATAACTGGAAAGATCTTACCAAACTGCTGTTCTCGTAACGAGGCTGTAGAGGAAAACACTTACACTACATATCACTTTTTAGTAATTTAAAATAACTTAAAACTAGCTTAAATTCACCCCTCATTGGTTATATGGACCTGAAACAAACTTATTCACTACCATGCGATTATTTTTATTATTAAAAGTTATTATTAATAGTAACTTAAACTATTTTAAATTCACCCCCGATGATAGGTAGAGAACCTGGAAAGAACTTAATCACTACTTTATACAATTAGAAAAAAAATGCTAAGGCCGTCCGATAGCCTAGCAAACTCGCACTCTCGCACGCGGGTCTCTACCACTACCGACCAACCAATGACTCCTACCGAATGACAACTGATCGACTACCACCGACTCCTACCGAATGACAACTGATCGACTACCGCAGGGCGACCCAGCGCCCGTGAAGCATGGAGTAGGGGAGGGGGGGGGGGTGGTTAAACTGAAGAATCAATCCGTACCGCCGGGTGCCAACCAAGCTTCCAGGAATCTGCTTGATGCATTTTACATTTATTTTCAATAGAAAAGACAATACTCAAATATATGAACAAGGCCTGGGGGCCCGCTATAATCCGTTCCTAGAATTAATAGAAGAAATACATTAGGCCGAAGTAAAATAATGGTTTTTGGGTTTCTTTGATATCATAATGCATGGAAATATATCGATCACAATACCTATGGAAATATCAATCGCCTCTCCTTTTATGATCGAGATAATCCATGCAATGACAAAAGAAACCAAATATCGTATAATCAGACAAAAGTAAACGCATTACCAGAGCAAGAACGTATACGACTAAACACGATTCTTCTTTCCACCGCAATGTTCTACATAATAACATTTTCTTTTTCGATAAACGTATATGTAACGCTTAATATCGCTTCCAGAAAACCGCATCGCGAAGAAGCTTCACCTTAATTATAATGGGGCCAATACCATACCGCAATCGCTTCCAACCATCGAACAAACAAAACCGTATAACAACTATCCATAATACAATTCGATTTCCGATAACTCAATGTCATAACGCATTTACATAGTTTTACGCTCGTATCTATCTTCAATCGCAATACAACATCTTCCGCAAGTGCCTTTATCTAATACCTCTACTTCGTCGGCTGATTCATTCGTGTCCATCCGTTATCTCATTTTCCTCTGTGATTTACTTAACGTTGTCCTCTCAATTAAATAATAAAAATACCGCACTTTTTCCCAAAGGCATATAACACACTAAAAATCCATCACGCTGTATTCTGCTATTTACCTATCAATTATCACGTCTTTGTCTCATCTTTTTAAATCATTATCTCATCCGATTACGTCATTATCTCATCCTTTTACGTCATTATCTCATCATATTGCGTCATTATTTCATCTTATTACATTTCGTTAACCGGCTACTACTAAAACTTATTCCTTTCATCTAAACGTTCGATTTCGAGTAGTCTAATTCTGCTTTCGTTACAAATCGTTATCTCTTTGGGTCAAATGTCCATCCAAATCTGCGCGAATTAAACTGCGAGTGGCTGTAGAGTCTATCAATGCTACATAGAGAGAATCATCAATCGTCTAGTTTATCTGCGGGGAGGCTAATCCTACCAATAACACATAGATCGTCTATATTGTATTCTTATTCGTAATTCTACTCCTCTTCGTACCTATTCATCTCATTACTACTCAGCGCAACTACTGGCGTACCTAACTCATGATCCGGCGCGACTACCGGTCTTCTCTCTTCGAATTTCTCAGGATCTTCTCATCATCCGACGTATCATCATCATCATTTTGCTACCTCTCGACGTTTCTACTTGCTTCCTTTCATCCGACGTATCTTCATCATCATCTTGCTACCTATCGACGTATCTGCTTGCTTCCTTTCATCCTACGTATCTAATCAACTATCAGCTTCCTACTGCTCGACGTATCTGGCGCGACTACCAGTTCTACTTCCGACGCGAATTCTGAACTACTTCTTATGATGCGTATCTTCTCGCTATTAGCCTCCACGGTCTTTACATCGTCATCATCCTCTCTATGCACATACAGCCTCCACAACCACTACAGCAAAATCTACAGAATTGGGATCATCATTATCCTCCAAACAACTTCATTCTTCATTCACAGAATTTTTATTACTCATCAAAACCATCTACAGATTTATTATCCACCTTCATCGTCAGAGTTATAAACCACCATGCTTCATTAACTACAGATTTATTATCATCATCCATCGTCAGAGCTATAAACCACCATAACATCATGATCTACAGATTTATAATTCACCTTCATCGTCAGAGTTATAAACCACAACAACTTCATCAGCTACAGATTTATTCTCCACCTCCATCGTCAGAGTTATTTTAAATTCTTCACCTACAGAATTATGCTTTGCCTACAGAATTATAATCCACGATACTTCGTCAGAGTTATAATAAATTCGTCACCTACAGAGTTATTATTCATCAATATTCATATACAGAGTTATTTTTCTAAAACTTCACCTACAAATTCAATAATAATTACAGCCTCCTGTGAGGTCACGATATCTTCAAACAATCGTTATATTATTATTATTAGGGCGCCAGTTCCACGTGCATAGACCTGGTGGAACACAGGTTCAATTTATTCAGATACTCGTTAGACCATTTGCAATAAAAAATCTCATTCGATAAAAAACGCTATCAAATCCTCTGCTATCCGACGTCGCAAAAATAGTACTAAATATTCTATTAATTTAACATATTTAAAAATAAAATAAATATCTAACTCCTGGGCTAACAAATAACAGCAATTCTATATTACCACGGCTCATATTATCATTTATATTATTCGCTACAAACCTAGTCTCATATTTTTATAAGTATACCACAAATTTCGTCATCACGTTCTACTATCCAATAATTGCATACATATATAACGACCGAAAATATATAAAGAAAAACCCACCTCAAAAAAACATAACTATCAAAACAGTAATAAATTTCTAGAACTGAAAATCTCCACGTGGTCTGTGAAAACAACAGTTATTAAAACACGCTCAAGTATCCCGACAAATAAATATTTCAATATCAGTAAAATAAATTACCTAAAAATCATTCTTAAAAATTACACGCTTCAAAAAAAAACACAGCTATCTACAAACAAAACTTAAATCTCAGGGCGGTTCGTTAAAAACTACTGTTTTTAAAATGTCCCACGTTTTGGGGGCCAATTGATATCTAAAGAAAAACGGAGAATATACTCGTATCTAGAGAAGGCGGAGAAAAATACTAGTCCCATGTTGGGACACGAAATTGATAACTAAAGAGGCTGAAAAAAATAAAAATAAACATTAAACTCTGCCCCTGAAAATAAAAATCTAATAAAACATAATCGGCTGCGATGTGCCTGAAAAGACAAATACATACAAATACAGGCATGGTAAAATAATATATACATAACTGGAAAGATCTTACCAAACTGCTGTTCTCGTAACGAGGCTGTAGAGGAAAACACTTACACTACATATCACTTTTTAGTAATTTAAAATAACTTAAAACTAGCTTAAATTCACCCCTCGTTGGTTATATGGACCTGAAACAAACTTATTCACTACCATGCGATTATTTTTATTATTAAAAGTTATTATTAATAGTAACTTAAACTATTTTAAATTCACCCCCGATGATAGGTAGAGAACCTGGAAAGAACTTAATCACTACTTTATACAATTAGAAAAAAAATGCTAAGGCCGTCCGATAGCCTAGCAAACTCGCACTCTCGCACGCGGGTCTCTACCACTACCGACCAACCAATGACTCCTACCGAATGACAACTGATCGACTACCACCGACTCCTACCGAATGACAACTGATCGACTACCGCAGGGCGACCCAGCGCCCGTGAAGCATGGAGTAGGGGAGGGGGGGGGTGGTTAAACTGAAGAATCAATCCGTACCGCCGGGTGCCAACCAAGCTTCCAGGAATCTGCTTGATGCATTTTACATTTATTTTCAATAGAAAAGACAATACTCAAATATATGAACAAGGCCTGGGGGCCCGCTATAATCCGTTCCTAGAATTAATAGAAGAAATACATTAGGCCGAAGTAAAATAATGGTTTTTGGGTTTCTTTGATATCATAATGCATGGAAATATATCGATCACAATACCTATGGAAATATCAATATCAGGTTTATTGGGTTTAGTATATTTTCGCCACAAGTTTGGTATTTTCGGCAGTTTAGAAAACGGTCACACTGGTTCTGTCAGTTTGTCAGTTATTGATATCTGTGGTTTCTGGTAAAAGTCAGAAAATTGTTTCGATAGAAAACGTTCGTGTTTCAAAAAAGTAAATAATAACATTGGTTTTGTCATCAGAAATCCCTAATAAACTATAAAAACATATAATTTAGAATGGTGGGCATATATTTTTTCTCGTTTATATTCATCGTTTATTATCTTGATTTATTATAAAAAAATATTTCAAAATCTAACCTGTATGTTAATTTTCAGGCTCGAAATGCAGAAAAAGCGATGTAAGTCAGATTTTTTCAATAATGCTCATAAATATAACCTAACCTTTTCAAATTGCTTTCATAATTGAATATTTCGTCTTCTACTTGGTCTTCTACGTGTTACACTAATTATATTATGTGATTAATACGTGTGTATAGGATTTAACGCATTTTTTTTCCTTTCTACAATAGTGTTATTGTTATAGGACAACATTAGCTAGATGGCGAGCAGCTCAAGTACAAGAGACTGGTGGAGCTGTGAAACAGAGAAGACCTTTTCTAGCTTCTGAATGTAATGAACTTCCACAAGCAGAAAAATGGAGACTACAAATCATAAGGGAAATAGCAAAAAAGGTTTCACAAATACAAAACGGTTAAAAAACTTTAAATTATTTTACTACTTATGTTTAAGTGTGGTGTTTTTTGAATTACTGGTTCGAATTCATTTCATACAAAAATTGAATGCGTTGATTATTCTCTGTTCTTCATTTTCTCACATTAATATTTTAAATTACTTAGCAAATTACACAAAATGCACATTATGAACTGTTGCCGAAAAAAAATCATTTGTAACACCAAAAGAATGTTGATTTCTGGCGGCAATAAAAAACAAATGACAATGAAAGATTGTTTTATCAAACATTTAATGATTATTAAACATTTAAAATAATGTGTTTTTCTATTCATATTACATATCAAAAGTAAATAACATTGCTAACAAAGGCAAACTCACTACAAAGCTTATTCAAATTTTGATTTGATTCTAGACTGTGATTTTGTATACATTTTACATAGATCGGGGAAATAGAATATTTCTGGAAATGTTAAGATACATAGCTTTAGATGATACTACATTGCAGATTTCTGGAAATGTTAAGATACATAGCTTTAGATGATACTACATTGCAGATTTCTGGAAATGTTAAGATACATAGCTTTAGATGATACTACATTGCAGATTTCTGGAAATGTTAAGATACATAGCTTTAGATGATACTACATTGCAGATTTTTTTCCCTTCTCACAATGTAACAGTTTCCATTTGTATGTTTTATATTTTTTGTTTAAATAGCTTTATTTGAATAGGTAAGTTACTATTTATTGTGCCAGTATATTGCATAAATATACTAAACTAAGAAATCACTGCTGATGATTACTGACATAGAAATATTTGTATGTTATTCAATTTAGGTTAGCATACAGTTATTTTTAAAGTTTAGTCTATTCACAATTTAATGTTTTTATTTTACTTATTGTGCTAACTGTAGAGAATGGGTAATTTGAATTAAATTTTAATGTTAACAGCTTTTATATATTATATTACTATGTATCCTTGTCTGGTAATTGAGACATTTATATTATTGAGGTAATGTATCTATATGATTCAATCAATACACTTTAAGTAAACCATAACAATGGATGCATGTTTAAATTGTATGTTTTTTTTATAGCTGGATTGGGTGAATTTAGAATAAGAGATTTAAATGACGAAATCAATAAATTGCTTCGTGAAAAACGACACTGGGAAGAACAAATCTTGTCTTTAGGGGGTCCTGATTATGCTAAAGTGGGACCTCGAATGTTGGATCATGAAGGGCGTGAGGTACCAGGAAATAGAGGCTATAGATACTTTGGTGCTGCTAAAGAGTTACCAGGTAAGATCATAATTAGGGAATGCAATCCCCCAAGACCATGTCAATCCAGGTATTTGTGGGATCCAGCAGGGTGGACTTAGATATCTAATCAATCGTATAATAAAGACCTAATACCTCGATCTACCAACCTTGTTTTTAGAGTTTTAAATTTATACCTAATCAAACAAGTTCATTGGGACATTTTAAATGGTTTATTAATATACATACCTTTAGTTAGACATAGGTAAAATTTAAGTCAAAAATTGACAAAGAATAAGATAAGACATAAATTCACATAACAACTTAAATTTAAATAATAACGTTCACATGATAAACAATATTCTTGTATAATAAGCATCATAAGTTTAAACATTATTTTGGAAATAGCTTCGTAAAAAAGTTAAAGTATTAATTGTGTCGTCTGATAAATGGCTTCTGATATTGGACACAAGGTAACCAGCGGCTGAAAAAGCTCGTTCAGATTCCGTGCTGGTAGGCACAATAGTCATTAGCACATTGTAAGTGAATTGAAGGTCTTTTAATCCACCGGACTCGAAGTAATTCATTTCCTTCTTTATCAAAACCTCAAGGTTGCTCATATTGCCAGATCTAGGTTGTTGGGCTGTTGATCTCGAACTCTTCATACTAATCAAATGAAGTAAGTTCGAGTTCATCTTGAAGTGACATTGGTACTCCTGCTGCTGCTGCGTATGTCTCCAGATTAGCACGAGGAGTGTCGTCATCGTCATCGTAAGGATCATCAGCGTCAGCAGGAGCAGTGGCTACTGCGTTATTATCCGTGTCCGTGTACTCTAGCCTTTCGACTATAGTTTTGATTGCCTTGCGTATTACACTTTTTGAAGGTCGCCACGCGCAGAGTAACACGTATGAACTACGCTTTTCTATGTCAATCTATCGATCTATTTTAATTTTATGTAAAAATGAATTTTAGGTGTTAGAGAATTATTTGACCAGGCACCTCCAGCACCTCCACGTAAAACAAGAACAGAACTCATGAGGGATATTGATGCAGACTATTATGGATACAGAGATGATGATGATGGTTTATTGCTGCCATTAGAAAGAAAAGCAGAAAAAGAAGGTACATAAGGGTCATTCGATAAAATATATACATCTAGTATTCAATATGAGGAGATAAGTATCTGCCAGCTCGCTCTTTCTTTGACTTTTCCGTGCCCTAGCACCCAGAGCAGAGAGTCTTTGTTGTTCTAGCCTAGTTCATTTAGTTTTGATAAAATATATACATCTAGTGTTCAATATGAGGAGATAAGTATCTGCCAGCTCGCTCTTTCTTTGACTTTTCCGTGCCCTAGCACCCAGAGCAGAGAGTCTTTGTTGTTCTAGCCTAGTTCATTTAGTTTTGATAATTTTGATTTATGTTATAATTGTTATATATTTATAAAAATCCAAAAAACTCCAAGCTCCTTTTACAATATAGGAAATTCTCATTCAGTGAGATGGATGAGAATCAATCTTTATGAGATACATTCATATTATATTAACTATTATTGTTGTATAAAAATATAATGGTACATGATTTATTTTAGCTCGAGCACAATCAATAGCAGAATGGAAAGATAAAAAAGAAAGTGCGGTAATAGATGAAACTCCTACAGAAGATCCTGATGATATTTATTCTGTGGTTAGTGCATCTCTTGAATATAAATATTATTTTCGGTGCCACTATTTTTACGACCGGAATTGGCGGGAAAAGCGTTTTCCCGCCAAAAAGTGTCTATTTACACAACAAATTTTCTGACGTCGTCTATGTTTTTAGGTCATTTATAACCATAGAAAGCGCAGATAAATCAAAATACAAAAATATTTACCTTTATCATTTTTTCAATGGTCATAAAAATGCATCATGGAAACCAACTTGAAGAAAAAATAAATAATATCGGCATCTTATTACATTTACTTAATTTTATAAATCATTTTTTCATCGAGATCTACAATTATAACGAAAGTATAAACAAAGGTAAATATTTTTGTAACTTGATTTATCTGCGTTTTCTGTGGTTAATTTTGGTTTTCGTCTACGGTTGAGTCGTGTAAATAGTCGTAGCCTATTATTTTACTTCTTTGTTGATCTATTTACTTAACCTATATTTTTTTATGTATATAATAAGAACATACTTTCTGATATTACAATTTAATTTACTTTATATCATTTATTAATCAAAAACTATTTAGCCTTGCTAAGGCTTAACTATGAAAGTTTTGAATATCACTTAATAATAATAATAATAATAATAAACACTTCCTTGCACCCTGTGCAAGTGGCGAGTTTATTGCCGTATGGCAATTTCTTCCAACTAACCAGTGTTTCCAGCCCAGAGAAGCAATATTTGCGTGAGAAATAAATTTATCCTCTGCTGGGAATCGAACCCAGGACGCCCGCACAGAAACCGAACGGCTTACCAACTGTGCCACGGAGGTCGGCTATTAGTATTTGTATGATACTCGAATATCATATTTATACGTTATGATATTCATACTCGAATATCATATCTCGGTACTCTTAGATTTTTTGAGATAGAGGTTTTAGAGTTTTTCATCCTGATTGTTCGATGTTCTAAGTGAATGGAAAATGTGAAGAAAAAAAAGAAAACAAATCATATGATCGCAGAGTAGCCATAGCAATTTTAAACTAGTACTGCCTCAGAACAGACTATGTCTAGCGAGGCAGTAAAATTTCCAAATGTGTGAAAAAAAAATATTGTAAAACTGTAATTAGGTATAAATTAAATTGTATTTTGTTCCTTTGTAATATTTATACTGTTGGAAATATATTATTCATTCATTCATGCGTTTACTTATTAGTATTTGTATGATACTTATTAGTATTTGTATGATACTAGAAAAGTATTATAATAATGAACAATATATTTATGCGTTTTTATTCCTGTACTACTAAATTATAATTTAATTTTTCAGCAGGAAGATACTATAGCTGAAATTAATTCAGAAGCACTACAAGTACCACAAACTATATATACATCACATGTACCTGTTCCATCACAAAAAGATATTGAAGAAGCCTTACTTAGAAAAAAGAAACAAGAGCTCCTTGAAAAATATGGCTGCTTAGATGTGAAAATGGAAACACAATTCTGATAAATTTTAACTATACATTGTTAAATCAATTATTTTTCTGTGTTTGACTGAAACCTATGTAAATAATAGATTATCTGATAATATAGAATATTTTTTTTATAAATACATTGTTTACATTTATAGGTACCTACATATATTGCATTTATTTATTTATTTATTTATTAAAAGAAACACCAACAGAACATAGAAATACACATAAAACATAATATAGATAGTTAGAATCATCATAGTAGTTCCAATGCTCCAATAACAGGTGCTTACAACATAATGTAATAAGTATCACCAACAGAACATAGAAATACACATAAAACATAATATAGATAGTTAGAATCATCATAGTAGTTCCAATGCTCCAATAACAGGTGCTTACAACATAATGTAATAAGTATCACCAACAGAACATAGAAATACACATAAAACATAATATAGATAGTTAGAATCATCATAGTAGTTCCAATGCTCCAATAACAGGTGCTTACAACATAATGTAATAAGTATCACCAACAGAACATAGAAATACACATAAAACATAATATAGATAGTTAGAATCATCATAGTAGTTCCAATGCTCCAATAACAGGTGCTTACAACATAATGTAATAAGTATCACCAACAGAACATAGAAATACACATAAAACATAATATAGATAGTTAGAATCATCATAGTAGTTCCAATGCTCCAATAACAGGTGCTTACAACATAATGTAATAAGTATCACCAACAGAACATAGAAATACACATAAAACATAATATAGATAGTTAGAATCATCATAGTAGTTCCAATGCTCCAATAACAGGTGCTTACAACATAATGTAATAAGTATCACCAACAGAACATAGAAATACACATAAAACATAATATAGATAGTTAGAATCATCATAGTAGTTCCAATGCTCCAATAACAGGTGCTTACAACATAATGTAATAAGTATCACCAACAGAACATAGAAATACACATAAAACATAATATAGATAGTTAGAATCATCATAGTAGTTCCAATGCTCCAATAACAGGTGCTTACAACATAATGTAATAAGTATCACCAACAGAACATAGAAATACACATAAAACATAATATAGATAGTTAGAATCATCATAGTAGTTCCAATGCTCCAATAACAGGTGCTTACAACATAATGTAATAAGTATCACCAACAGAACATAGAAATACACATAAAACATAATATAGATAGTTAGAATCATCATAGTAGTTCCAATGCTCCAATAACAGGTGCTTACAACATAATGTAATAAGTATCACCAACAGAACATAGAAATACACATAAAACATAATATAGATAGTTAGAATCATCATAGTAGTTCCAATGCTCCAATAACAGGTGCTTACAACATAATGTAATAAGTATCACCAACAGAACATAGAAATACACATAAAACATAATATAGATAGTTAGAATCATCATAGTAGTTCCAATGCTCCAATAACAGGTGCTTACAACATAATGTAATAAGTATCACCAACAGAACATAGAAATACACATAAAACATAATATAGATAGTTAGAATCATCATAGTAGTTCCAATGCTCCAATAACAGGTGCTTACAACATAATGTAATAAGTATCACCAACAGAACATAGAAATACACATAAAACATAATATAGATAGTTAGAATCATCATAGTAGTTCCAATGCTCCAATAACAGGTGCTTACAACATAATGTAATAAGTATCACCAACAGAACATAGAAATACACATAAAACATAATATAGATAGTTAGAATCATCATAGTAGTTCCAATGCTCCAATAACAGGTGCTTACAACATAATGTAATAAGTATCACCAACAGAACATAGAAATACACATAAAACATAATATAGATAGTTAGAATCATCATAGTAGTTCCAATGCTCCAATAACAGGTGCTTAATGTGCATGCATTGATGTGCATGCGGTGACATTTCAAGTAGCGGATGCTGTACCCCAAAAAAAAATTTCTCCTCTGCTGGGAACTAGTACCAAAATTCTGCTGTATAAAAATAAATTGTATTCCACAAAATCATCAAATAATTACTAAATTTAGATTATCATCATTATAAAGGGATAAACCACCCAACACCCTGGTAAATAAAGTAACATCGCCCTTCCAAGCGATTGCTTTGTTTCAATGGAAGCAATGGCTTTTACTACTTGGCGAGAGAAGCAAATGCATAAAAATACAAATCTTTCTTCATAGCAAACAAAATATTGCATTATATTTTTTTTTAATGAATATGTCCTTGTTAAACAAGTACATGTACATCTTTTTACATTCCTTAATAAATCAAGCATAAACGCTTGTGCTATAGTTAAACGAAATTGATCGAGACAGTTAGGTTGCGATTCAAACTCGCCATCAATAGATTTCTGTGCCAATGCAATGGCAGCTTTGCCACAGAGCCATCTAAAACGATCGCTTAAAATTCAAACCAAAATGAAACTACACTTTCAACATATGTATTAAATACAATTTATGGAAATTTATTAACTGCACGCCGCTGCCATATTGTCATTTAATCTATGTTGTTTTTTATTAATCCAACTGTCGATTGCAGCATATATGTTCCATATACGGATTTACTCAGAATTCGGAGTAGAACATTTCGTGTGTGTGTGTCCCTTATAACTTTTGATCCGCTTAATTTAAATTTCAGAATATATAAATAGTTGTAAGCCTACAAAACTTTTAAACTCAGAATTTTGAATTTTTGTTTCAGTCAGGGGTTATCAACTTTTGAATTTTTACTTTATTTTTCCATATATCTCAGAAACCATTAAAGCTAGAATGCTAAAAATTGGTATGAACATAGACAAATACAAAATCTCAATTTTTGTTGTTTCAAAAAAATTCCAGAGTTTCTCAAACATTTATTATTTAGAGAAATATTTTTTTTATGATAAAATTGTGTTTAACTGCCTATATTTCCCAAGTTTTTAAAAATATCGAAACGCCAAAACACCCCAACTAGATAATTTAATTTTATATAAAAAATATTATCATTGTATTTGCACATCTAAAATTTTTTTTAAACAATTTTTATAAAAATTGAATTTAGTGATGACATCGCTTCATACAATTTGTATGGCTGTCGCCTATACACAATATCTAAGGAGACTTATTAGTTTGATACTTAATCTCCAAACATACAAAGGTACATACCATCATGCTGTTTTCATATTCCGGTTAGGAAAAAAGGACTGACCTCCATACTATCCTATCTTGACATACATATCTATATGTGTTGTATAGAAAACAAAATATCTTAAAATATTCAATAATTTGGATTTATGGGTTAATAGTTTGGTACTTATTCTTCAACTATACATAGTATCGCTATCGACAGTTGGATCTCATGTGTTACATGCAACTAGTTTAATAATTGTTTTCTTAATGTGTCATATTTTTTTACCATATTGTGTGTATGCGATATCGGCAACAGAACAGATAGGACAAGATGGAAAATGAAAGGAGTGGACTTACTGTGCCAACTGTTTTCTTCCTTTTCTCTGTAGCGTTAGTTCTTCCTTCTCGGCACTAGTTCAACAATATGATCACAAATTGTCTGTAAGAATATAATGAATACACGTGCGTATGCCGTGAACGTATTTAAAGGTTTTATAAAAGTGCGCACAGCGCTTGTACAACACGAGTGGTGTATGGAGACGCGTATTTGCGAGACTGAAGAATGTGGCTGGCAGAGGCGAGATTGTTGTTGCCACGTTCAGGTATGGATGTAGGTATGAAGAGGTTTAGGTATGTAAGGAAGATGAGGATAGGTACAATTGGGAAGTATCTGTCATCTGCGCCAACATTGTGTAAATATTTATTGATTTTAAATATTTCGGAATTTTTTTTTTTTTTTATTTATTTATTTATTTTATTTTTATAAAAATTAATTTACTAATGGATATGAAAACAGAGAGATATACCCTTCCAAAGGAGATCTGCATCTCATCACTTAGACCTTACTAGACAATATACTCTCTTTCATTGAAAAGAGTTATTTTTGTGGAGCTGACTGTTCCATGGGACACAAATATTCCAAAAGACCACCAATACAAGCTAAACAAGTACAAGGAACTGATAGATAAAACAGTTCAAAATGGCTTTAGCACAAATATATATGTCGCCTGTGCATGTGGGCCTGGATTCGTGAATCCAGTGAAACCACAATTGCCTTTCTCTTTTGATTATGAATCAATACCTAAGTTTTTAATTCATTGTTGAGTTCAACAAATAACAACAACATCAGCCTACTAAGAAAATACGAATTATCTCATTACATTCCTAAGTAAGCCTTAAAATTTTTTAAAACTTTGATACTTTTAGTGAGGTATGTAGGTACAAAAAAAATCACATAGGCAGGTTTATTGCCATTAGGTAATCTCTTCCAGGAAATGTGAAATTTGGTACCAAAATAAGGTATCTAAGAAGAAAAAGAAAATACAACAATAACCAGACTGATCATACCAACGAGGAAAGAAAGAAGGAATATCGTTCAAGAATTATTTGTGTAGATTGAGACAGAGTAACATTCATCCAAGAATAGCCATGATAATAACTCCATCCTTTCAGTTCTTTTAAAACATTTTTCTGTACACCATTACATTAGAATTGCTTTTCTTGTATTACATAAGAAATAAAAGTATTTGATGGCAAGTATCGAAGATAGTGGAAATCAGTCAATGAATTAATTGATTCCTTGACTAGTATTGTACATTTGTTTTAGACGTTGAATGAATGTGGGTTGACTAATATTATATTTATATTACTATCTATTAGACATCTATGGGACTCTAATTTTGGTGGGGGCCACGGAGATGCATATTTTTGCTGGAAATATGCATCATACAAATACCATGTAATACCATAGTTACAACCATCAGTAACACTACCAATAGTCCTACTCCTAGCGTCCTCGAGTGGTCTTAAGATCCCGCGAGTCCCGGGCAATGTGGCCACTGGCAATGCCATCAGCCATAGCAAATAGGAGAGGATGAACTGCGATTCTCTGGCGCCTCAAAACTGGAATCCCCAGCTAAGGGAAGGAAAACTCCAACAGAAAACCACCCGAGCCAGGTCTTATGCTACAACGTGCCTAGGGCTGAATGGCACCGGGGTTATATGGTGTCGCAAGCGTTGTGCCCTCCGGAAACCGGTCCGAATCCGGAGTGTAAGCAGGACTTGCCATGACGTGGGGCTCCTTTATGGTGGACCGTCTATTTCCCGTTACTTCCCTAAGGTCTGGAAGTTGCCTTGTCGACTGAAGGACCGTACGAACCAGATGAATACAAATAAACCAAAAAACCCACCTTTGTCCTCCCGAAAGGGGGGGCCTAGACTCGCCTACACAGGGGAGTCATTATCAACCGTAGCCGGAGGTAATACAGCTATTCCCGCCCGAAAGGGGGGACCAAGACCCGTCTGCAAAGGGGGGTCGCCAACCACGATAGAAGCATCCAATGAGGGGGAGAAGGGGAGACTGCTGCATGAAAGTGGTTCAGATTAATCTGCACCACTCGAAGGCGGCGTCTGCCGCATTACTCCTCCGCCTCTTAGAAAAAGGAGAAGATGTTGTCTTAGCCCAAGAACCATGGGTTGTCAAAAATCTAGTGGCTGGGTTAAAATCTAAAGACTACAGGATCTTCTATACAAACAATAATGGTAAGCCAAGGTCCTGTATTATGATAAAGAAGGAGCTCAATGCCTTTAAGGTGTCAGAGTTCTGCAACGAAGATATCACGGTGCTGGCAGTAGAACTTCAGTCCCACACCATTTGGCTGATTTCTGCCTACCTAGCACATGATCACGAAGAACCGCCCCCTCCAGGTATCCTTCAACAAGCCATACATAGAGCAGAAGATGAGAGGATACCTTTGGTGACAGGTGCAGATGCTAACGCACACCACACAATCTGGGGCAGCACGGACACAAACGAGAGAGGTGAGTTACTTTTTGAATATATTTTATCAAATAACCTCGAAATTTGTTAACCTCGAAAGTTCTAGAAATAACAATTGCCAATGAATATGCTGCCCAATATGTAAAATAATGGAAAGTCTCAGCTGACCACTCCTTCTCTGATCACCAGTACATTGAATTTAACTTAAACTTTCAGAAACCAGATAGAGTCATGTACAGCAATAGAAGGAACACACAATGGGATAAGTACAACACTGTCCTCAGTGAATTTCTTTCTGAAATACCAACCAAACCCTCAACAACAGAAGAATTGGATAACATGTTAAAGACCCTTATCAATGTTTGTAACCAAGCCACCAGGGAATGGTGCCCGGTGCGTATAGCTAAAGGGAGAAAAAGACCACCATGGTGGACAGAAGAGATAATTGCCTTAAGAAGGGAATGTCGCAAACTATTTAACCTAGCCAAGAAAAACAATGAATGAGAAACTTATAAGGCTAGTCAAAGAGTTTTTAAGAGTAAAGTAAAAACGGCAAAAAGAACCTCATGGGAAGATTTCTGCACAAAAATTGAAACAATCCCTGAGGGAAACAGGATTCGCAAAATCCTAGCTACGGATCCAGAGATGCCTGAATATATAAAGAAAAACGACGGCAGCTGGACCTCAAGCAGCTCTGAAACATTAGAGCTATTAACAGAAACACACTTTCCTGGATGTAAACTCGACATGCCTAGGGAAACCCTCCGCCCGATAGGGGGGGCGCAGACCCACGTGCAAAGAGAGGGCATGCCTGAGACAACAAACCAAACCAGGAAACAGAAAAATTCCCAGAAATTATTTAATACAGAAATGATTGCTTGGGCAATTTACGAGTTTGAACCATACAAGTCGCCAGGTCCGGATGGTATCATTCCAGCGGAACTGCAAGCGGCCTCGGAGACTGTCATACCCTGGTTGGGGACAATCTTCGAAGCATGTATAGAACTCTGTTATACCACCAAATTATGGAGAGAAGTAAAAGTGGTGTTCATACCCAAGGGTGGAAGAACATCTAATAATACATCCAAGGATTTCAGACCAATCAGTCTATCCTCGTTTGTCCTTAAAACGCTAGAAAGACTCATAGAAACCAGAATAAGGGGTAAAATAGAACCTTCAAAGTGGTCAGAGTCTCAACATGCGTACAGCAAAGGGAAATCTGTAGAAACAGCATTACATACCCTGATACACAGAATCGAGAAATCGATGAAGTATAAAGAGTACACACTGGTCTCCTTCCTAGACATAGAAGGAGCCTTTAATAACATTAAATATGAAACAATGACTCAGTCTCTGAGGAAATTGGGGATAGAGACTTCGCTCATAGAATTTATCGACAATATGTTGAGAAATAGAGTTATAAACTCAGAACTTGGGGGCTCAAAGATAAAAAGATACCCGGTGAAGGGAACACCCCACAAGGAGGCGTTCTATCACCTCTTTTATGGAATCTAGCCCTAAATAAACTGTTGATGGAGTTAGACGACACCGGGGTCGGAGTAATCGCTTATGCAGATGATCTCGCCATAGCGGTGTCCGGTAAGATCCTCAACATACTCTCATCTCTCTTACAGAGGGCACTAGACAGGATAACTCAGTGGTATAATAATAGTGGGTTGGGAGTGAACCCAAAGAAAACAGAGTTGATCCTCTTTACAAATAAACGGGTAATCCTGGCATTTACATTGCCAACCCTAGAAGGGGTGACATTAGAGATCTCAAAGCTAAATACCTAGGTCTGATCCTGGATAGAAAACTGAGCTGGAAGCCCAACACGCAGGAAAGAGTACGGAAAGCTACAAATGCACTGTACACCTGCAGAAAGATCGTGGGAAAACGGTGGGGACTACACCCCAAGATAACCCACTGGATGTACAAGGCGGTCATAAGGCCAGTCATGATGTACGGTGTGGTGGTATGGTGGCACTGCTTGAAGAAAGGAGTGCACCTAAAAGAGCTGGCAAAAGTTCAAAGACTAGCAGAAGTGACAACCACTGGCTGTCTGAGAACTACACCATCAAAAGCCCTTGACACCATCCTGCATCTGATGCCGCTTGACCTCCTAGGAAAACAAATGGCAACGAAAGCTGCCATAAGAATGAATTGTGTCAACCCTTGGAGGGAGACACACATTGGACACTCCATGGTTCTTCAGGAGTTCAAAAAGCCATCCGAAGGTATCGACTATGTCATTCCCAAGCCTTTCTTCGAGAACAGGTTCTCAACCCAAATCCCCTCGCGGGAAATGTGGAAGGAGAATCTGATCCGTCACGATGAAGCTCAGGTGTTTTTCACTGATGGGTCAAAACTGGAAGGTAAGGTGGGCGGAGGAGTCTTTTCGGAGCAATTAAATATTAATATTTCTTTCAGGTTGCCGGACCACTGTAGTGTTTTTCAAGTAGAGATCTTGGCAATCCAGGAAGCAGTAGAATGGATACAAGGCAATACAGTATCAAACAGCATTGTCCGTATTCTCACAAACAGCCAAGCGGCTATTAAAGCCTTAAAAGGCGTAAGTACTACTTCTAGAGTGGCCCTGAACAGCCGCAACATTTTAAATGGGGCAGCGGAGCGGTTCAATCTACAGATTTTTTAAATTTTCTCTAAAAACCATGGTTTTATAATAGAAACATATCTAAACGATTAATATCATGTATTTCTAGAATGAGAATTGGCCATTGTTCAATTGCCTCCCATCTGTATAGAATTAGAGTTCTAAATAGCCCACTTTGCCAGTGTGGTGATGAGGATGAGACAATTGATCATGTATTTTTTAACTGTAAAAATAATTCCGCCTTCAAAAATATATACAAACAATTAATTAAAATCACTCACCAATCTCCACTTAATATCCAACATCTTTTGTCTCTTAATAATTCACGTGTACTGTCCGTTATTTCAAAATTCCTTTCATTGAATGACATAAATTTATAAAAAAATTAACTTTTCTCCTCTGACATGAAATAATTGGCACATAGCACTCTTTACAGGGTGAATTGCCTTAAACAAAAAAAAAAAAAAAATCATGTGGGTGCCGGGTCACAGTAATATAGCGGGGAATTGTAGGGCAGACGAACTTGCCAGAGCAGGTACCCTGTTATCTCTAGACAATATCAAACACAGACCTGGAGTCCCCATGGCAACATGTAAACTCCGGGTCAGTGAGAAAATTATTGCTTGTGCTGACCAAAGGTGGTCTGAGGAGAGCACATGCTCCATTGCCAGACAAACATGGCCAAAATATGATCTCAGAAGAACCAGAGAAATACTCTCGTTCAGAAGAGACTCACTCGCCAGAGTCATATCAGTATTAACGGGACACTGGGTTATAGGAAAGCATGCCAGAAGGCTAGGGCTGGAGGCATACGATTACTGCAGAGCATGCCAAGACGAGGAGGAGGAGGAGACGGTGGTCCACTTCCTCTGTCACTGTCCTACTCTCTCTAGAATTAGGAGAAGCTCCTTGGGAAGTTTCTTCTATGATGATTTAATTGACATAGCGTCGGCCGACATTGCAGACATTCATTAACCGCTCAGGCTGGTTCAAGGGGGATGAGTGAGTGGGAGGACAGCCCCAATGCGGTATCACAAAGGGCCAATTGGCCTAAGTGTGTTCTCCTCAAGAACTGCCACCCGCAAAAAAAAAAAATCTATTAGACAAAATTGAGCAATGTTTTCTTTTTTGTGGAATTGTGCAACATGATTTCTCTGAAGGACGGGGTAAATCTTTACCCAAAACTCTCATAATACCTGATACCCTGGATAAATGAATATTGCAAATAGAGTGCTAATTATCTTAGTGAGACCTCACTATTATCACAATGCTCTTCATTTTTACTATGAAGTTCTTCTGCAATTATTATTATTTAATTCTTCTGTACACCTCGAGATCTTCAAAAAAAAGCACACAAGAGATGCATTATTAGCTTTTTTTCCATGTTAGTTGCTGTTTTTCTTCTTTAGAAATTGGTATTTATTTTTATCAAAACATGTCATCAAACATAAAAAATGAATTATAAGAAAGGGTATAAATCAATAAAAAGACATTTCAACATATAATATTTTTTTTTATTTTTTAATTATTGCCAGGCAATCATTAAGTCTTTTGAAGCCTTATAATATTTATATCACCAAATAAACAAAGTCACATTTCAAATACTTTTGAAATCAATCCTCTATTCTAAAGGATTTATTGGAATGGCGGAATGTTTGGGTTACATGCATTTACCAATTATATTATTACTAATGATGACATCATGGATGACATTATATTACAAACATCTGAATGATAAATTTTACTTTCTAGCTAATTAAATCAATATTTTTATCTAAATTTAATTTTACCATATTAATAGGTATGTAATTTTTTTTAAGAAATAGGAAGAATACAATAATATGTAGGATAAATAATTTATCGAGAGTACTTTTACAAGGAAAGGATTATGTATTTTAACTCTGTTATCAGTTAAATTTAAACACATTTTAGTTAAATTTGAAATTATTTTGCAATAAAATACTTTATATAATACATGCACTAGATAATTTATTTAGATATTATGTAAAATTGTATCAAACAGAAAATATAAAAATACTGATAAAATGTATAAATGACGTTAAAAAATATTTTAATTAGTTTCTTTATACTGATACTAGTTTGTTTTTCTGAGATTGTCTTAAAACAAACATAATTTGACTGCAAGTGAGTCTAAAATATGATAATGCTACACAGAAAAGACAAAAGTGTTTTTTTTTTACTCTTAAATATCTTATTTACATAACTTCAAAAAGTTCTACTCTTTTCTAGAAATATAATATAATGGATTATAAGAATAGCACATTTAAACATTTTGTATATAATAAATATTATACAAATCAGACTGATTTGGTGTTTACCTGGCCAAACTAAATTTAAATGTTTAATTTTCCATTATTCTGTTGGCTGTTTATTTATTTACATATCTAAAGATATATGAAAAATTCATTAATTTGTAGTATTTTCAAAATAATGATCATTCATTTGTAGTATTTTCAAAATAATAATCATTCATTTGTAGTATTTTCAAAGTAACGAAAATTATTATTGTATCATTTATAAATGATTGATTAAAAGTGAAAATAAAAAAATCATAAGAAATTTTTGTGTACCTAGATACAGACCATGTCCCTGTTATTAGGGTAGGCAGAGGAAACCAAGTGCCATACACTTTTATCTTTGATTCCTTCTTTCAGAATATTGTTCACATGGTCGAGTCAATGTTTTCTTGGCTGGCCCCTAACTCTCACTCCTCCCCTTTCAACTGCATAAATTTTCTTTGTCAGTCATTCTTTCTATATGACCAAATCACCAAGGTGTGTATACTTTCATTCTGTTCACAATATATTTCTTCAAGTTACACTGGGGTCTTATATCCTTGTATCTTATTCTGTCATAAATAGTTTTTTATGTGTTCTTCATGTATGTGGCATTTATTTTAATATTTATGTAGATGATTAAAAATAACATATAAATTAGAATTGATTTTGCTATTTTTAAGAAGACTTCCATTAAAAAATATATAACTATGGCAAAAAATACAAACTTATGCACACAATGCATGTGGTCAATTTTTTTTTCTAACGGGATATTTAATAAAACAAAAGTAATAATTTATCCATCTATTGTAGTATGTACAATAATGATTGGTATATACCATACTTAAATTATTTTGTGCCCACAAAACTAATAATAAGAATCAAAATGACTTTTTTGTTTAAACAGTGATATTTTAAGATTTTGTGATATTCAAATATAAGTTTTACAGCCTTATTCATAGTCCAACTGTCGATTCGTTCATGAGAATTCAATTCTCTTAATGAATCAACATTATTAAGCCAAGATGCGTGTACGAAGGAAAATTTTGTATGGTGTAGTGGACTTTTTGCATGCTAATAACACCAACTAGAGGCCTCGCAGCATATATGTTCCCATACATGGATTTACTCAGAATTCAGAGTACAACATTTTATGTGAGTTTTGTGTGTCTGTGTGTGTGTGTCTGTCTGTCCCCCCCTTATAACTTTTGATCCGCTCAATTTACAGAGCCCAAATAAGAAGCTTACAAAACTTTTATACTCAGAATTGTGAATTTTTGTTTCAGTCAGGGGTTATCAACTTTTGAAATTTTGGTTAATTTTTCAATATATGTATCTCAGAAACCATAAAAGCTAGAATGCTGAAAATTGGTATAAACATAGACAAATACAAAATCTCAAATTAGTTTTTTCAAAAAAATTCCAGGTTTTCTCAAACATTTTTTATTAAGAAAAATATTTTTTTTATGATAAATTTATGAGTTTAACTGCCTATATTTCCAAACTTTATAAAATTATCGAAAAAAGCCGAAACACCCCAACTAGATAATTTAATTTTCTATAAAAAATACTAACATTGTATTTGTACCTCTCAATTTTTTTTTAACAATTTTTAGAAAAATTGAATTTAGTGACGACATTGCTTCATACAATTTGTATGGCAGTCGCTTATACACAATATGTAAGAAGACTTAATAGTTTGATAGGTACTTAATATCCAAACATACATACAGAACCATCATGCTGTTTTCATATTCCGGGTAGGAAAAGAGGATTGACCTCCATACTGTCCTATCTTGACATACATACCAACATGTGTAAAATTTTTCAATAATTTGGATTTATGGGTTTATAGTTTGATTCTTATTCTTCAACTATACATACTATCGCTATCGACAGTTGGATCTCATGTGTTACATGCAACTAGTATATTTTAATAAAGTTGTTATGATAAAAATACAAAGTATTTATACCATGGGGGTATAATAATTTATACCTTTTTATTCATAGGATATATACAAATAAAAAAAAATACCATATGCCATTTCCCTATTAGGGGTAGGCAGAGAGTACCGAATGCCAGACTCCTCTCTCTTACCATACATTTCTCACTTCATTCACGTCCATGCATCTTCTAAGACCTCTACTTTTCATTCCTCTTTTATCATGATGCCTTACATATATATTTTTGTCAGACAGTCATCACTCATTCTTTCATGTGGCCAAACCACCTTAGGGCATTTATTTTCATCTTACGATATCTCTTTCAAAGATACATTCTCATCTAATATCCTCATTTCTTATTCTATCATACATCATTTTACCACACATTCTTAGTGACCTCATTTCAACTGCTCTAATTCTATTTTCATGTGCCTTCTGCCATGTCTCACTAGCATTACATTAGAGTTGGTACGACAATATTATTGTGTACCGTGAGCTTGCTTGCCTCGAAATAATTGGGTCAGCCATTACAGATCTTAATGCACCATTCACTCATTACCGGCCGTTACTCTACTTTCAATATATTTTTCCAGTTTTCCATCATGCTGAAACATGCTACCTAAGTTATTCTAATACTAAAAAACAAATCAGATATATGAACAAGACTGCTAAATGTATATATATATATGTATATGTATATGTATATATATATATATATATATATATATATATATATATATATATATATATATATATATATATATATATATATATATATATATATATATATATATATATATATATATATATATATATATATATATATATATATATATATATATATATATATATATATATATATATATATATATATATATATATATATATATATATATATATATATATATATATATATATATATATATATATATATATATATATATATATATATATATATATATATATATATATATATATTATTAGATATCAACTTAAAACAATATTTCACCTACAATTTAAACAAAACTTTAATACAATATTAAATTCAAGCATAATGTTGTCGATAACTAAGAGCGTATTATTATGACCTTTAATGAGAATTCATTAAATTGTATTGTTTTATTAAGTTTTCTGAGAGAATTAAGTGCTACACATAACATAATCATATTTACTTACCTAATTATGTATATTGATGCACCATGAATAAAAATGTAGATACACAGAATTCAAAATATTTGTGTAATCACAATATAAATGAAAAATTGACTCAAAAATGAATTATAATTGTGATAGGTATCTTAAATCCGATGAGTATACAACAAGTAGGTATGGTCTAATAAAAACATATTTTTTTACATAATCTAAACTGCATATTTATATTCAGTACTACCTATATTTTAAATAACCATAATATTGAATTTATACAATGCAAGAAACAATTATTAATCCATGAATTGAATTAAACTGTGACTGTAAGGCTATTTAGAGAAAATTAAAACAGTTCACCATTATTCTTTTCAATATACATAAAATATTTTTTCAATAAACTTTGGTACATAAATATAAAATATTATTGTAAAAAAAAACACAAAGGACTTGAATAAGTTTCATTAATAATAATATCTGAAATAAAATTTTATCAAAATAAATGCATATTCGTTGTGAGTGAAAAATTTTGGAACTTGAAAAATAATATAAAATATATATATATATATATGGATGGGTGGATGGCAGAGCGGTTAGCGCGCTGGGTTAGTTATCCAGTGGTCGCGAGTTCGAATCCTGCCTCGACCGATCTCGTTCACCTATAGGACAAGCATTTATGCTTAGTTTAGGGAACGTAGGAAGATGTATATGTACTTGTTTAACAAGGACATATTCATTTTTAAAAAAAAAAAAAAATATATATATTTATATATATATATATATATATATATATATATATATATATATATATATATATATATATATATATATATATATATATATATATATATATATATATATATATATATATATATATATATATATATATATATATATATATATATATATATATATATATATATATATATATATATATATATATATATATATATATATATATACATGTCATATACATTTAATAATACATAGTACCTACTTGGAATATGCAAGGAATACTGTTAATTCTGCTCAATGTTTCGGATTATGCCTAACATATCTTTTTCATTGTAAAATAGTGATTGAATTCACATAAATCAGTCAAGTAAAAGGTGTTTTCTTATTACGTTAATAAGATAACAAAACACAGTGTTAATAAAATACTAAAAATAATTTTACTGTAAATTGTTAATTTTCCAAGAACCTGTCAATGCAATGTTTCAATTATGAAGGTATGATACTGGTTTCAATATTGTGAATGAGTATTAAAAATATATGTATAATAAAATACATTCATCAACATTTCTTTTACTTGATAAGTATGAAGCAAAAGCATCTTATTATATAATAAAATATTGTTTGTTATAAGAGTAAAATTATAAAAACACCATCATATTCTCTTTATTTACTAAATATGGAACAAAGAAGTAAACATTTTTAATAATTTACTTCCTCAAAAGTTTTTGAAATTAAAAACCACAGCAGTAGGAATATATCAATAACTACAATATAACTTACAAACTTCATTGTCAATAAAAATATAATTTGACTCCCAACAGGGAAAAAATTCCAATGTTTGCGTATATGCAATTAAAAAATATATTCAATTTACATACACATTGGTACATGTAGGTAAACAAGCCAAAAATGAAATAATATTTCTGAAGCAGTTCAGAGGTGACATTCTGTACAAGACACTGTCACCTACAAGGATTGTTTACAAATAAATCAACTTCTCAATAGATGGCGTTACAAAAAGGTTTCTTCGTTACTTCATAGATGGCAATAGTATTATTTCGTATTATTCAGGTGAAATGTTTACACTTATTCAAATATATAGAACTTTCATAAATTACATTGATAAGGGAACTCAATAAGAAGGCATAATTGGTGAACGTTGCGCAAGCGCATAAAGTGATCACGTAAACCAGGCGATGACAGGTCGTAAGCCCTGTAGGTGCCTGAGTTCCTGGTTCTTCTATAATATCCCAACTTCGTCTCTATTGAGATGTTATTGTCAATAAAAATATAATTTTATTGTTTATTTTTATTTAAATGTTGGCATGACTTGTGTGATTCGCTTCATACGTTTTGCCGATTCTTTTTATTCGTATGGATTTGCGTCTTTTATCCGTAGGTATTATATAGGTACTCTTTGGTAGAGTTTTAAATGTTATGCAAGTATTTTTTATATTCCTACTTCTATGATGCAAGGCTAAGTTTTTAAATTTGTAAATAGTTTAAAAACTGTCATTGAATTAGGTACATCAGTTATCCCATTATTGTTACATACATTTTAAAATTTTGTCAAACTAAAATATTTCCACATTAGTCTTGTAAATAGGTTATGAATACTACTTATGTACAAAAAATGCATGGTATAAAATAATATTAATTAAATGTAAATGGACTTTCACATTATACATATATGTATAGGTACATATATACTTATAAATAAAATAACACAAGTAATACATATTTATTAAACTGCATTACTTAATGAGATTGAAAAATATTGTATTTCATACAATATGATTGACTAATAACTATACTATGTATATACATCAATTTCAGTGTATGGCCTATTTAATTTTAACTCATAAATATTACATGATTCATTGCACTGTTAAAAATAACATAAATGAAAAAAATTAAATGACATAAAACTGGACAGAGTAATAAGTCTTTATTTGCTCATATAAAAAAACTAAATTGTAATGAAAAGTAACTACAAAATATTAAGACTTCAAGAGTTGATTCATTATATTATAATAAATTTATTATTTTTTTCAAAAACGTTCCTACATAAAAGCTGATATTCGTTCAGTAAATATATAACTCTATAACTATCATAGAATATATGTGTAAAAGTTATTGTTCACCTGGAAATCTGATTATTAATATTACACATTGGTTAATATTCAAAGTATGACTTTAGGCATTGGCTAATATTAATAGTATGATTTTTTATGTATTACAAGAGAAATTAAACTAAATCATTAGGTTATTTAAAATAAAATTTTAAATATAATCATTGCATAATGTACACACAATGTTCAGAGAAACACATAAAATAAAGATGCTTACATAATAATATCGTCATGGTTTCTCATTATATTTTGGGATAAATATTAGTAGGTATAGCGACACAAAAATAAAATTGCACTAGAGAACCCCCTGCGTCTTCCTTCATAAACATATTTCAGATATATAATTGTTGATATAAACAGAATTACGAAGACACTTTAATCTTTTACCAAGATCGAATGAATGCAAATAGATCGCTCTATATGATATAGAATTTCACGAGACTATCACATACACACAACACACACCTATGCACATACAAACATACCCACACACCTACACATGATTATTGAATTTTGATATCCACACACACACACACACACGATTATTGAATTTTGATATCCATAAATTGACTGTAATTAGTTATATGATAGTATTGTAAGCTTTTAATTTATTAATGGAGAAGATATTTGATTGTTAATATTTTTATACATACCTACTTGTTAGCTTCAATTCAATAATGATAATAAAAAAAATTAATAATGAATTAAAAAAATTAAATGTTATAATTTGTATACATGTATTGTAACGTGAACGTAAGCTTGTAAAAATATACTCAGGCTTGTGCAATTTTATCTTAATTCTACTATACCTATAAAAGCAACATTGAATGTATTATTAATTTGTATTTTAATGAAGATTGGTGTAATATTAAATATTTCAAAAAATACATCTTATTTTCCCTAATAAAAAAAATAATACAATACATATCATTAGATTAAAATGTTGTCAATGTAATGTACAGTGGACCCCCGGAAATCCAACCCCTGTCTAATCCGGTGCCTCCTGTAATCGGACGATTACATGAAAATTCTTCGAAACACAATTGTTCGAATGCGTAATTGTACGAATAACAATTTTTCGAAAATCAGTTATCAGAATGACAATTGTCCGAAAGCAAATTATTCGAACTAACATTTGTTGGAAAACCAATTAACCGAATTTAATATATTTTTGTGTCATTATGTTGCCTCCTTTGACATATTTGTTGCCAGTAAAATATATTCGAAGAAGATTATTATTACTGTTGTATTATTGTTGGGTACGTATGTTTGCACATTTTTAATAACTGATGTTTGACAGCGCGGGATAGCCTAGTTTGTACACCAGTTTATGTTTATCTAGTATTCACACCAATTTAGTTATTTTATTTTAATATTATACTTACTTTTTTTAATATATAATGCAACTGGCTCACGCCAGTCGCAATTATGACTACAAACAAACCTTACCAATCTATTTTTACCAAAGTTTTGTAGGTTTAGGTTTAAAAAATAGGTGTACATCCTAGGATATCTGACAGCGCGGTGCGTCGCCATGTTGTTTATTCCATAGATTTTTACTATACATAATATACTATGTAGATGTACTACTCCGTGCAAAAAGTGTGTCATTTGTTTTCGATTCATACAAAATTTGCTAACTACGACATCTAGTATATTATAATAAAAATCTATGGTTTATTCCTCTCACAATACTACCAACATGACGTCATAAAAATTTGAACAATTGTAAATTCTGATAATTGTGTGTTCGGAAAATTGTTTTTCGAAAAAATGTGATTCGAATAATTGCCATTCGTAAAATTGATTTTCGTAAAATTGAGCATTCGAATAATTGTTTTTCGAATAATTTTCCTGTCACCAATCGGACATGCCTATAACATGTACATAATGTAGTATGTATGTCTATTGTGCTGTTTAATTTATTAAATTTCACATGTTATGTTTTGTAGTACAACATATAGAGTCTTACTATTTTTTAATGTTATTTGTTGGATTACAAGGTAAACTTTTTGTCCGGACTACCGGCAGTACTCTATAATTCAGCAAATTCAATCATCCGACACCGCCTTGCAAAACGTTTGTCAGATTACCGCTGGTCGACTGTAATAATAATATACACAATAATTGAATAATGTATTCAATAGACAAAGTATATACATATAGGGGTTTGTGACTATACATATGTATTTTAAACTCTTATGCCTAGTAAAATTGAATAGCCTCAATGTCTTACAAAAAAGATTAAATACTTTAATATAGTAATGCGTTGTAAACTCAAAATATACATAAATGTATGTAAATGCTTATTTTTTATATGTTTCTGCTGACAAAAGTGCAAATAATTAGACTCAGTATTATTTAATACATAATATTATGTATGCATATTATTTGTAAACATTAAAAATAATACATAATATAGCGATATAATATGAAAAAAATTGGATACACTGATAAACATATGTACGTAATTAATGAATAAGGGTATTCAACTAATCACACAGCTGGACATAATTTATGATCGAAACAAATTTTGTTGCTTTTCATCGTTTTCAAAGTCACTCCAAGCGTTATTTAGTTCCATAAATATTAATTTAGCTAAATTCTCATTTTCTGTGCCCATTTGCTGAAAAGAAAAAAAATAAAGTTTGTTCAATGATATCAGTGCAAAGGGTCTATTAGACATATATACTCAACCCTTGATACTATTAACTGTTTTTTGTTCCATTGCAGCGTATGTCTTACTTACAAAACTGCACTGGTCTGTTTCCTATTAAAACCAGCTTGACATTTTGACCGAAATTCAAATTTGGTTTGAGAATGCCCAAATGAAGAAAGTTACGTACACACTGATAACTCCAATTTGATCCATATTCTTATTTTATAAACACGGATCAAGAGTTAAACCGTGATTCAACTTAAATATCAAATTGAACTAGTGACAGGGGTAGTTTAACACTGGTTCAACTTGATATTTCACATTTTGAATAATAAACGTTTAAATAATATTGATAGGTTTTTTAACATCAGATATGAAAAAAACATTAAAAAATCGATTTAATCCATTAGAATTATAGATTGACGTTGAATTCAAACAAAAATTATAGAATGTCAAAAAGTGCAATATCAAGTGTTTGACAGAACTATTGTGAGGCGTGCACATGTTGGTTCTCATACTGTAGTCATGAGAACCAACTTAACAAAACTAAATTCTATTCTGTCTTTTGAAATATATCTCAAAATCGAGATCAAATGATATAGGATTCAAATATTTTTATAAATAAGGTTTCAGTTGAACGTGGAATAAGACTCAAGGTATTTTTATATATAACACTTAGTATTTTTTATTTCCATGAAAAGATACGAGTCTAAAATTTCATGATTCAATGTTTGCTAGAAGAAGACACAGAAAAAAGGAAGAAAGGGTACTTCATTTCGCAATTATCTGATCTCCGAATTGCCCCCAGTGACCTAAGAAGATTGATTGAGATTGTTCGATGAGCAGATGAAACTAAATATTAGGTATCACTTATATCAACTCAAATTATAATCTAAGATGCAACTGTCACAATCAATTTATTCTACTAAAGAATAACTGTATCTATGATATCATAAATAGATACTCTTTATTTTGCTTTAAATTCTATACAAACAGTAATAATTGAAGTGCATTGTATATTTTATCATAATCATGACTTTAAACTCTTTCTTGTGGTTAATTTATATACAAATTAAAAAAAAATAAAACCTTATCAGGATGCACAGCAATGCATGCCTTCCTATAGGCTTTCTTGACATCAGCTGGATCCACTAACGCGCCCATATCACATCGCTTCCATCGGCAGTTTTCCCACACAATGGTATGGAGCGAACATAATAATGCTCGAATATTGGATTTCTTTCCCTCCGTCTAAAAAATCAATAAATATACATTTTTTTAAGAAAATATGTGATTATAGGCAATACGTACAACTTATTATCTGAGGAATGCATTTTTAACCCAATTAACATGAGTAGGAAAAAGTACTTGCATTACCTACAGACGGACAGTATTTCGCGACGTACATACAATTTATTTAATTTAATTTTAATTGAATATAATAACGGTAAAAAATCTAACAATGTAGATATATCATAAAAAGATAAACAAAAGATCACATATACTCAAAGAAATTGAACACTTCATAACATAAACACAAGATAAATAAAGATGATGAAGATGTTACTGTGGTTATCTCCAAATAAAAAAGTAGATGGCGTCATCAATATGTCACGTGATCCTTCCGGCATTTGATGTAGATAAGGAATATGTACCTACCGACTGTGTATTGGTAAGGATCAAATTCAAAGCAGAATGTTCGGCGCAACAAAATAAAGTGAACTGGCGCAGTATCCCTCTTGCCTATGCGCATACAAACGCCCTTACAAATGTAAATCCGTGGGAGGATGTAAATTTGTTCGGTGATGTTCGATGAATTACAATAGTTAAAATTCTTAATTTTTTAAATAATTTAACAATTGTTTTGCTGATACACCAACAGATGTCTTGAAGTAAAATGTATGAGAGTAATATTCATACAATTTTTGTCACAATCTAGTATGAATTTACTGAGATATGAAGGTTCACAATTGGGTTTAGCATGAGGGCATGTATAGATGACGCTCGGCGTTTAGGCAAGCGGCTTGTGGCCATTTATACATGACACTCGTCTTAAAAAGGTTAATATTAAAATGTGCAGTAAAATATGATATTGTCAATTAAATCAAAATAAATAATCACCCAATCTAGAATAATTAGTTTTTCTGGATCCATATCTTTAACAACCTCTTCCTTCCTCATTTGATTGATGGTACGAGGTCCTTGATCTTTTCGAGCTATAAACTCATATCCTTGACTGCCTAAAAGGTCTCCAAACACATCACCAGATTTCTTTGTTTTTTCGGTAGACGGTGGTTTTGGTTGCTCAAAATGAGATCGACTGTAATTTACAACACAAAATGAGATTGAATGTAATTTACAACACAAAATGAGATTGAATGTAATTTACAATACAAAATTAGATTGACAACACAAAAAAAATGGACACATGCAAATCTATATTATTTTATAGATTAAAACAATAATATTTATTTAAATTCATTTCTCATGCAAATATTGCTTCTCTGGGTTGGAAACACTAGTTAGTTGGAAAAAATTGCCATGTTTATGAACTGGCAATTTGCGCAGGGTGCAAGGAAGTGTTTATTATTAATATTACAATATTATTTACAGTGAAAAATCAAGTCTCTAAAATTAAACATTCTGCTTGGATATCACATTTTTCTTTCAAAATCTACAATCAAAGTTTCATGTTTGCTATCCAGATGTTTTTGAATAAAAGAAAAAATATTAAATACTAATCCTTAAGTCCAAATTATAGAATAAATATTATTTTGACAATTCACTGTCTTGGTTATCTTCGAAGTGTAGAGAAATGTAATAAACATAATATTAAAATAAATGCAACATAATATTATTCCTAATTAAGTAGTGAAAATGTCGAACATTTTATTCGGAAGAGGAAAAACAAATAATTCTTCATTAGTTGTCATATAGCATATTATGGGAATATGTGTAGGTACTGTAGGGTCAGATATTCCAATAATCCAGGAAAATACATCGAGGTAAGGTAGCCATTTCAAAATATGATACATGATGGTCTGCAGGATGTGCCAGAAATTTTATGAAATCTCACATAATTAGTTTATGAATGATTGTATGTAAATTACTCCTGAAGGTTCTAATTAAGATGTTCGTTTAGTACCGCTAACAATGTTAACGTCAAAATAGTAATTAATGCGAAGTTCATCCGTGTCTACATGCGTCTCTTTTTCGTATATAGCGCTGTCTCTTTCCCCCTCTTTGAAACCATGCTCAAGACAGCGGAATAGCTGTCTTGAAGCAATCTCATCTTCTATACCTACATTTCGAAACCGGTCTTGAGATCAAGCTCCATGACTTGTATCTTTAATACCATTTTGGTTGAGAATGTGTGCTCAAAGCCAGTCTCAAGCTGGAGAATGATTTTATAATTCAGGCCTTAGTGGATATTACTCATTACAAAACTTAATTTTCATTACAAGTGTTCATAAGTTGGAGTATACAATTTATTTTATTCTATTTTTTATAATTTGTTTTGACAATATATTATGTAGACAGGATCTGATTAGTCATTCTGATTATTTTGACATACTGCCTGTTTAGAAAATCAGTCTCCAAAAACATACTTGAACAATTAAACCAGTATTGACTTAAAAAAATGAAACCTGTAATCTGGTTGATGTGAAGGACTAGGTGTAGCTGGTGGTCGGTGTACAGGACTGGAAAGTCGAGAAGCATTAGCTGAGCTTTCTCCGCTGCCCCATCCTCCTCCTACTTGTGATTGAGCCTGACCAGGTTGAGGACTAGTACAAGAAGAACCCAAGTTGCCAAGATCAGCGAAAGGGTCACGTTTTGCTGTTTGGTCTGATTGTTGCTTACCTAGTTTTTCAATAATGTAAATAGGTATACAAAATGTATATTGACATTAATAATCCATAATATATAAATCATAAAATATACTTTGCAAGTAATATAATAATAAGTCATTTTTTGTTTTCATCAACAACAAAATTATCAAACTTTAAAAACTTTGTGTCACATACTTAACTCTGTTGATACCTTGACTGGTTTGGAGTTCATTCTCCTTTGTTTGGAGTTCACTTACAAACTAACTGTTAAAATTATGGAGAATAGGCAAGCTGTACAGGGGAAGGGTGGGGGTTGGTAACTTGGTTGACAATATATTATTCAACTGTCGATTTTTTCAAGAGAATTTATTTCTCTTAAGATATCGACAAAGCTTCAAGAAGATTCAGAATTCAGAGTAGAACATTTAGTGTGTCTGCATATGTTCCCCCCCCCCCTTATAACTTTTGATTCGCTTGATGCACAAAGCCCAAAATTTCAGAAAATATAGAAAATTTTAGTCCTACAAAACATTATTTTTGTTCCAGTCAGGGGTTATTCAGTTTTGAATTTTTATTTAATTTTTCCATATATCTCAAAAACCATAAAAGTTAAAATGATGAAAATTTGTATAAATATAGGCAAATACAATATTATGTCAAAGTATTTTTTTTAAATTCAAGCATTTCTGCAACCTTTTTTACTAAGAAAAACATTTTTTTATGACAAATTTGTGTGTAACTGCCTATATTCAAATATATACCTACTCTCCCCATCGACATAAAAAGAAGCAACAAAATTGGGCTACCTGTGATATTTGTATTATTGTTAATTATACCTTTTTGGTTAATCGGTTTCCTTATCTCTAAATTTTCAAAATTGATTAATATTAAATACCCTGACTTATTAGAATGTAATATTTTTGTTATTGTTAAAACCATGTCCATTTTCAATTATGTGGTTTGCAAATATGATGGAGTTAATTGTTTGGTAAAAAATGTTTGAATTTTATTAATTTTTGCTGTTGTTCATATGGCACACAAATTAAGTTTTCATAATAATTATAGAAGTATTTTGTTATCATGGTTATTGACAGATTTTGAAAATAAATTGAATTCATGTGTCACATTTTAGATACATATAACAAGTTGATAAATTATTGCTCTACTATAGAATGGGCACTGAGCAACTTGACGCTTGTTTAGAGATAAGTGCTTTTGTGTCAAATCACTGAGAATTTAATTTTTCCCAATTTATAAAAATTTAAATAATTTTATGAATTAACAATTCACAATTTCTGTGGAAGTATTCGGTAATAATAAAAAAACAGAACCTACTTACCATTTGTAATATTTATACTTTTATTGCTACCACCCATGACATTTGGTGTTAACAGAGAGGAGTTTTCATTTAATTTAGGCGGAGCAGCTAATCCAAATGGATCAAAACTAAAATCTACATTGTTACTGGTAGGTGGTGCTGAATTTCCTCCAAATATATCACTGAATCCCGGTGCTTTGGCCTAAAAATAATAATTAAGTATATAGCATTAAAAACAGACAAAAGAAAACAAAACCAGCAATAAAATAATGACAGGTCTTGTAGGTGCCTGATTCTCCTATAATATATTATGTTCCAAATTCGCCTCTATTGAAATATATAAGTTTGTCAGCAATAAAACTTTTCCCCCCAACTATTTTTAAATTGTTCCACATTATTTAAATAGCAGATATAAATAAACATGGCTAAACAGAGCATAGTCGGATAGCCTAGTCTTCACACCATTTTTTTTAAACATAACCTATGAAAGTTTGGTAAAAATACCAATTTAGTTATTTTGTTTAATACATTAGTTACTTTTTTTAATATATAATGCAACTGGCTCACGCCAGTCGCAATTATAACTACAAAAAAACCTAACCAACCTTTTTTTACCAAGTTTTTTTATAGGTTAGGTTTTAAAAATGGTGTGAAAACTAGGCTATCCTGCATAGTCTGCGCCATAGACAATTTTATTTCAAATTATTATCTACGGTGCACTAATTTTGTAGATGAACGTCAAAATGAAATTTCAAATGACCTACATTCTAAAATTTAAGAATGTTCCTATTTTAGTTCAAAAAGTTACTGAATTGGATGTATTGTGATAAAAAATATCATAAGTGTATTACTTTAAAAAACTTTTAAATATTTATCTTCAAAAGTTTCTTCCATTTAGTATACAAAGGTTCATACTTGAGTATTGGCTGTATCTCCAGTGGTCACTCCACTTAAAAAATCTCCAAAAGTATCATCCTCAGGAAACAATAGATTGGCATTTTGATTAGTGGCCTTAGTTTCATCACTCTGGAGCGTAGTTTTACTAGGAGGAGGTGGGAAGTTAGCAAAGAGATCAAAAGTGTCTGTAGAGTTGGTGTTATTTTGGGTATCTGGAGAAACAGTGGAAGCTTGAGGTTCCTCTTTAGTAATGTTTAATAAGTCAGATGCGGCTGCTTCTCCCTGTTGACTGTTGATGTTAGTCTCCTTGAGTTTTTCTGTGAGATTATCTGGTGGTGGAGGACGGCGCGGAGGGTTGGGTGAAGGAGGAGCGGGCCTCGCAGGACGTGGTCTGCTTCTCACTACAGTCACTGAATAAAATATAGAGCAATGATATAGAATAAAATACAATAATTGATGTTACAATGAGTACTTTGTATATTTAAACAAGTTTCCTGCTAGTGAGCCCTAACATAACTTCTATCTGTGAATTAAATGTTAAGGAGTTGTAAAAATACATTTAAATGTGTCCTGAAAACTTTGAAGATGAAAAGTATCTTTGACACCTTGGTAAACTACGCTTGACACCTTGGTAAACTACGCTTGACACCTTGGTAAACTACGCTTGAAACCTTGATAAACTATCCTTGACAACTTGGTAATAGTTCAGGCATTTTAAATTCCATTGTATGGAAAAATTGACAAAAAATATGGAGTTCTGTTTTTGATTGGAATGTGTTGGTTAGGTAGAGGGATTAAAATTTTCATTTCTCCCTCCCCTGCCGGGCGAGCGCCATCCCCCGCACCCCCCCAAAAGTACCGTATCGTGTTTTTTTTTTCAGTTTCAAAGAAATTCGTACACAATACATAAAAAGTTTGTAGGAATAAAATGATAGTTGATAAATTTGCTATTAACCTCTTATACTTACAAAAACGATATCACTTATAATGTTTGCACAGTCAGCCTCTGAATATGAACATTTTTTAATAATTCATCAAATTTTATTGTTAAATGTTTAGTTTTCTTGTAAGTTTTTCAATTTATAACTAAAATATGTATGACTTAAGTATGTAATGGAATATCCTCTATAAAAAGAGACACTTTGTTTATAAACTCCTTTATTTAACGTTGCTATGCTATTTAGAAAATTGACTCTGACCAACATATATTATGATAAATAAATAAAAATATAAGTGAAGCATACCAAAATTATCAACTGTCTCATCCCTTTCCAGAGGTGTGGAAAATAGCACTTGACTAGATCTGGTAGAGAAGGTGTCATCTTGTGTCCAGGGCTCTGGTTCCAGGGGAGCTCTTCCTGTGCCACCTACCATTACACTTACACTGGCACTCACACCCGATGGATAGTGGTCATTGCCTTCTGCACATTCATCTAATTCTGATCTAAAATTTTGATTTTCAATAGCACAGTGGAAGATTATTTTATTTTTTTAATTACAAAATATATTATAAACAGTTAGTTCACAAAGGTAAAAGTAGAAATAAGTTAAGCCTAAGAGCTTTCACCTCTAGGTTTTCACTAGACACTTATTGCCTCCCGAGTATCAAATACTATGGCTTATATTATTAATAATCACCTTTGTGAAATCAAGATTTAAACTGCGTTTATGAATACTAAATAATATTGTATCATACCATGAAGTTATACACTAACTGTAGCTTGTTTTATTTAATATCATCAGCAATCTCTTAAGGCCCCCATTACGATCGTGCCAATCTTCCAAATGGCTTGCTATCACTCCAAAATGCGCTCGAGAATGTCAAAACCTGCGCAGCCCAATTGGCCTGACACACCAAAATGGAATTCCAAACAATTGATCGTGAATGGGCTGCTTAACACATTTTCATTCTTCATATCGTTCCATCCATGTGAAATTACATATATAGAACTATACAAAAACATTGCTGCATCCAGTTTTATAGCACAGTAATTTTAAGATGACTATATTTCAAAACTTATTTTAGTATTTTTGCTATAGCACAGTCTTAGTTTTTAAATATTTTGTATTGCTTCTTGGACTGAGTTCACAATGAACACCGAGTGCACTTAGTGACACTCGAAGCCATTCAGAATAACCAGAAACAGACGCTCGAAAGACACTCTGTCGCATTCAGATTGAACTTCCAAATGCTCTGTATAATCGTCGGGTGAAAATGACAGTAGTAGTATTTGATGATTCCTATTTTATTTGTGGCAAGATGACTTATATTTATTTCTATGGTGTCAATTGTCATTTACCATTATATCTGATGACTATATGCATTCACAAAGAGGTTAATTTATAAAAATATCCTTCAATAGTTTCCAATAAAAGGTTAGAGAGCATTATTTACTGCCCAATTGTCTTTCGATGAAAATATAACCTAAAAAGATAAATGTATGATAAATGACATTTAAAACGCCCGATGCTGCGTTCAGAATAAAATGCTGCTCGAAATCGTTCAGTGAGATTGATGTGAAAAACGCCACAATCTGCAACTTCAGGTACATCCGACACCCGACGTCGAGTGTTTTATCTGAACACAGCCATGGGAAAATAACATGTCATGTAGGTACTATGTCAAATGTTGATTTAACACGCACCTAATAACAAATTGTGGTGGAACATCCCTATGATGTTCCCACATCTCTTCTTCACGTCATTGCTATCAAAGCAAGCTGAAGTTATATACAGCCGTCTCCATCTTTGCAATTCATTTGGAATTTCTCCAGTCGATTCTCCTCTACATTCTTATTACGTATCAATTGAATATAATAATTATTAAAAAACTACAATGTAAAACAGTAAGTTAAATAAATATATTTGTCAGAGTGAGTACTATCTTTTATTATATGAATTATCAGTTGGCCCCAATCGTTTGTAGTAAGGTGAGTTGGGGGAAGATCGGATGGTTTTTTAGCAAAGTGCGTGAAGTTTGTTGTATATTTTTTCACACATAATCTATCAGAATTAGTAAACAAAAAAAGTTATTTTAGCCAAGAAAACAAATTTTTCTCAAATATAAAAATATTTAGAGCATCATAGCGGTTATACTTTCTTTAAAAAAAGGTTTTAAAAAATAACTTTATTTTAATTTTCTGTGGGGTAAGATCGGACATTTGAGGGGCAAGATTGGAATATCTTCTGAAATCTTTAATAAACATTATAAAGTATTATAATTATTTTAATATAATTTCTTTGTTCCCCTATTAACCAAATCAAATATTTTTTTAACCAAAATTATTCTCAAACTGGCATAAATTCAAATAATAGTTTTTCGATATTTCAATCTTACCTCGCATGCATGAATATACGCCTCCAGTTCTCAAACTGTTATCATCCTTTCAATCTTTACCAAAATATATATTATATTACCATGAACTTAATGAATTTGACTTTCAATATATATTAGGTATTTAGGTTTTGAACATTAACTTAAATATGTAAAATTCTGTTTTTTTTATTCATTAACTTAAATATAAAAGATACTGCTTATTGAAACAAAATTTAATACCACTTTAAAATAACTTCTGTTAACATACAAAAAAACGATATTATTAGAAATCATTATTGCACTCGCAACTTTAAACGAATATAGTTTTATATTAAAAGCGCTTGATTGATTATTTTTTAAACAAATATTTTAATCAGCTTTCGTTTAAACCTTGGAGGTTTAAACGCTCATTTCTACTCATCTGACCCTACTTACATAAATATTATAAATAGGTGGGTTAGTCTATGTAAGTTTGAAGGAGTTTAGATAAATTTGGTAGATACCTGGATGTTTACAATGTTGTCTTTTATTTTATTTTTATTAATTAATTTCTAAAAATCAAGTGTCATAGAATGTAAAGGATGAAAAATCTGTTTAAAAGTGCAAAAGTTTAGAATATTATTATTTATAAATGATCATTGGTCATATTTTTTATGTTATTTTCATTCCGATTCAACAATGATAAATTATACTTTTAATTTATCTATTAAATAGGAATATAATTATTAAATGTAAACTTTTATTCGTCTTAATAAATATTTTATTATTATTATACCTTATTACTAAGTAGGTACCTACCTAAATCAAAATATTTTTTTAAGAATGTTTTTTTTAAAGGTTGGGAAGTTCTGGATTTTGCTATGGATAGTCAAAATGGGGAAAGATGGGAAATTAAGTATTCCGAACTTCCCCCTTGAATTTTTGATGGGTTAAGACCGGAATAAGGTTTAAAATGAAAACTTTTATACTTAGATAAATAAAACATTGCAAATATGTTCACAAATTCAAAAATAAAGTGCACGATAAAAAATATCAATAAAAAATCTAATATTAGCTGAGTTATTCAATATGGGGTAAGACCGAATATCTCACAATTTGGCACGAAAATACCTCTGCTGAGTAAATTGATCATATCACACGTCTACTTAGCGCGCGGAACTAGCTTCAACTGAATGATGGTATGTGAAGAAATGACGTAACAAACCGAACCATCGACAACTAATAATGTTGCAGGACTTTAGCAGAACTAGCTTCAACTGAATGATGGTATGTGAAGAAATGACGTAACAAACCGAACCATCGACAACTAATAATGTTGCAGGACTTTGGAGTAAATTCAAATTATCGATCTTACCCCATTTTCGATCTTCCCCCAACTCACCTTATATCTAATATAGATAGATGAGTTTTTAACAATACCTTTTGAACACTCAAATAATCATTCTTATAAATATTCTTTAAAACTAATTAATCACAATAATTAAATAACAATCTCCATATAAAATAAATAAATAAACCAAACTGACAACACATTTAGAAACTGTGTTTCCACTGGGAATTGAACCCGGGTCTCTTGGCTCAGGAGTCAGATATTTAACTCTTGCTTAGCGCTTGATTAATCAGTTAATGGAGTACTTATTTAAATAAAAACAAATGTTAATCTCCAAAAGTATAAAAATGATAACAATATAGGTATAAAGATGACAAAATAAATACAAACCTGTTGAATCTTAATACAAGTTGATCCTGTGGAACATAACCAGTGTGGAATTGAAGTTGGAACATTTTGATGCCAGTAGGTCTGCCTAGTTGATGACGGGCATGATACAACACAACAAGTACATCACCTGTTACTGTCACATTTAACTGAAGCAAGCACTACAAAATACATGGTATAAAGATGACAAAATAAATACAAACCTGTTGAATCTTAATACAAGTTGATCCTGTGGAACATAACCAGTGTGGAATTGAAGTTGGAACATTTTGATGCCAGTAGGTCTGCCTAGTTGATGACGGGCATGATACAACACAACAAGTACATCACCTGTTACTGTCACATTTAACTGAAGCAAGCACTACAAAATACACGGTATAAAGATGACAAAATAAATACAAACCTGTTGAATCTTAATACAAGTTGATCCTGTGGAACATAACCAGTGTGGAATTGAAGTTGGAACATTTTGATGCCAGTAGGTCTGCCTAGTTGATGACGGGCATGATACAACACAACAAGTACATCACCTGTTACTGTCACATTCAACTGAAGCAAGCACTACAAAATACATATCACTTGAATAATTAAGTTAACTGAACATCGTATTGTAAATATAACACAAAGAACTGTTTGATTCATTCATTATCATTATCATAAGCTCGACAGCCCTGAGTGGGCCTTGGCTGAATCCAGGAGTCTCCTCCATTCCCGTCTGTCCGTTGCCTTCGTTCTCCAATTTCTAATATCTATTGGATTCCTTCGACCTTGTGGCACAGAAAGTTTGAGGCGTTTTGTGGGGTTGTCGTCCATTCGGATTATGTGACCAGCCCATCTTAAGCGCCCTATATTGATGGAACTTATCACATTGGGGTCTTCATAGGTCTCATATAGATCCCTGTTGGATCGACAACGCCAACCATCATTCTCTTTTATTGGCCCGTAGATCGTTCGAAGGATCCTTCTCTCAAAAGCCAGTATGGATCCTTCAGTTTGTTTAGTCATCACCCAGGTTACGGAAGCATAAGTGAGGACCGGCTTGATGAGTGTTTTATACAGTAGGATCTTTGTGTTTGATTTATTAGGTTCTATAAATGATACTGAATTATTGATATTATGAAAATAATGCATACCTTTCCTTCAGTCACGTTGAATACATGTAGTTTTTCATAATCTTGCATAGTCGATAATACACATCGATCATTGTTATAAACCTCTACATATGGTCTGCATCCATCCCTGGATTGTACAAAATAAAATATCAAATAATTTATTTGGACTTATACGAAAAGACATATTATAAAATAAATACAAAGGATGGCACGCCTAACTATACATTGTACCACTTTTGTATATATCATGATATATATATATATATATATATATATATATATATATATATATATATATATATATATATATATATATATATATATATATATATATATATATATATATATATATATATATATATATATATATATATATATATATATATATAATGAATGTAACCTGTTTGTCTGTGTATACTCCCAATAAAATAAAAATAGTAAAAATATTGTGGAACATTTGCATTTACAAACTTAGAAAGAAAACAATATCCTGCAAACTATTCAGCATTTTTTTATACAAAGTATGTATGACAATTTTATACTTCTGTCCTTCAACTAAATAAAAATATATGTGAATGAAATTAATTGAGGTTCGTTGGTTCACCTAGGGAAAAAAAAAATTTTATATTATTTATTTTACATACCTAATTTTAGTAAAAAGTGGAACTGGTTGAATAGTTATGGCCATTAGTGTAACTGGTTTATAATGAGGGAGCATTGGTTCTGATCTGTAAATAATAAAGTAACATCAACTTGTTAATTATCCTACAAGTACATTTTCAATTATAGTCTTAGGATGATATAAATCAAACATGCAGAATCATTAACAAATTTTTAATGGAATTCTAAATAATAACTCAATAATAATTATTATTATGTTATACTTGTAAGAACTAAAAATAATCATGTATATACTTATACATACATCAGAGGATTTTTGCAATTTCCACTCCATCGGGAACGTTATAGGGCTTTAAGTCCTATTCATCCCCGAAGTGGCTGCTCGTTGGACAACATAAGGACTACCATCGAGCATATTTCATACATCTGCCACTAGGAGGCCAACCTCAAACATAGGAGCCCGCCATATCGAACTTGGATCAAGTACCAACAAGCCGATTGGCGACACATACAGCTAAATATACCGCATACATACCTTATAATATTAGTAAAATAATATAAATATCTCAATTGACTGGCGGGCATGTTGGGTGGACAGCATCGTACAGCAAACATTTGTAAAGCGTCTTCTGGTACTGTGACCAAGCGGCAATATAACATTACAGCACACACCACCATACAGCTTAATGTCTTTCCATCCTGGTAACAAAATAAAATACAAATGAACCCTTCTAAGCAACCAAAGAATGTTTTGTCTTATGTCCAAAGCAATATTACAAAGATATCAAGGAAAATTTGACATTTATATATTCATATAAGTGAATTTAATAAATCTGATTTGACACAGCAAAAAATAATTATTTAGCTTTGAAAATCAGTTTTGTATGCATTGATAAATTTGAAAGTATTAACATAGTTTAGAGAGTGTTTTTCCCGAGTGATCGTCAATGCCGGGGAGACCTGACAGAACATATGAAGAAGAAGAACTTAGTTTAGTTGGAACTTTATAATCATTCTCACAAATGAAATTATTCCATTCCATGTGGACAGTATGAAGAGATCATAATATATGTGACAATTGCATAAACGAAACTGCATCTTTATAAGAAATATATACAAATAAAAAAATATATATGTTACGAAAGATATATTCTTTCATAATGTAAACCTAAACAATTGCAAAACTGAAGGGAAAACCACAAACAAAAATGACAAATTTTAATCAACGTTTTAAAAAACATTTCCTTATTACAAGGCGATAGTCATAAATTTATATGTATGTTGTATTAAAACAAAGCATATAATGTATATTATAAAAATTATGATATAAATAAACAAGTAAGTGGATGTGTTTGAAAAACATACATACCTGGCAAGTAATAACACAAACATTCTTGTCATCTCTTTCGAGGTGCGCGTATACATTTCTGAGCAGAGTGTAAAGAGGACGCAATGGGGCGGCACGATAAGGGCTGGGGGCAAATACATCCAGCACCCGCATGGGAGGGGTAAACATAGAACTGCCTTGCTTTCCTGAGGCATTCAACACTAAACATCGGTTTCCTGGATGACGACTTTCTAAGAAAACCTACAAACAATGAGCAATGACTTAATAATCTTTGTTAGAATATTATATTCAAACCCACATATCTAATGATTAAATAAGTGAAAGCTTACTTTGACATCATCAATATGGTTGGCTTTATATGCACTTTCAATTCCTTCAGATGGAAAGGGCATTACAGCTATCCTGCTGGTAATGTAACTAATATTCAAATCACTGCGAGCTATTGTTCTAAAAAAATATTACAATTAGTTTTCGAGTAACAGTTATTGATATAAATAGCTTTATTATTACAATTTTATTTTGCAGTCACTTTATTTTTTAAATAATATATGTATTATATATACCTACTATACTCAGGGCAACAAGTGATGACCATTTTGACATTTCATGAAGTTCCGTAATTATTGACAGCCAAATGTGAGGGAACAAATACTGTACATTATTGTGTAGGCCAATTTAATAAGTACCGTATTTGTCTCTCCATGATTAGCCGTAATAACAAAATAATAATGAAACTTTAAGAGAGCCTAACTGTCTAAAGGTATGAGGCAAAATACTTTTTTACACAAATGTTTCATCTAGATGTGCCTCATGAATATGATTATGCAATAATTGCTTAAACATACTTACTGTTGAACAGTTTGCATAACTTTGGAAGAAGTATCTTTGAGATTTTTGAGAAATGATCCTGCACCTCCTTTGAGTGAAGAAAACAGTCCTCCACCCCCACCACCCATTTGTGTCGGGTGTGGTTGGGGGACAGGGGGTCTTTGTGGCTCAGGAGGTACTGATACTGTAGGAGGAGGAGGGCGTATCGGTTCTGGTCTACTTGGCGGTTTAGTACTATCACGACCTTGAACCCCTAAAATATATATTTACAACCTATTACAAATACCTCAATTAATCATTAGGAAAACATGTATTGTTTATATTCAAACTAAAGAATGATCGTTATGAATAGTACAAATGGACATAATTTTGCATCCAACATAGACTGTCTGCACAAGTTCTAAATATTCCTTCGTATTGTTATTAACTTGTAATATTTACTTGGATTCAAACAGTTCATAATATTATATAAGTGTTAAAACTATGAAATTCCCATTTATTCATATAGAAAAAAATAATATTGACCCAAAACGAATGGCTTGTTTGGAATAATATATTATTTACTCTAAAACATGCTTTGTATAATAACAAATATCTAAGAAAATTTTAAATCAGAAGTAAAAGTAAAAAATTGTTATAAGCAAAATTCATACTACAACAATTTTGCTTATATTTTTGTATTCAAGTGAATCTGTGTAATGCAAATTTCTTAATAAAACATGCTTATTTGTTTTCAATATACTGTTTTTGTCCTGCATGATCTAATATGCATCTCCATGTAGAATTTGGTATAGCCATATCTATAGTCACATAAGATTTCTCAAGGAAAATAATATATTTGTGGTATGTTAATAAATTAAACCAAATAAATAGTAACTTGAATCAGAAAATTTATTTGAATAAACTTATTTACAAAGGATAGTATTCACATTTTATATTGTCACCAATTGTATTGATACATTAATATTATAGTAATATATTTTTTCTTAATACCTCCATCAAGTAAAATCTTTAAATATATTTTTTAAAAAGAATTATATTTTGAATACTTTCAAGGTGAAAAAAATACTTGTAATCTTGAAAAAAGAGATTAATTATTTAAATAACAAAAATAAGTATATACAAATAGAAAAGAGCATAGGGCAATAAAACTTTTTATATGCATTTTTAAGTAATTCTTAAAAACATAATTGTATTCATTTAGGACAGCGTTTCAACAAAAAAACATTTATTATATAAGTTTAACAGTGCATACGCAATGAAAGTATATATCGCCCTGTGACAATAAATATTTATATTGTATAAATATAATAAAATACTGAAAATTAAATAATAAAAACAAAAATACACAATTTCATTATCTGTACATACTGACAAGTATGCATGAAGGCAAAATGCATTTCATTTAAATAAAATTATAAATTAATCTAGATAATTATGGAAATTAACATGGAATTGTGTTTTCCCAAAAAAGGAAATTTATATATTATATATGTTTAAAATACATTAAACTAAATGCTTAACACAAAAATAAGTCTTTTCAATGCTTTCACAAGTCAAAATATGTTTTTTTTAAATATATAATTAGTGAATTAAAAGCATTCAGGACTGATATAATTAGATATTAAATATTTTAATCAAAAATGTTAAAGTAATAGTTTTTTGATATTAAGTATGTAATTCAAAATCATTCCAAAAATATGCTTATAGCCTCATGAAAATTAAATTTTGTTATGAATTAATATTGCATCTTATTTAAATATTATAATTAAAGTATTACGCAATATGTATAAAACATGCATAGGTACTTATTTTAATTGTGATTTTTTTGAATAATATAAAATTAAATAAATAATAATCCTGAATACTTAGATGAAAAAATTCACCTGGAATTACGTATCGGAATGATTTTTTTTCAATGTGCAGCATGAAATTATTTAAATATGTACGAATAATATATTTTCCTTAATTTTACAACTTGTATTTTTGGTATATAAATATATATGTTTGTTATTTTTATTTGAACATTTTAGTTTGTATAAATTTTATTTACTTATGAAGAGATTATCGTGAGAGTACTACATGTATATTGAAAATTTGTATCAAGATTAATATGTGAATATTATTAAAAGCACCTTAGTGTTATATTAAATAGGGTTATGATATAAATATAGTCATCGTCCAATGAAAAGTTGAGAATGCATTTATCGGTATGAAAAGAATACCGGACAGCCAAGAAAATTGAACCAACCTGTCAAAACAATAAAGAACATGTAGACGAAACAACACACACGTTGAATAAATCACCAGTGCATAAAGTCCTTAATATGTGAATAAAGGGTGTTAAAAACTATCAGGGAAATATGAAAATGTAGTCAAATAAATATTATACTACCTTGTAACCAGGATAAAAAGTCTGGTGATATTATTTCATTGCATGTACATAATATGTAACATTAAATACTTGGTTGGCCAAATCCAATATAGTTTTTGTGGTCATACAAAATTAGATGTTTATATACAATATAAGCTTATATTTATTATAACACTTATAATATCCAAAATAAATTTGAGTGTAAAAAGTTCAAAAATACGATGACCACAACAAGCTCGAAAGTAAGACCACATTATGAAACAGAAAAAATTATTCTAAAATGTTCAAATATTACTTTTGGTTGAATACATGACATATTAATAATATATATAGCCACAAAACTGGCAACACAGCGTAAGCTTTAGGATATGGTAGTGTAATATTTACTTGACTTTTTATTACCTGGCGAGCTAGTGGCCACTGATTGTTCAACTTTTTTACGCTCAAATTTGAGGGGTTGTTTAAGGTTGACATTTGTTGTTTCCGCAATAGCAGCTAGTCTCTCTAATACACCATTTATATTCAGCCTCTGTTCTGGGTTCACATTAAGACAACCACCTGAAACCAATATTCAAGTGATTGCTTACCATTTCAAATCATCAAATAATAATAACTATGAGAGGTAAGTACCAAATATCCAGATTCAACTCATATAATGATTGTTTTATAATCAATTTAATTGGCTGCTTTATCAAATATGAACCATCATGTTTGGATTTTTTTTATATTCTCACCAAAATACATTATTACTATATTAAAATACCTATTTACATAATAAAAATGTTACAATGAACAGGATAGAAATATAAAATTGAAAAACATTGACAACTTGTTAACTTTTCTCTATTGAAAATGGATTATGTAACTATTAATGAATGTTACTATTGTTAATGAGTCACAATCTACTGTGATATTGGGTAACTCCAAGTCTTGTAATAATTATTAATGATAATAATTTGGTAGCACTTGACTATAAAAAACTGGTCCAATGTTGTCTTCTGAAGCACTTCAAAATATACTGTCTCTGATGCCTTTTATTTCAGCTTCATTATATCTATGTGGTAAATCCACATTAGAACATTTATTTATAATATATGAGTAAAGGAAAGGAAATACAACTTACGAATAATATCATGGAAGCATTTGTAATTTTGATCATTCTGATTAAGGGTATAATTCCCATTGAGTATTGCCAATTTAGCAGAATCTTCAAAAGGATGCTGCATATAACAAAGGGTATAAAGAATACAGCCAAGAGCCCACACATCCACTGAATGATCTATTTGATAGTTGCTCCACGTATCTAACATTTCTGGTGCTCGGTACATGGGTGTAGTAAACATAGCAAGCTATAAGAGAACATATCAATCAATCAATCCGTAAATGAACTTTTAAATAATTTAATTTACAACTTAACAATACATATACAGTAGAAGTCCGATAATCCGGCACGTTCGGGACCGGCTCGGTGCCGGATTATCGAAAATTCCGGTCTATCGGGCGGTAATTATAAGAACCATTAGGTTAATAATTAAACTACAAATACAGTGTGCAAATACATATATACAACAAAGTTTATTTTATATTTCATATAATGTATGTACACGTACTGTAAAACATATTTCACTTAGATTTAAAAAGTCACGAATGGCTTTTTGTTTTCTTGACTTTTGGCATTTAGTATAAAATTTATTTCTAATGATATGGAAATCAATAATTTCTGAAGCACTGTAGCTAGTACTGGCCTCGGCAAAAGAGATAAACTTATTTAGTAATTCTGCAGATTCTGCCCAGCTGATTTTTTCCTTTTCTTGAGCGTTTTTCTTTTTCCGGAGCGATGCCGGACTATCGGGCATTCCGGACTGTTGGATGCCGGACTAATGGACTTCTACTGTACTATAAATTTATGGTTTATTTAAATTAAAAATTAATTATAACTATACATCGCAGAAGATTTTAAATTATAATTTTTGGCAAAAATTGTATAAAAACATAATGTATATTTTATGTTTATCTTCAATAAAATATTCTCATTTTTGGTGAATAAATAATAATGTTATTATCAAAACAAAATATTAATAATATTATTATAGGGAAAAAAATTGTGTCCATGTAAAACATGATTATTACTCATTTAAATTGAGCTTAGATATTTATAGGGAAACTCAAACACCAACCGGACTAAAGTACTGTAAATGGCAGCGAACTTAAGTTATTTTAAATTAAATAAGTAATTATTTATAATATAATGCAATTTTAATAATCGTAAAAATAATTTGATGACAGGTTGGAAGGTATTTGATTTTATCAGTTTCTTCTATATGGCCAAATGTATTCATTATTTTATCAATAAATATTAGATAATATAACAAATTGTTGAGGTCTATATTGTATAAATGAATGCTGAATATTTTTTTTTTAAAGAAAAAATGAATATGTCCTTGTTAAACAAGTACATATACATCTTCCTACGTTCCCTAAAATAAGCAAATAAATGCTTGTGCTATAGGTGAACGAAATCGGTCGAGGCAGGATTCGAACTCGCGACCACTGGATTACTAGCCCAGCGCGCTAACTGCTCTGCCATCGACCCATCCATCCACCCATCTAATATGTTTAGTAAAATGAAATTATTCACACAAGTAGGTAATATAATAATTTAGGTACATACATTTTCCTCTAACATTGTTCTTTGGTTAACATTCCATGAAGAGTCCGGTGAATACACTTCCGTTGTGGCTGAACCAAAGTCACACAGCTTTATAGTACCTAAATATAAATTTTCATTTAACATAGCGCCTTGTTTTGAACTATTAATTTCTAACTAAAGAATACAGGGTAAAGAAATTAAGTGATGGAAAAGAAAAGATAACCCAATGTGCCACTTCCATATATCTAGTATTTTTTTTCCATTGCTAAACTGACACTTTGACTCAGGTAATCAAGTTATGTATGAGTAAAAACAAACTGTTTTAAACTTATGCAATATATTTTTTAAACAGAATGACCTTTTCAACTGGTCTTAATCACTTATTGGTCTTAATTACTTAGGTAGTTAAATATTATTTTGTTCGGTATAAAACTGACAGTATGCCATCTTCCATTGAAAAATAAAACAGTAAGGTTCTATTTTTAATCAAGATGTGTCGTTCCATTAAATGGATCCCATATAACCATTTTCGGTCGCAGAATTTTCAAAGTAGTCACAAGTAGTTGTAGTGTCGTAACAGTTCCTACACAATGCTTCCGATAAAAAATTGATAACTGTGTGTCGACACGTTACGGAAACATTTGCTTAGACTTCATTTTATACACTTTGTGTATAGCTTGCGACCAAATTGCGACTAGTTCACAATCTGGTAACAATGTGTGGTAACCATGCTACTATGAGTACAAAAGTCATCACCTTCTACAACTGTTTCGTACCACGTGGTTACCATTGAAAATGTACTTGTGAGTTAACAACCAAAATGATTCCGTCTATGAATAAAAATATATGTAATATGTTGGCGCTATCATACAGGCAAAATAAGCTTAGAGCGCAAATTAGGGGCGCAAAAATGGATTTTATTAATAATAGGTACAATATGTTTTATTTGATTTCGATAGTTGTAATTAAACATTAGTAGGTATTTTAAAATAAAAAAATAATCAACACCTCGCAACCCTTAACAAGTTCTAATTTCTTTGTTTTCTTATCTTACAATTTAACATAATCTATAAAAAAACTACTATTTAGGTACTAATTTCGTGATTCAATTTATGAAAATCAAAATGAAAAATTCTCGTTGTGCGGCACTTGGTTATTTTGAAATCTATTATTTGAAAAATGAGAATACCTAAAAATTTGTGACTGGACGTCTCTCAAATGATTGAGGTTTGAATCGTCAACATGAAAAGGCGGACCTCCTCAGCAAGAGTTTGACTCTTAGGTCCGAATGCAGAGTCCTACCTAAATACTAAATTCTAAATAATACCATGTTTTCATTTCAGTCGCTCACTTAAGTTAGGAGATCACGTGGCTTCCTAACCGGAGGATGCTACGACGTTTTTCTATGAGAATTGGATTGCAGAGACATATCTAAATACTTAGCGCATGCGCATCGGCGTAAACTAACATTTACGAATTGTCAAAAAGTAAGGTTGATAGCGAGGAACCTTACAAGTGGTTTAATACTAAAATACGAGATTTTTTCGGTGGATGATGATTTTATCGGCTTCGTTGAATATGTATTTGGTGATTTTGTCAAATCAAATACCAAACAGAGTATTCACCGATCCATACGAGATGCCAAAAATTCGGCAGAATTTCAAATAAATTATGACATCAAGCTGTCAGTGTGAAGTTGGTTACATATGTTTGTGTTGTTATAGCAAAAAAACGTCAAACGTCAGAAAAGAGATAGATAGCTTTCTAAGCCCATAGAAAGCTACCTATCTCTTTTCTTAAGCCCATAGAAAGTTATCTATCTCTTTTCTTCATACACAATAATGTGAAATTCTACACCATCGACCTTAAGTTTGGCGTAGTATTTAGTTAGGGATGTCTCTGCAACGCAATTGTTAACTTAAGAATACTAAATACTCCAGTGAGGTTAGGAGTTAGTATTTAGGTACCTAGGACTGTGCATTCGGGTCCTAGGCTGTGTTTCTCGAACAAACATTAAAGTATGTATAAATAATAATAAATAATAACTTTGATAACTATACTTTGATTTCATAAAATTGTTCAAAACTTCTGGTTGTTTCATGAAATCTATTGCCGTTAAAAGACGCAATTTCGAACAATTTTATGAAATCAAAGTAGGTATTTAAAATATAATTTTACTGACACTTTTGTGAAACAACCTAGCCTTAGTAGCAGTATTATGAAATAAGCTTGTTAGTAGTCCTCGTTTTGTCCGAAAATTAGTTTTAACTTTTCTATAGCACATGTCATTTAGCCAGAATCCAATTTGAAAGATGAAGAAATCTCAAATTTTTCACATTTTATAAAAAAGGGTCAATTTTTGAAAATCCATATCTCAGTAACTACATACCTATATCATTTATATAAAAAAAAATATTTCAATCTTTAGTAAATTTAATTTTTATCGCGGTAATTATAATGCGAAAAATTTCAACCTATTTTAACAAATTGGAAAATGAATTTCTTTAGTTACTAACCTTCATTAGATATGAGGAAATTTTCTAACTTTAGATCCCTATGAGCAATGGGTGGTACTTGAGCATGCATATGTTGCACAGATCTGCACGCTTGATAGAACACTCTCAGGATGGTGGATACAGGAAAAGCAGAACCCCTGTTTTGCAAAGCCTCCATCAACGAACCTCCACTACACAGGTCAGTTAAAAGTAAATACTCCGCCATTCCATGAGAAGTTTTACTATTATCTATAAATGATGCAGCTATATATTTAATTATATTTGGATGACCAGATAACTTCTTGAGCAAGCTTATTTCCTGTATTATATTTTTATTAGCCTCTTGGTCTGCTGCCATCAAGCGTTTTAAAGCATATTCAGTACCAGACGATGTATCTTGTGCCACAAAAACAAAAGCGAACCCTCCTAAAATGAAATAAAAAAAACAATTTAATAGTCTCCTGACTTAATTAATTTCATTCATGATATGTGATATTCAATGCAGATTAAATGATACTTAGTTCAATAGATTTATTCGTGATATTCGCGAGCATATGGATTAGCATTGCGAAGGAATTATGACAGAAGTATGTCAATATGTCCAATAATCAATTTCTCCAGAACAATGAAATTATTACAGAAAGAAACGTTTAAATAAATTCTAGCATGAAAAGTATTTTGAATTGAGTTGAAACACAAAAAAACATGTCATTTTATCAATCAAACAAGGAAAAACATGACAAAGAATATTCTAATGTCAAAAATTCACATACCTTCGGCAATAACTTTTTTTACTCTTAATTTAATGTTACCAATTTCCACTATTTGACCAACAAAGTCATTATCAGACCCTCCATTCGTCCCACTAGAGCTAAAATAGCCAATTGCTGATTTAAATACACTCATTTCAAAAAAAATAACGAAACCCCTAAAAATGAAATAATCAGCCCCTCTCGGTAATCTCCGCCATTTTATTTTATATTATACACGTTTACAGTGTTGCTACCATTTTAAAATTTGACAATTATTGTAGAACCTACTTTAAAGAATGTTTCTATCGAAGTTTAACGATTATACTTTTGTACTCCTCTCGATTATGAGTCAATTTTTAAATTTTATGAAGGTGCTGCCTCAACAATGCCGAACCAATGGCTGACATTCTTCAATATTTTTCTGGAAGAGAAACATACGCACGCATAATCAAAATGCAGTATGTTAAAGCACAACTGCATTTAAAGTAACGATAATATCCTATCCACAGACAGGTTGTCATTTTTATATGTGGTTCAGTTATGCCCGAGAATAAATTTTGCCGAAAAACAATATTATTAATTATTTTTCCACGGCAACATTCCTGGAAAGATACTAGCGCTCGGGCGAGCAACGAGACTGGCAGCTAGCAGCTAGCACGCGCTCTCTTGGCGTTCAACTCTGGTGGAAGACGGACGGTTTGGTGTGACGCCGTCATCGGTCGACATGTGCTCCCGATGGCGGCCATATTTTCGACGACGCAGGAGGTTTGCGTGACAGGACACGTCACGCGCATGGACGCTGCCGGTGCTACGGAGCCAAGATGAGGGCATCAACAGGGCAGAGGCGTTGAGGCAGGGCGCAGTGTTGGGCCACCGCAGCAGGGAACGCGGCGGCTCGCAGATTGGGCCACGAGGGGCTTTCCGTGTCGTCTGGGGTGTCGGTTCGCCTCCGGTGAGGCTCCCAGCTGGCCTGCCACCTCTGTCGAGATGCGCCTTCATAGCGTTGCCGTCTGGAACGGAGCCAGCCATGGATGACTGTCTGGCAGAGGAGGAGAGGAAACTACACCGAGTACGAGAAGGACCTGCCAGCCTGACGCAGAGGCTGGGCCCCGCCACGTGGAAGACAGTGACATGCCTGGAGAGAGGATGTCGCTGTACCCTGGGGCTGCACCTTCTGGTCGGCGTCTCTTCGTGCTCTGTTGTGTTTGAGAGTTGGACTGTTATTCTTCGTTTTGTTTTGTTGTTTTGTTGAACTCTGTTGTTGTGTTTGTTTTTTTTTTATTATTTAATTGCCATGGACCAACTATACTGATATTTTAAATAAATGCGCCGTACTACTATAATTTCATAGTGTCACTGATACCCTCATCCCAAGAGGCTTCGAGGTACGGCTCACTTTTTTTCAATGTCAAAAATGGAATTTGATATTCCACACATAGTCGCTGAACGAGATTGGAAAAAAACTAAACAAAAATTGAAGCCGTGGTCTGACAATACACAAATGTCAAGTGTCAGCGCACAAACGTCAGACGGCACGGTCATGTCACAAGATAAAATTTGAAATAAAATAAATAATTAAAATTGGTAATAAATTAGGACGTCACAAATCAAAATTAAATAGAGTCAATATTGGACGTCACACGTTAAAATGAATTAAATAAAATAAATAACATAAAATCACACAGCCGAAATATTGTCACACGGAAATAAAGAAAATGTCACAAATATTGTTTTGGGGCACACATATTTTTCTCTTCTCGGCCATGGGCGTGCTGATGCACCGCCAATGCCGGAATGGACCGTCGTCGATGGGCGAAGGGGCAAAGCTATCGGCGAAAGCTACCTCGGGTCCCAGACACCGGCAGATGCCGGTGGGTGACTGGCGGGAGCGAACGACGGCAGCGCGAGTCTCAAGGAGATGCAGGCCGTTGCTCCAGGGTCCAGCGCGACCCAACAGCGTTTGGAACACTTTCCAAACTCAGCACCCGCTTCGGCCCAGGAAAGCGGCTCTCTCGCCGAATGGTAGTGCGCCGATCCATCTCGGCACTCCTGGTATCACATCCATGGCTACCAATGTGGAGCGAGCCTAACCGACACCCTCGGGTGCGGTTTGCAGCTGCTCCGGCCACAGTAAGCGCGGTCCGTGCAGACACGACGCGTGTCTAATTTCGACTGTCAAAACTTTTCACCTGTCACTCGTAATGTCACTTATTTTAGGTTGTGTTATTGTCATATTTTTTTTACATTTTATTTTTCGTAAATATTAGTTTGTGGTCTGATTTGGCGTCGAATTCAAAATAAAAAATAACGCGAACAGGAGAGGTCGCGTCATCACCATCATTTGTCTCCTTTTCTTCCTCACACTGGCTTTGGTGTTTCCTCGTGGTCGGAAAGAGGGCTCATCAGTTCTTACGACTTATTAGCAGCGCACCGTCTCTCCAATATTGATGAAATGGTGGCATCCGTCCATCTCTCGTGAGCGGTGGAACAAATATTATGCCCACTGCTCATAAAAATGGTAGCATACTGGTTACATTATATAGCGGCTTCGTAAAAAATACAAAGTAAACATGAGTACTTGAAATGGCGACTACCGTCGGCTTTATCAAGGGACCACCGATGACTACCACACAAACGCCTTGACACTAATCTTATTTCTTTCTACTGCACTTAATTTTAGCTTCACTCCTATCCCCGTTGTCATGTCCAATTGTATTTTTTTGATATATCTTATTTTGGGCATTGAAAATTTAAGTTCGTCACTGTTTAATTTATTTCATATAGTAAAACAAAGTTTATATAATTATAGTATATTCGCCGGAAAAATATTTTGAAAAATGATATTTTTTGTTAGTGTACGGGTACCTTTATATAGTTGGTAACGTTCTGGTTCCACACAATACTAGAAACGAACAAAAAATTTATAAATATTATGAAATGTCAAATTATTTCAAAGGTCACCTTGGTGTTTAACTTTTGAATAAGAAATATTCAATAAAGTTCGCGCGATTAATTATAAAATTATTATTAGTTGATAAAGGTGCTTCGCAATTCCTACATCTTTCTAATGTATTATACGTATGGATATCATAACTGAATGGTGTCTTTAGTGATGAATAAATAAAAATTCCTACCATTAAATAGGTTAGTAGGTATATTTATTTCATTTTACCGCAAATAAGTTGAATTCTTATTTTACAGAACTTCATCCATATTTTTTATTTGATTAGAAGTGTTATTTTCTTATTATTATTATTATTCAGAATTATTTATTGTAGTAGTTTTAGGAATGGTTCTGTTGTATTTATTTTTATATTGCATTTACCGGTATATTTTATTCTAACATTAAATGCATTTTTATATTGTCATCTCTCAATAGTGAAATTGAAATATAATCTATTCATTGCCAAATATTATAATCGGAGTATCTAACTAAAAGGGTGGCAAGGATCAATCACAAGTGCTGTAATTAATTGAGTGGTATATAGAGTTGTAGCCAAATATCTTGAACTTTTAGATGTAAAGGGAGGCGATTTACAAGTAAACCAACCAAGCAAAAATACACAAATTTGCGCTCTGCGCAGCCGAAGCTCGTTCAAGATGTTTGGTGAAAATTATACCTATTGTTAATAAGCTCATCAATAGTTAAAAAGGCGTTTGTTCATTCATTTAGCGTTTCCATGATACAAATGCATTTTGAATTTGAATTGTTTTAAACAAAAGGCTGTAATATAGTTATAGAATCAACATTTTTTTTTCAGTATCAAGAGTTGTGTTGCATATTAATATAAATCATGTGGAAAAAAATAGATTTTGAAAATGCACATGAGCTATAATGCTATAAATTAAACTAAATACCTAAACACTTCAAATTTTTATCATAGGAAAAACATAAAATTTTACATTAAGTTTAATACATTTTTTACACTTATATGTTTACTATTCCCTATTAAAACCAGATGTCTATAGCATCATCTTCGTAATTAATATACACACCTTAGATTTACCAGTGGTTTTACTCATAATATTTATACAAACGCAAAAATTAAATATTTTACGTGAGGTTTAAAATATATGGTTTCAAGTCAGTGGAAGATCTGTCATGATCAACAAGTAAAAAAATAAGATGTATAATTGGTGAATATTAAGCAAGTACAAAAAGTAATCATTGTGTTTCATTAAAACATTGACTTATAAAATGTTCTTTATCTTTTTATTAATGGCTTTTTAAGTATTAATGGCTGAAAGCGTGAAAGACTTGGAATGTTTGGTCAAAATAGTATTCTATGGATGCATGCAAAATGGATTGAGAATGAATGCAACTAAATCTAAAGTGATGGTATTTGAAAAGAACGAAAGACGAACAAAATGCGAGATACGAGTGGAGAATGTACAATTAGAACAAGTCGATGAATATTTATACTTAGGAAGCATGTTTCAGCGTGATGGAAGATTGGAAAAAGATATTGAAAGGAGAGTAACGGCAGGTAATAAAGTGAATGGTGCATTAAGACCGGTAATGGCTGACCCAATTATTTCGAGGCAAGCAAAGCTCGCGGTACACAATGGTATCGTCACACCGACTCTAATGTATGCTAGTGAGACATGGACATGGCAGAAGACGCATGAAAGTAGAATTAACGCAGTTGAAATGAGGTCACTAAGACGAATGTGTGGTAAAACGATGTATGATAGAATAAGAAATGAGGATATTAGACGAGAATGTATGATTTAAAGAAATATCGTAAGTAAGATGAAAATAAATGCCGTAAGGTGGTTCGGCCACATAGAAAGAATGAGTGATGACTGTCTGACAAAAAAAGTGTACAAGGCTGATAAAAGAGGAACGAAAAGTAGAGGTCGGCCAAGAAAAAGTTGGCACGATCACATAAATGGGATTTTGAAAGATGGTGATGTTAGAAGTAAGAATAATAGAAGAGCGTGTATGAGACGATGTATGGACGTGAATGAAGCTAGGAATGTATGTCAAGAGAGAGGAGTCTGGCGTTCAGTTCTCTCTGCCTACCCCAAATAGGGAAATGGCGTGTGGTATGTATGGTTATCTTTTTTTTTTTAATTAAGTATCTCAAATAATGTATAAATTGAAAAAAAAAAACATTCAATCACATATCATTTATTTGTCATGCATTTGTAATCTAAAAATCTCTTAATGATAATTTGAATAAATTTGTGGAATAAATTAATGAGCTTTTTGATGCTACCTTTTTATCTATTTGTTAAGGCAGAGATTATCAAACTTATTTCTTTTACCGCCCCCTTTGAAAATCAATTATTGTTCAGCGCCCCCAATTTTTTATACACTCCTAAAACTTAAAAACCACAATTTCATTACTTTAATTATTAATTTTGTTATAGTGTGCTATATTAGTCGGTTCTGGTGTTTAAATTTACATTCTAAACTAGGAATTTTTACCAGTGAGAGCAATTAAAACGAAACTTTATAATATTAAAAATATAATATTTTAATCAAATTAAAATAAACAAAATAGATAGGTAATCAATTTTATTTTTAAAACTAATCTAATGAGGTGGACGAATTTGATGATTTTCAACAAGTTTGTTGATATCAGGTTCGATTTTACTCAAAAACATCAATATCATATAGGGTAGAAATATAAACTAATTATTCGATATTGAGTAGTAGGTAGGTTTTAATTTTAGTGAAATTTAAAATATAAAGTTAGTGAAATTACAAATCAACCATCGCCCCCCTACACCACGCCAACGCCCCCCATTTTTTTCTGGGTACCTTAACGCCCCCCTCTAGGTCTCCAACGCCCACAAGGGGGCGTTATCGCCCACTTTGAGAAAGACTGTGTTAAGGGAATAGATATTTTAAGATATTTAACTGGTGTCACGTTTCTATTAATTGTTTAGTGATGTTTATTTTCTTTCTGTAAATGAATATTTTACAAAAAGGTATTGTGTTGAAGATGTAGTCACCAAACTGGTTGTTGGTTTCAACTTCATGGAAGGATGATTTCATTGTTCATATAAGGAGGTGGAGTATGATACTTTAGTCTCACCTCCATCTCGGCATTTCAATTGAGTGCTGAGTTTTGTGTATTACTTATGTGCTTGCATATATTTGCTTCATGATAAAATGTCAAAGTAAAAAAGTTGTTACTATTTATTTCTGTTATTTTGTACATCTTCTATCAAAAAATGAGGTCGAATTTGTCATTTTCTAAAGTATGTATATTTTTTTCCAAATTATTAAATTGGTTGATATTCATTTCAACCAATTTAATAATTTGGATGTTCTTAAAAATTAAAGTCTTCTGATTGTTTTTTGTTAAAAGATATTCAAAATTTCTATTTACAGTTGTTATATTGGCAGTGGGCTATTTATTGATAAGTAATAATTATTAACCGCTTGACTATTTTGCCCGAGTCTCACTTTGCCGTGGATTTCTAACATGTATTGACGAGCCCAATTCTTACTTAATAAATTTTTGATCAATTTCTTTAGCAGTGATTTTTCCCAAGTGAAATATATTTGTATGCTGTCAAGGCAAATGACATTCAGGCAGGTCGTGTATAATGATTGTTTTAGTATTTTTATTTCTTTACCGAATTTAGTTATGTGCAGTTCATCACCATGTGACATTGCATGATGTCATATTATAAAGTGGTTTATATAATGTGAATTTGTAAGTATTATTTATCAATTTTTGGACTCATTTTTTCTCAATAATCCACCAGTCATGGTTATTATTGCGAGTTATGGAATATAAACAGTATTTTTTTTAAATACTATTTGTCAATATTCCTTATCTTTATAAAATGTTTGTGTTATGAACTAGTCTCTAATAAAAAATAAATTTTGTTAGTTGCAATCAGATTTTCTGGAGCAACGAGGCAGAACCAGTCCTGTGATGCTGGGATCAAAGATGCCAGTCCCTCAGTCGAGTCCTGCTCTGTTGGCCACTGGCCATCAGGGAACACAAATCAGGGTTTTGACACTCAACCATGGAGAACATCTAGACTCATCTCTCTTCAGGTAAGAAAATTTAATTTAAATATTTTTACATGCATTTGGTATTTTTTTGAAATTATACTTATTTTAAATTATATTACAAATAATACTGGACAAAAATTGAATTTTAAATTAATTGAAAAATTTGCGCAGATTTTTGTTTGGTAGTTTTTGTTTATTATTTCGATAAAAACATATACACTTAATACTTATTAAAGGCATGCAATCAGATGGGTCGGTGAAAGAGTGGTTAGCGTTGGATTAGTAATCCAGAGATCATGAGTTAAAATCTTGCGTCAACCAATTTCACTAACATTTAAAAAATATATAACATTTTAATTCTTATATAAAATAATATTATAATAATAAATTGGTATTTATCTTATTTATTATAAATTAATTTACCTTCATAAATGATCTTTGTAACCTTTTAACAACCTGATAACCTGAATATTGAGTTCAACTAATAAAAAAGTGTTTCTTTAATTATAATTACATTTATTATTCATAACAAGTCACTATTGTTTATTAAATATATATATATTATTCTTATTTACAGATTAGATAAAGGAAGCTATCTGCATTTTTGTCCTGGACCTAGTTTAATGGGACATAAAGTGTTTGTCTATTGTAATTATGCAAATGGTAAGATTTAGCTAAGTTTGATACATTTTTAAATAGCCCTAATTTATTTAGCGGGACAGACTATATAGTTTATATAATAATTTGTATAATTTATATTCATATAGCGAGTTTGAATTCTGCCTTGACTGATTTCACTCACTTTAAACATAGTTGGTAAAATACAACTTGCGAACCTCATGCAGCTCCTTGAGTTGTGGAGTGAAAGATATGATGTAGGTAATGTCTATAACTGAGAAAGGTATGTTGAGATGGTTTGGAAATATAGAGAGGATAAAGGAGTGAAAAATAAAGAAGATGTAGGTAATGTCTATAATTAAGATAGGTATTTGAGATGGTTTGGACATATATAGAGAGGATAAAGGAGTGAAAAAGAAAGAAGATGGAGGTAATGTCTATAATTGAGAAAGATATGTTGAGATGGATTGAACATATAGAGAGGATAAAGGAGTGAAAAAGAAAGAAGTTGTAGGTAATGTCTATAGTTGAGAAAGATATGTTGAGATGTTTTGGACATCAAATTTACCAGACAAGTGTGAATGGGAAAGTTTAAAGAGGTTGACTTAAACAAACTTACCTCAGCAATCAGATAGAGTATATTTTTAGAATAGGTCAGTTTAGAAATATAAATTAAGTTAGTAACAATGTACCTACCTACATAGTTAAAATGAAATAATATTAGCTTTCTAAAGATATTTTTCAAATTTTGTTCTGTTGACTAGAGACTTTTTCATTTGCGATAAATTCTATATCATAAATGCGAATTATCACGTTTTAGAAAAATAACATCGAAATTTGGCTCTTTGCGATAATTATCCATGGGTATACAGAAGAAAAAAAATATTGAAACTTAAATTTCTACATAGCTAAGGCATTAAATAATATATTTAGGTTTAAATGAGATAATTCAAAATTTTTTGACAAAATAAATAAAGCTTTATCATATTATATGAATGCCTTGTACTAATGTCAATTAATAAATAAAGGTTTTTATCCTCCTATAATACTGTTTTAACAGACAGAAGAACAAACAGTAAAAAATACTCTGCTATGCTACGATGGCGAAAAATACCCTTTTCTAAAAAAAAAAAAAAAAACAATCCCCTTTTTTCCAAAAAAAATAATGCAAATAATTCAGGTTTAAATAATTCACCTAGTTAGTTTGCCGACCACTGACCTATATAATAAGCATTTGCTTATTTTAGGGATTGTATGGTAATATATACTATGCATATATATTTTTGTGATTGAAAATATTAATTTTAGGTACAGATCAAGCTGAATTCATTCGTAATCAGTATTATTCATTGGAGTGGAATCGTCCGAATCCCGACAATATATGGGCTCCACCAACTCCCCTTGGTACTGGGATTCTTGTACAGGATACGGACATCTTTTGTGAAATACTAGTGACAAAACCTGGAAGCTACCATTTTTACTTTGTATATGAAAACAAGTAAGCACTTTATTAAGTTGATCACATTGATTGTAAAGGGATATCAAAGTATGTACATAATAAACAAATAGTACTTTTATCAGGAAATTATAGATTTAACCATCAAAAGATATATAATTAATTTATTATTAAATATTTGTTTATTTTGTATTTCAATTTCACATTTTTTTTTATTTGTGTAGGGTTTACTATTGTGCATCTTCCAATTCAATCAACTATATAATTATTTTGTTTCATTATTCATATTAACATTCATATTAACTCAACGCTGGCTTCATACAAACTGAGAAAACTTTATATCAAGTATTCTTCCAAACCAAGAACAATATCATAATTTTCAGTTCACTTGTACAACTTTTCTGTGAATTATGTCTTACTTATATTGAATTAAGAGTATTAAATATTTACTTTTGATATATTTCTTCCTTTTAGTGGTTCTACTGTTGGTCCACAAGGATCTGGATTCTTCCAAGTACTTCCTACTCTGCGTTATGGACGTAACAATCAAGACAGCCTTCCTCTGGACTGTATTCAGTGTCAGACTGTGCTGGCCAAGTCTTTGGGTCCATTTCACACCTGGGAGGGGAAGTTGAGGGTTGCTCTAGAGTCTGGTTATAATATGGTGCATTTTACACCTATACAGGTAACTTTTCAATAACACCATTGTCAAACTTGTGAAAGTTTATCCAACTGTCGATTTGTCCAAGAGAATTTTATTGTCTTTACATATCCACAATGTATGTAAATAGTCAAGATATGCCAAATTTGTATGCTGGGTCTATATTTTTCACAGCATACATATATGTTCTATATATATGGATTTACTCAGAATTCAGTGTGTGTGTGTCCATCCCCCCTTATAACTTTTGGTCCGCTCAATTCACAGAGCCCAAAATTTCAGAATATATAGATAGTTATAGACCTACAAAACTCTTATACTCAGAATTTTAAATTTCTCAGAGTTTCTCAAACATTTTTTACTAAGAAAAACTTTTTTTTATGATAAATTTATGTGTTCAACTGCCTATATTTCCAAAGTTTTTAAAAATACCGAAAAAAACTGAAAATTTAATCACAACTAGATAATTTAATTTTCTATAAAAAATATTAAATAGTAGTAGTACATCTCAAACTTTTTTTAATAATTGTTATAAAAAATGATTTTAGTGACGACATTGTTTCATACAATTTGTAAGGCAGTATACACTACACAATATCTACGGACACTCAATAGTTTGATACTTAATCTCCTAACATACATACCTACCAGCATCCTGTTTTCATATTCAGGAAAAAAGACTGATCTCCATACTATCCTATCCTGACATACATATGTACATGTTTTATATAGAAAACAAAATATCTTAAAATGTTTATAAATTTGTGTTTAAGTGTTTATAGTTTGGTACATATTCTTCAACTATACATACTATAGACATCTAAGTTGGATCTCATGTGTTACATGCAACTTGTAATAATAACTGAAAATTCTAGATTACTGAGCATGTTGGATCAAGACAAACATTGATTATATTTTCGAACATTGATAATATTTTAACGGTCAACAGGAACTTGGCGGTTCTAATTCCAGTTACAGTCTTGCAGATCAAATGCGGTTGAATCCTATATTTAGTGTGGATGTTAACAGAGAAGTGTCTTTTGATGATGTTGAAAGCTTTATGACAAAAATGAAAACAGACTGGAAGGTACTAATCATATTTCTTTTACAATTAAAAATAATAATAAGATAATAAAAAGTGTGCATTACAGGTTATTGTGTCATCCGACCCATTCTAGTTATATTGAGCGATTCTTCCGACGATTCACTCTGCCCGTTCGGAACACGTTTGACTTGTACCAATTTCGCCCAAATGGCTCTATGAAATAGTAGGGTGAATGTCACTCCGCTGTCAAAATTAACGTTTTTTTGGTAGGAATTATGAATTTTCACACAGTCATCACAGTAATTTTATTTCAGTGTGATTTTCTTTATATTATGTATTTCAATGGATTTATACAATTTTTTATAGATAATAATGGTCAACCATCAAGAAATGGGGAAAACCTTTATTTAATGATAAAAATATCGACAGTCACTAAATATTGTTTTTTGAAATATAATAATGCCTGTTTTAGGATTATTTTGTTTTATTGTTGGATTATTATTTACACCAAAATTTTATTGTAGATCTATTTGCATAAATCAGATCTTTGAAGTGCAAACTTATCAATTTATTTATTTACAGTAAACAAACAATTATTTTTATAGTATCAAAGTTTTTCATTAACACAGTAAAAGTTCAAGTTATATATTAAATAAAAAAAATATTTATAAAAATAAAATATAACACAATTTTTTTTATTTTAAGTAAACTTAGAAACAATCATTTTATACAAACCGAAAGACATATAATTAATGAAAGAACATGTTTGTTTCTCTAGGGACACAGCATAATGTTATGTGTACATAATGACATAACTGTATCAAAATATTATGACTAATAATAAATTTGATATACTTTTTTATGCAGGAGTATTTCATTGATCTAAATGTTACAACTATGAATTTGTATTAAGAAAAAAAAAATTATTTATCTTATCTTATTAAAAAATGAAGTAGCAAGAAATCACTATGTTTATTTATATTTTAGTAGAATGATTATTATATAAATAATTATTTACAATATTGACTATTCAATTAATTTGTCCATTTCTTCACAATAAAATAGCACATTTATCCTAATCAAACTTTTCACTTGCACCAAGTCACTAACAAATATTGTTAATTTTACAGGTTCTTTCAATATGTGATATTGTTTTAAACCATACTGCTAATGAGTCACCTTGGCTAGTGGAACATCCAGAAGCCACATACAATGTGTATAACTGCCCACATCTGAGGCCCGCTCTACTCCTCGATGCTCTGCTTGCCAAATTGACGGATGATGTAGGACGTGGGGATTATGAATCTTGGGGTGTACCCAGCAAAGTTACACAACCTCAACATTTGGATGTAAATATCTTATTAAAAAAAATTATACAGTCTAAAATATGCAAGTTTATGAATATTTAAATTGTCAAATATTTAATAATTTAGTGAGTTATTTATTTAAATTATACTAAGAGCAGAATAAAAGATTTATTTTTACATATTCTTTCTATGTGTTGAAATTTATGTAGCAAAATATTATGTGTTGAAATTTATGTAGCAAAAATATACCACCATACCCGATACATTCTCACTCACCAATGTAGGATGACATTTGTCAAATCAGTCACATTTTAGTTGTTGTACTGAAGATGGATTGAAAAATCGGAAAACGTTTTAATGAAAAATAAATGTGAGGTGGATTATACAAAGTTTTTTGTTGTTCGTGTTTTAGTAAAAATTACTAAAATATTTTGCTATTAATATGGAATTCCACAAAGTTTGCAAAAATAATTTTAATAAAGAAATTTATGTAATATTTATAAAAAAAGTCATTAATTGTTTTGATAACTTTAAAGTGTTTTATAAAATTTCATGTTGCAGGCAATCAAAAATCTATTGATAACAAATATTTTGCCTGAAATGAAACTTTATGAGCTGTATCTTTGCAATGAAAACGACATTGTACAAGAGTTTTTCACTCTGGCTAGAAATAAGTAAGTATATTTATATATATTCAAAAAATTAGTACTTAGTCAATGTAACACAATTGTACTAATTACATTTTTTTAAAATAGGGTCCCTCCAGTTTCTGCAGTTATCGGTGATCAGGAAGAACTAAAAATTGTACAAGATCCACAGTATAGAAGATTGTCATCGATGGTAGACATGGACTTAGCTCTTAGGTTATATAACACTTATAGGTAAACTATACTTACTTTTTATAAGATATTAATTTGTGTCCATATAAATTTATAATTTTATTTAACCTCTATAAAACGCATTATTCTAATTATGTACTTATAATAATAATTATCTATGTTTTTAGACCTGATTGCTATGATGAAGATTCTCGTTTGAAAAAGTGTAGTGAAGATTTAAAATCTAAGTTGGAATCTTTAAATCATGAAATGTTAAAAGAAATTGAAGGTCATTTAAATTATGCTGTCGATAATTGTATCGCAGGAATGAGGTATAGTGTAATATTTATAATATCATTATCATTAAATTTCAATCTTTTGAAATATCTGTACTATAATTGTTTTAATTCTTTAGGTATTTTCGCTGTCAAGATGATGGACCTAAACTTGAAGAAGTCTCCATAAAAAATCCACTTGTTCCAAGGTACATATGAGCAAATTTTTAATCCACTTTATACTTTCACAGAATTTAAATTAGTTTGTCTGTATAAACGACATGATGATATGACTTTATTTGAAACAATACTAAACAAGTAGTTAATATTTTTTTATAGATATTTCACATACCAAGGAAATATAACTAACATGAAGGATATTGAAACAAAAATGTACACATTGGATGCCAGGTTCATGATGGCTCACAATGGTTGGGTGATGAACGCAGATCCTCTAAAAGATTTTGCCAACGTAAAAGATGGCACTGCTAATGTTTATTTAAGAAGAGAGCTGATCGCATGGGGTGATAGTGTTAAATTGAGGTATTTATTATTTCAATTTATGTAAAAATACTTAACTTTATTTTTATGCTCCATTTATCAAATATCTACCTACATATATGGATATAAGAAGGAATGTGTAGTTTCTGTTGATTAGTTTTAAATCTATCATTCTAGTACTTTTCAATTTGTTAAAATAGATCTAGTATATATTTATCTTTACTTTCAGGTATGGAAATAAACCTGAAGATGTACCATTCTTGTGGAAGCATATGCGAGAGTATGTGGAATTAACTGCTCGCATTTTTGATGGTATTCGCTTGGATAACTGTCATTCAACTCCATTACCAGTAAGTTTTATTATGCACCTTAAAAATAAGGTATTTTTGTATGGTTTTATAAGCTTTATCGATTTTTCATTTAGATGTGTTGTGGAAAATGTATGAAATATTTTGTGAAATTTGTCATTCATTTTGTACATTTAGATAGAAGAATAAATTTTGCCTTGCTTAGAACTTAACAGATTTTTTCGCTAATTGTTAAAGTGTTATTTCTATAGGTTGCCGAATATCTCCTGGATTGTGCAAGAAAAATAAAACCAGACCTGTATGTTGTCGCAGAACTATTTACAAATTCAGATCAGACTGATAATATATTTGTCAATAGACTTGGAATTACATCTCTCATTAGAGGTAAAATATACATATGTAGCTTATGTATATAAAGACCGTAACCAATAAGATAACTTATTCAATCAAATAAATTATAATATAGGTATAATCACAATAAAATTTATGCTTTTATTTTAACTGGGAAAGCATAAACATAACTTATTTATTTATTATTTATTTTTAAATTTATTTTTCAACAGCATATTAGATATTTTTTTTATTAAATTTTATTCTGACATTTTGCATGTGTGTTTTTAATTTTCAGAGGCTTTATCAGCTTGGGATAGTCATGAGTTGGGTCGTCTGGTGTACCGATATGGTGGATATCCTGCAGGAGCATTCTTACAATCACCAAAACGCTCTCTTACTCCTTCCATTGCTCATGCCCTATTTCTTGATCTTACACATGATAACCCAGCCCCAGTCACTAAGCGGTAAATATTCATTATTCATTTTTGAGTTTGCACATTTGATTCAAATCTAACTGAGTAGAATAATTCATAGTGAATAAGGTTTGATGAATTCCTAATACATGATAAAATGAGGGGGATTATTGGCTACTATGCTTCATCTATGTTGAATTATAGAAGCAATACCTCTGTATGCTCATTTTACATATGTTGAACAATTTATGTTTCAAATTTGTAATAACTTTTCAATAAATTATAAATGTTCAAAAAAATGCAATGAAAAATACATGTTTGTCTATGGTAAAATAGTCAGCTCTATGTTACTTTAAACTTTATAAAGTAACTGGTTATTTGGAAGAAATTGCTATTTGGCAATAAAATGAAAAAATATAAATACATTTAACTCATAGCTAGATGGAAAACACAAAATTTCATAACAAAACTCATAAAATACTTTACATCTGTAGATTTTGAAGTAAAATAGATACTTTAAAATTTCAAAACCACATGATTGATTACCAAGAGTAAAAATATTGTACAGGATAATAAAAATTATTTACAGGTCTGTGTATGATCTTTTACCATCTGCTGCTTTAGTATCAATGGCTTGTTGCGCTTCTGGAAGTAACCGCGGTTATGATGAACTTGTTCCGCATCATGTAAGTTTCATTTGTTTCATTCATCATCTTCTATAATCACTGTGAATGTTTTAAGAAATAGCACACTTGTATCACTGTAAATAATGAACCAAAATATATTACAGATTCATGTGGTTGATGAAGTTCGTCAATACAGCGAATGGTCAGATTACTCATCGCTAAGTTCAATGGATGTCAGTACAGTGCAAGTTAATTCTCAAATGGGAATTATAGCTGCTAAAAAAGCCCTTAACCAGCTTCACTTCGAATTAGGAAGTCAGGGATTCGATCAGGTATATTATTCTACTATTTTTATACAAAATATAATTCATACTTAATATTTTAATTGCATACATAGATCAAATAAATATATTTATTTCATAGGTTTATGTTGATCAAATGGATCCTGATGTTGTTGCAGTAACGAGACACAATCCAAGATCACATCAGGTATGTGAATATTCAATAGCTTATCAACTCATTATTTGTTTCTATTTTTACAAAATAATTAAGAATGTGACATGTTGTTTAGATGATGCAAGTCATATATTGCTTCAATATTATTGTATGTGCTGTTTAAACCAAGAACAGTTTTGAATGGAATAATTGCCTAGTACAGCAAGAATGTGACATGTTGTTTAGATGATGCAAGTCATATATTGCTTCAATATTATTGTAAACAGTTTTGAATGGAATAATTGCCTAGTACAGCAAGAATGTGACATGTTGTTTAGATGATGCAAGTCATATATTGCTTCAATATTATTGTATGCTACAGGCAAGAAACTGGCATCGTGTAAATGGGCCTTTACACTTTGTTTTTTCTTATTTATTCAAAAGTTAGATACAATGACAATTCATAAGTTTCTCTTTCCAAATTTCAGAGTGTGATACTTGTTGCATATACTGCATTTTCTCAACCTGATTCTAACTTTGGTGGAAAATATATTAAACCGTTACGATTTGAAGGAAAATTAGATGAAATTATTCTTGAAGCAAGTTTAAAGCACGCTGACTCCAAGTAAGCTATAATGTATAATTTTTACTGACTTATTTTGCCATAAATATTATTTTGGTACTATTTAAAGATTGTATCTATTTTCAGATCTGGTGGTGCAGCATTCCAAGCATATAAAAACTTTTCAATGCATCCAACATATATAAATGGTTTAACTGAATATGAAACAATTATCAAACAAAATATACAACTCAATCAATCATCTACATTTAAAAATTGTGAAAAGCACGAAGAAACATACACAGTATTGGAATTTAATAATTTTCTTCCGGGTTCTGTTGTTGCAATTCGTGTATCTATGCAAGATGATATTAAGAAAGCTTTTCAAAAGTTACATCAAATGTCTGATGCTTTTCATATGTTACCATATGATGGTATTATACACCAAATAGGCCTTTCTGGAATAGTCTCACAGTTGACATTAGGCGATTTAAATTCTTGTTTATATTTGTGTGATCAAGAGGAGCGTGATAACGGAGGTTCTGGGGTATATGACATTCCTGGATATGGACCATTATTCTATTCAGGTTTACAAGGATTTGTATCACTTTTGAGTGAAATAAGACCTAATAATGATTTAGGTCATCCACTTTGTAATAATATCCGTGAGGGAAACTGGATGATTGATTATATATGGCAAAGACTTGAGAAATACCCCAATCTATCTGATCTCTCTCGTTGGTATCAGGCAACATTCCAACCACTAAAGGAAATTCCTCGGTTTTTAATGCCGTGTTATTTTGAAATGGCAATATCAGGTATATATCAGGTACTCATTAAGACTTGCTTTTTACAAATGGCAGATTTTATCAAGAATGGTTCATCATTTGAAAAGGCTTTGGCTTTAGGCAGTGTCCAATGTGCTGGTGTAGTATCTTCTGTAAAGCTTCCTCCCATGTCTCCTAATCTGCCTCCACCTCATCCCTTACAACAGCATGTTAGTCTTTCTGCTGGTTTACCGCACTTCACTAATGGATACATGCGTTGTTGGGGCAGGGATACCTTTATTGCATTAAGGGGAATGTTTCTTCTCACAGGTCGATACCAAGATGCTCGTCATCATATTTTAGCTTTTGGTGCGTGTCTAAGACATGGATTGATTCCTAATTTATTAGACGGTGGTAAAAATTCTCGATTTAATTGCAGAGATGCGATTTGGTGGTGGCTTTTCAGTATACGAGAATATTGTAGTGCAGCTCCTAACGGTTTATCCATTTTACAAGATCCTGTTTCTCGTATCTTTCCCACTGACGATTCTCAGCCTTGTGGTCCCGGACAAGTGGATCAATGTTTACAAGATGTCATACAAGAAGCCCTCAATGTACATTTTCAGGGACTAATATTTAGGGAACGTAATGCTGGTCGTTCTATAGATGCTCATATGTCAGATAAAGGATTCAATAATCAAATAGGTGTCCACCCAGAAACTGGATTTGTTTTTGGTGGAAATGATGCAAATTGTGGAACATGGATGGATAAAATGGGTTCTTCAGATGTTGCTGGAAATAGAGGAAAACCCGCTACTCCGCGAGATGGAAGTGCTGTTGAACTGGTCGGATTGTCTAAGGCGGTTGTTACTTGGTTAGCTCTGTTACATGCTTCTGGAAAATATCCATATTCTGGAGTTCAACGTAAACATCGTGATGGTTCCGTTACTTCTTGGACATATGTTCAATGGTCTGATAAAATTCTACAAAACTTTGAGCGCTTCTTTTGGATTAACCCGACTCCCGCTGCTAATGATTTGAGACCAGATTTAATTCATCGTAGAGGTATTTACAAAGATTCTTATGGAGCAACCCAAGCATGGACCGATCATCAGTTGAGATGCAACTTTACCATTGCAATGGTGGTTGCTCCAGAACTTTTCAACCCACAACATGCTTGGATCGCTTTAAATAATATGAAAGATATATTGTTAGGTCCTCTGGGTATGAAAACGTTAGATCCAGAAGATTGGGCATACTGCGGTGATTATGATAATTCAAACCAAAGTAGTGATCCTAAAGTTGCTCATGGTTTTAACTACCACCAGGGACCTGAATGGGTTTGGCCAATAGGCTTTTATTTACGTGCTAGACTTCATTTTGCTCAAGAAAATGGATGTCTTAGAAAAACAGTTGCAGAAACTCAAACAGTTTTATCACGTCATCTTGCCGAATTACAAAGTACTCCATGGCGTGGATTACCAGAATTAACTAATAGTGATGGAAAATTCTGCGGTGATTCTTGTCGTACTCAGGCATGGAGCATGGCTTGCGTTTTGGAAGTTCTATATGAAATTCGTCAATGGGAAAGTAAGCAACCTGTCATTCTGAGTGCAGATGACAACTGACGTAGATATCGCGTCGTAGTCCATATGGTGCCATTTGCATGTGATTTGGCACAAAGAAACTATAAAAATACAAAGTGTAATGACTGTTTACAAAGTTCAAAATCAAAAGGGCTTAAGGAAATTCATTTCAATGATATTGAACATTTGTACTCTGAACCATTGTATGTTGATTCAAATAAAAAAAAGAAAAAGGGGAAGGGAAAACGTAAGAAAAATTGCGATAAAATAAATGTGGATTGTTTTGAAAATGACAGCTGGCAAGTTCACAGAAAAACCAAACATAGAAAATGTGGTTTTAATTTTTTGAATTTCAATAGAAAACAAAAGTGGAAAAAAGATGAGACATGTACACCATTTCTTGATTCTCGAGATTGTAATACTAATAGTGAACCTGAAATTATTTCTAGTTTTCAAAGTATGTGTCAAAAACATTACAAAGCAGCTAAAAATGCATCGAGAAATATTTACAACAAGTTGATCCACCATTATGATTTCACATATAGTTTTGCTACAGTTGTATATAGTGATCGTTTTTTTTTATATGATTTAACACTAGAAACAAGAACGATGCCTACAAAATGTTTTGTAGCAAACGATCTCAAAGGAGAAATTCTTTATAAGAAATTTTCTAGAAATTACAAAAACAATTTTGGTTTACTCACATGGGAATCTAAATATAGTGCAAATTCTATGTACACTAAACATTATATGCCAATATTCACTAACTGGGGAATTCATCCATATTTCCCTTGTAGTAGTGTGGTTTCAGATTTTGCAGACCGTTATTTTGGCTATCAATTAGATCGCCGTAGTTATTCCAATTTCTTCGAAGATATTCAGCAATTTTATGATTTGAATCGGCAAACTTATTCCAATTACAAGCCAGTTATAGATTTACTTGCTTGTACCAGGGAATTATTGGACTACGATGACTTTATTTACTCACATTTTAAGTCGGGAGAGATACATCAAAAACACATGCAATCTCTATTTTATTTGTATAGAAAACCTTTCAACTCTCGTATGTCAGAAAAAGGTTCTATACAACTGAGTAAATTTACAGATTATCATTTGAACATTAATAAAAAAATGTTTAAAAAGAACAATCCTTATGGAAGTAAATACACTTATGGAAATTGTAAATTTGTATCCAAATTTCCAGTTCCAGATTTCGCACTTTCTGAAAATGAAATAATGATACGATGGAAAAATAATATGTACGAAAAAAATAAAAATAATAAACCTAACACAATTTATGAAAATTTGTATAAACCTGGACGTCGAGTGTCAAACTCTAATCTAGATTTAGTGGAAACTAATTTAAAAGATAAAAAGAATAACAAAACATATTCTTTAGACAAAAAGAAAATCAATTTTGAACAATCAATTAGTCATTTGGGAAGTGATGGTTCACAGAATATTTGTATAAATATTGATCAAGTTGGATTCAAAAATTCTAAAACAAGTATAAAAAAACGTTCAGAATTGGAACAAATAAGCGGACGAATCAACGAAATAATATCAGCATCTGGAAGTGAGGCGGGAAATTTAATTGTAATGGAACCAATGATGATTTTACAAAATATAAATGAGGAACGGCTGAAAAAAAAATTGATTTCAGTAAGAAAGGCTCAAAGATTGATGATTTATGTTATTGTTACTTATATCACCTTTTTCATAATATTTTCTCTTGTTGCTTTCTATGTTATGTATTTTAAGTAAAATCACACTGTGCATGCTTCTGCAATCAATGTCGATTTCAATATATTATTAAAATATGTAGGTAAAATTAATATGCTTCAAAAATTTTAATTATATTTTATTTTATTTATTTTGGATATCCAACAGTACAGTAGAGCATAATGATATTAAAAACAATGAAAAAAAAACAAGTAAATGTAGGCTACGGTACATAGTAATAGGACATCATATCGAGTAATTTTAAAAGCTTAACATACAATTTACGAAAAATGAGAAAAAACAAAATTATAGGAACACACCTGAAACATACAAGGAATAGTACAGAGAGGATTATATTCTAGAATCATAACATGGGATTCTAACTTACTTAAGGATCAACGAAGAAGGTGTATTAAAGATATAGACCTGTTTATTGATTCAGGCTAACTTCAAGAGCGCTGAGATAAAATATATAAATTGAAATACAAATATGATATACAATATCGTTGTTTTAAAATGCTTATATACTCGTATTTTAAATATTTAATCTGTGTATAGTTTTCACCAAATATCTTGAACCTGGCTTCCGAGCAAATTTGAGTCTTTTTGCTTCATTGGTATATATGCAAATTGCCCCCTTTCTTGGCGAAACGGCTCAAGATGTTTGACGACAACTATATCTAATTTTTATATCATTGGAAACTCTTTTTAAACATTATACTCATACTTATATTTTTTAACCATTGTGTATATTAATTAATAATGAACTCGTAACTGATGTTTTATATCGCAAATTAATAATTTTTCGATGCATTGTTTTGTTGTACCTATTATTTGTGAAAATATGTTTATTTTTTCTTCTTAATTTTGACATTATATTTTTCTTTCTTAAGTATATCAGTCAAAATAATTAATTTGATAACCAGTGCCATAAAAGTAATTTAGGTTGTATTATTATTAGATAGATGGTAGCTGAGCGGTTAGCGCGCTGGGTTTATAATCCAGTTGTCGCGAGTTTGATTCCTGACACAACCGATTTCATCTTCACCTATAGCACAAGCAAACCTATGCTTAATTTAGGGAATGTTTGCGGAAGTATATGTACTTGTTACAAGGACATATTCATTCTTTAAAAAAATGTCTATGGTTAATGATTTAATATTTAGGTCAAATATACCATTGTGCGTATAAAATATAGCACCATGCACTTAGAAGTAAATCAAATGCTATTAAATATATTATGTTGAGATTTTTTAATGGTTGTTAGGGAAAAATTCATTTCACTATATGTAATAGATTATTATACTTAATAAATGCTTTATATAACTCTAAAACTCTGCAGTGTTGCCATAGTAAGTATAATAAAGTAATTGATAAATTAATTTTACTTTACCACATTGTATGTTTACTTTATCGCAAATTTTGTTATTTTTTGGTGTGTTAAAAAATTTGAATGTACGTAAATAATACATAACAAAAAAAAATTGTTGTTTTGCATTTAGGAAATTCTAATTGTATTTGTTGATTTTTTTTTTAATTTAAAATGGAGTAAATTTTGAAATAAACGGCTACGTCACAATGACAGTCAGAAAATGTTAAACAAGCGGAGATAGTATTGATGACAGAGGTGTATATATTGTAATGGATATTGGCACTCCAGTAGAAGCCTCGCTCGCCATTGGATCAGCATCAGCGCATTGCTTATTCCAGTGAAACATACAGGCGCAATATTAAATCAAAATGCAGTGGAATATTAAATTTTGATGTCAGTTCAGCAGAGAAAAACAAAAGGCTTAAAATATTTTTTTGGAGAATTTAGAATGAAGAGAGATAATTTTAATAACATCAATGTAAAAAAAAATGTTAGGACGCTGACTATATTGTCTTGTTCAGTAAGCATTTTATACACCATAAATCTTGCGAAGAGTTCATACGAGTGTGACTTTGTGATAAGAAAATGTTTGAAATTTACTAATATTTGTTTTGTTACTGCATAATATATTGTTATAGTTATAAATATTTTATTCCATTTTTGTTAATATAAAATGAAGTATAAAATATATTGAGTTTTAAAAAATATAAATTTTGAGTTTAATTTTTCTTCTTGAAACAACAATGATAATTTATGAGATTTTGATTGGATGTGTACGGTAACATATTCCTACATTTCGAACTTTTTTTGCCTCATATTCTCACTAATCGGATGCTCATAATTATTTTTTTTCTGTGATTATACAAGACAGGCATTTACTTTGTAGGGGACAAGAAGTAACTCCTCTGGCTGCCTGTATAATTTATCCCCACCACCTGAGTCAGTTCTTATGTAGAGTTCTCTAGGGCCAGTTGTGTAACCGAATATGGAGTGTTATTTCACATTTAGGTACCGACCATCTACTTTCTATAGATCACTATAGATATCCAATTCATTCAGATCAAAATACATCTTTTTCCTCACATTTCCTACAAAAATCCTTATTTTTCCTTCACACATTCGTCTGAGACACCAAATTTATTATATTGTCTTGTGTCTTGCCATGCGCATGCATTATGGTCGAGATGACTACCTTATGTGCAGCTTTCAATCAATCAGTGGCGCTTCAACCCATCGTGGGTCCTGGCCTCCTCCAGAAGCTCCCTCCACCCCTCCCTGACCATCGCTTCCTGCCGCCAATTCGCAACGCCCATCGTCCGCAAGTCCCTCTCTGCTCCATCTAACCATCTCAGCTTTGGCTTACCGACGCTTCTTTTGCCCATTCTCGCTACGTGACCCAGCCATCAGAACCAGCATATTTTGATGTACCGGGTGACGTGTACATCTGGTACAGTTCATGGTTGTACCTGATACGCCAGGCTCATTTTGCATAAGGGGCCATAAATGCGTCTCAATATTTTTCTTTCAAAGGTGTTTAACCTTATTTCATCGGCCTTTGTCAGGGTCCATGTTTCAGCAGCATATGTTAAGATTGGTCGTATGAGAGTCTTGTACAGTTGGACTTTTGTTCTCTTTGATACTATACCAGACTTTAATTGGTTTTGCAGCCTAAAATAACATTTGTTTGCTGCTGTTACTCTTCTTTTTATTTCATCACCTACTTCATTGTTGTTGGTTATGAGGAAGCCAAGATAGGTAAACCTGTCCACCGCTTCGAAACTATAATTTCCAACATCAAAAGGCACCAGAGGTTGGCTCGTAATCAATGGATTGGACAATAAATATTTATATGTGCAGCTTTGCTGGCCTCGAAATATTTGAATTAGCTATTACAAATATTAACATACTATTTATTCTGTTTCTTGCCATTCTTCTTCCTGATTGTATTCTTCATCATTACCCAACTTCTACATCTATTTTGCTGTTTATTTTATTTTTATCAAATACTACACTTGAGATATTTTGCAACATTCATTCTCAGCCCATTTTACATGCATCTATGGAACTCTATTTAAATCAATCATTGCGTGCACAATGACCGGTTCTGCGGTTTGTACCCAGAGCCGCCGACACACATAAGGCCTGTTAGCTAAATTACGAAGACAAAAAATATTGTCTTCAAACTATCACAAATACATTCACCAGTCTATATATAATTATTATACCTTACATAGTTGTCTGGATATGCACATAAACTTGAAAATTTTCACAGGAAATATTGATTACTTGTTGACAGTTATAATCAGAGTATATAATATCTACGGATATATGGTTATAATGCTTGTAATTTCTTTCTTAATTTGAAATTATAAGATTTTCAACATAAATATTGAAGCGTCCAATTTGCAACTATTTTTTCGGTGCATAAATATATGATGTTTTATGAAGCACTTACAATTTTTATTAAAAATAATAATGCCATCCAATGAGTAATACAAAAAAATGTAGTGGGGCCACTCTGTCATCCTCATGTATTTATTATTATTAGTTGGGAGTGGGACCCTACACTCCTGCAATGCGACCATGTTTGATATATTGTGCACCTTCATTTAAGGTTACATTTCAATAGCAGTTCGGTTTCTTGAATAAAGTCCCATATTTTATAATTAAGATGTCACCCAAGTCTTTAGGTCTTAGTATACTAGTTGCATGTTACACATGAGATCCAACTGTCGATAGTGATAGTATGTATAGTTGAAGAATAAGTACCAAACTATAAACCCATAAATACAAATTATTGAATATTTTAAGATATTTTATTTTCTATACAACACATGTATGTCAAGATAGGATAATATGGAGGTCAGTCCTTTTTTCCTACCCAGAATAAGAAAACAGCATGATGGTACATATGTTTGGAGATTAAGTATCAGTCTTCTTAGATATTGTGTATAGGCAACTGCCATGCAAATTGTATGAAGCGATGTCATCACTAAATTCGAATTTTATAAAAATTGTTAAAAAAATTTAAGATGTCACTACAATGTTAATATTTTTTTATAGAAAATTAAATTATATAGTTGGGGTGTTTCGGCTTTTTTCGATATTTTTAAAAACTTTGGAAATATAGACAGTTAAACACAAATTTATCATAAAAAAATATTTTTCTTAATAAGAAATGTTTGAGAATCTCTGGAATTTTTTTGAAAAAAGCGACCTGAGATTTTGTATTTGTCAACTGCCATGCAAATTGTATGAAGCGATGTCATCACTAAATTCGAATTTTATAAAAATTGTTAAAAAAATCTAAGATGTCACTACAATGTTAATATTTTTTTATAGAAAATTAAATTATATAGTTGGGGTGTTTCGGCTTTTTTCGATATTTTTAAAAACTTTGGGAATATAGACAGTGAAACACAAATTTATCATAAAAAAATATTTTTCTTAATAAGAAATGTTTGAGAATCTCTGGAATTTTTTTGAAAAAAGCGACCTGAGAGATTTTTTATTTGTCTATATTCATACCAGTTTTCAGCATTCTACCTCTTATGGTTTCTGAGATACATGGAAAAATAAAGTAAAAATTCAAAAGTTGATAACCCCTGACTGAAACAAAAATTCAAAATTCTGAGTATAAAAGTTTTGTAGGCCTATAACTATTATATATTCTGAAAAAAAGACACAAAATGTTCTACTCCGAATGTTGAGTAAATCCGTACATAAAACATGTATGCTGCGAAGCCTCTATGTTGGTGTTTTTTTACTTCAAAGTTGGTAAAGCCGTGAAAAATATAGACCTTACATACAAATCTCGCATATCCTGGCTTGAAACATTGTCAATATGTTAAGAGAACAAAGTTCTCTTGAACAAATTGACAGTTGGAAAAGCTCCCAGGTATCTGTGTCTGGATTCCATTAGAGCTGGGCATTCACAGATCACATGTTTCTTCCTCTTGTTGACACTTTCTACGTTTGGTTCATTTGCCCATTATGTAATGTTGTCTTTTCAGATGAAAGTGACTAGTGAATAAACCAGTCATTGTTCTCTGCTGAGATTTAGCAGCTTTCTTGTCCTTTTTAAGAAGGGCCCTTCAATGAATTCTGTTGCCTGTCATTCACAACTGGTCTTCCAGAATTCTCTATGCTGAACTGTTTGCCCAGTCATTGATCAATCTTATAATCGTGATACTCAAGGCTGAAGACACTGGTTAGTTGGTGGAAAAAATGTTAAAACATAGAGGTGCAATTGCTAATTTTTACTATCAATGAAAAATCATGAAGGTAATAAATATGAAATGAAACTATCAAACATGAATACGTAAAATGTATATTTTAACTTAACTTGATTTGAAACATTCATATTTATTTATAATTAATGTTAAAATGTAGGTTTAACATTTTGAGATTATATTTTATCTATAAGAAAAAAGGTTGCATTATCTGTAATAGTGCTGTTGTTGAGGTGGTTGGACAGGCTGTGGTGGTTGTGGTGGCCAGGGGGCAGGAGTGGGTACTGGAGCAACGTAAGGAGTCTCATATCCTCTGGCTGGACTGGATCCCACTTGAGGGACCATCTGGCTGCTTTGGCTAACGTACACACTGGCTACATTATACCCTCCGCCAGCAGGAGGTGGACCAGATGCCATATTGTAAAATGTAGGTGGGGGTACAGACATGCTGTGTGCCATCGTCGCTTGCACACTATTTATTTGCATCTGGGGAGTTCCACCGGGTATTGGGTTCAATTGTGGACTCAAAACAGGAGGAATGGCAGAATTCTGTGGAGCATAATAACCATGGTGAGGATAATGATATTGGCTCTGAGCCATACTCATATCAGGAAGGGTAGTATGAGAAGGCGGTGGAACATTATGGTTATCTTGAATAGGTACAGTAATAAGATTAGTACGATTGTTATTGGGGGCTAACTGTCTGGCAGGAATGGAGGATGGAATATGTGATGAGATAGGAAGGTGTGGCGCCATGGCCATGCTGGTCGGTGTGTGCGGTGGCAAATGAGAGGTGGGAACCTGTCCACTAACTGCATGACTTCCACTGTGAGCTCGAGGATCCGTAGCAGCAGGCATCTAGAAAAATAAAATTCACTTATTTTTGTGTCGGAAGTGACCAAAATTGTATTAATTAATTTTATTTATTTATTTATACATACACTGATAGACATTACAATAATTAATTATTGAATCTGCAATGCCCCACTAGGGAAATAAACCTGTGCCGGGGCCAATTATTCTCAAGACAGTGACACTGTATTAGTTGATGCCAACATCAATTGTACATATAAAGTGATAATAATACAAATAAAAACATGATATAAAAAATGAACTAATATACTTAGAGCAAAATAAAGTATGGGGTCGAAAGCTATGGGTGGAAAATCTCTTCAGTATAGTGTCTGCCTGATACTCAGAGCCATTCTTTTATTTTAGTTTTGAATGTATGACTATTTTCCGTTTGCTTAATTTTTTTTTTCAAGTTTATTGTATGTTCTAGGAGCAATGACTCCAAAAAATATATTCATTATTCTTAAATGTTTAACTCAAGATAAACATTTTAACCATATTGGATCGGTTGAAAGCTTTGTAAATTGTTAAGTTCTGGCAAGAGTCGGCAAAAAAAATAATTATAGATGCACAATTCGTTTTAGTGTTTATTTTTTTTTCGCATTGAAGATTAAATAAAATGTTAATAAGCTGGGTAAATTAAAAAAAAACTGTTTTCATAAAACCATTCTATATTGAAAGTCAAGTGGACTTACACTTAAAGGTTTAGCAACAGGCAATGGACTCTGCATAGGGCTAACCATAGATTGGTTCTGTGATACAGGTTTTCCTACTAGCTCTGCACTTGTAGGACAGTGCACTGGCTCAACAGGAGGATGCCCAGGAGATATTTTATTATTAAAATCTTGATGAAGTGGTGGATTGGGTGGATTATTTGAGCTTACAACTCCACTACTTGGTAAATGCCTATGATTTATGTGTGCTTGAAGATCTCTCTGCAATTATAAAATAAAATATTTTAAATTAAATGTCTCTTTTAAATATTAAGATGAAAACATTCTACTACTTAGCTAATTTCACTTTATGTAGTACTTGCATTAATATTCTAATAAATATTAAAACCATTAAAATAAACTGTAAACTTAATTAGAAATTATGTAAATTTGATCATTATTATTATTGAACAGGCAGACAGCTATTGATATTTTGTATAATATTTATTCAATCTATGTTTGAGTAAAATATGAGGTTATTTTTAAAAATAGTTATATGTATGTACTATGTTATAAATTTATTCATTAATAGTTAAAAAAACCATTAACATAATAAAAATTAAAGACAATATGTATAGAAAAATAGTATTCTTCTTATAAAGTAGAAAAAAATAAACCAAGAGAAAAAAATATACAAAATAAAACAAAAATTAGAAAGTGAATACAAAACAGTAAAAATATAAAATAATAATGAAAAAAATAAACAAACATACTATAATAATAAGAAAAAAACCAATCCTAGGATTGTGACCCAGAAGAAGAGAGAAGAAAAAACAAATAAAATCTTAATTAGGTAGTCAGAGAAGAGAAAAAAACACCATAGAAATGTGCGAGCAAAACAATTCCAATCCCAGTTTGTTTTTAAAAATGTTCAAGCTGACATTGATGACGTCAGCAATACAAGATGTATTCAGAGAAATAAAGAATGTCTATGAGCTTCGGTACTCATTAAATCATTATGAAATACTGGGGAATCTGTTAGGTATATAAAACTTTATCAATGCTATTAACGATCATCATCATCATAAGCTCGACAGCCCTGGGTGGGCCTTGGCTGAATCCAGGAGTCTCCTCCATTCCCGTCTATCCGTTGCCTTCGTTCTCCAGTTTCTAATATGTATTGTGGAAGCATCGGCATCGACACTGTCCATCCATCGAGTCCTTGGTCTTCCTGGTCTCCTTCGACCTTGTGGCACAGAAAGTGTGAGACGTTTTGTGGGGTTGTCGTTGTCCATTCGGATTATGTGACCAGCCCATCTTAAGCACCCTATCTTGATGGAACTGATCACATCGGGTTCTTAATAGGTCATCACCCAGGTGATGACCTATAAAGAACTTTTGTTTAGTCATCACCCAGGTTTCGGAAGCATACGTGAGGACTGGCTTGATGAGTGTTTTATACAGTAGGATCTTTGTGTTTCTCCTAACCAGTTTTGACCTTAGCTGCTTTTGTAAGGCGTAGAAGCATTCATTAGCAGCTATGATTCTTCTTCTAACTTCTTCTTGTGTAGCTGCTATCATAGTCGCTGGTCACTGTGGAGTCTTTATCTTTTCATATTCACGCTTTCTTTTGTGTGTCCTTTTCTCCTCTCGTCGTAGGATTTGGTAGGCTTCAATTGCTGCTCTAGTAGAATGTTTATTTATCATAGCATGATAGGCTGCATTCTTTTTGTCAGTAATTGTTCGGCATTCATCATCAAACCATTCATTTATCTTATTTCTGGTGTGATATCCTAGGGTGTTCTCAGCAGTTTTCACAATGAGTTCTCTGCACTGTTTCCACTTTTCATTTGCGGTTGTGTTATTTTGCATGATGCTCTCGATTTTATCTGCCAAATTTTGGCGGTACGAGTCCGAATCTTCTTTATTCTTCAGTTTGACAGTATTAAATTTCCCCACTTTTGTTTGTTTACCTTTCTTGGCATTGAGTTTAGCTATTACCAGATAGTGATCCGAGAAGTGTCTCTTGTCAATCAATATATGATCAATCTGGTTGCGGGTGTGGCCATCAGGTGATCTCTATGTGGCCTTGTGTATATCCTTGTGATTAAACAACGTTCCACCTATGACCATACCTTTGGCTGCTGCAAATAACACTAAGCGGGTTCCATTCTCATTGCATTAATTATGTAGACTATGAGTACCAATAGTAGGTCAATATGCAGACTCGGTTCCAACTTTCGCATTGAAATCTCCTATGATGATTTTAATGTCATGCCTTGGGCATATTCCATATTCCATTAAGTAGTTTGTAAAATTCATCCTTTTCACTATCACTCTTATCCTCTGTTGGGGCATGTACATACGTTAACAATACTGTAGTTGAAAAACTTTACTCTAATTCTCATTGTACATAGTCTTTCACTAATAGGCTGAAAATCTATAACTAGGTGTTTTCTATTCTTTGCCACAATAAATCCTGTTCCAAATGCGTGATCTTTCTCATAACAGCTATAGTACATTGTGCACTCTCTTTTGTCCATTATTCCACTGCCAGTCCATCTAATTTCTTGCAAGGCGGCGACGTCCATCTTATACTTTGACAGGGTGTCTGTTAGCAGCTTAAGTCTATCTGACCTATATATTGAGAGTACATTCCAGGTTCCGATTCGTAGCTCATAGTCCATTTTACCATTGCCGGGTCTACCTACCATAATGTCCGAAGATGTCTTTTTCTAGGGTGAGGTTGTTAGCCTCACACCCAACCGTTAGGCAAACAAAACTTTATCAATGCTATTAACGATGGACAGTCAAAAATATTAAACTTGGAATGTATGATTTTTATAGAGGACAATCGAGTCCAACATTTTGACTTGATTATTCTACTAGATAAATTTGGATGACTGAGTTTCTAATGAAAACATAGTTAATGTTGTATAAAGATATATCAAACCTGAAATTTATGTTACATAAAAATATGTCATAAATATCATAGCAATTGGTGGGCCTTAGAAACTATACTGTTAACAAATTGTAAAATAGTAATTAAGTAAAAAATAAAATAAGCACCTGTGATAGATAGGTCCTACGACAACCAGCATTACCATATCTGGTTCCAGCATGTGTGCACATGAATACAGTTCCTAATCCAGTTTGTTCGACTCTTGTAACCTGTGAAATATTAAATCAATAATAATTTATAAAAGTATTTAATGAAACCAGTATACATTCCTTAAAATAATCATTCCATGATCCAGTTTATGCTAAACATGAATCAAATATATCATTGGTACAATGATGCAAATATATAAAATAAATATTGTTTCTTCATAATCTTTAGAAATGTAAGCTTACTCGGTTATAAATATCAATTGTTTATTTTTTGTATTTGGAATACATTTAGTTGTAAAATATTAAATACCCTACATGAAAGAATGAATATTAGGTTGAAAAAATATAACAAACCTTGTCTCGGCATCTGGGACAGTGACTTTGATCAGCTCTCGCACATTGTAAACAAAATACATGTTTACATGGAATCTGTAACAATTATAAATTGTTTTGATACTTAACATCCATTACTTTGTGGCTCATTAAACTAATAAATTAAAAATAAAACTTCTTTGTTTTCACCACTTTGTTTTGAGTATTTTATGTTAACCAGTTTCAGAGCTGACCCGCTACCTCATCCGAACAAACGTTTAAGTTAAAAAAAAATTGAGATGTACTACTACAATGTTGATATTTTTTATAGAAAATTAAATTATCTAGTTGGGGTGTTACGGCTTTTTTCAATATTTTTAAAAACTTTGGAAATATAGACAGTTAAACACATAAATTTATCATAAAATAAAATATATTTCTTAATAAAAAATGTTTAAGAATCTCTGGAATTTTTTCGAAAAACCAAATTTGAGATTTTGTATTTGTCTATATTCATACCAATTTTCAGCGTTCTAGCTTTTATGGTTTCTGAGATAGGTATACGGAAAAATAAAGTAAAAATTTAAAAGGTTGATAACCCCTGACTGAAACAAAAATTCAAAATTCTGAGTATAAAAGTTTTGTAGGCCTATAACTATTTATATATTCTGAAATTTTGGGCTCTGTAAATTGAGCGGATCAAAAGTTATAAGGGGGGACGGACACACACACACACACTGACAGACACACAGACACACTAAATGTTCTACTCCAAATTCTGAGTAAATCTGTAAATATAACATATATGCTGCGAAGCCTCTAAGTTAGTGTTTTTTTACTTCAAAGTTGGAAAAGCCGTGAAAAATATAGTCCGTGCATACAAATCTCGCGTATCTTGGCTTGAAACTTTGTCGATATGTTAAGAGAACAAAGTTTTCTTGAACAAATTGAGTTGGATGAGATCTACTTATACCCATGTATGCGTAATAAGGACAAAATCTAAAAAAACAATGTCGCATCGTTAGAAAGAACAATGCACTTTAGTTTACTTCTATCTTATCTGCGTGTTACAAGGATAGATAGATTACTGTTAGTAGGGTTTAGTCAGCTGGGTATAGTCAATGTGTCTCTCTCAGTTAGTTACAAATAATATTATTTTATTACATCCAAACTTTCACAATTTATATTATTAAGAATGATGTAAAAATATCAAGTTATTTAATGCACAGTACTAATAAATTAAGTACTTAATTAATTTCAAATCATTATTCAATCAATATCCCGATAGCAAATATCTTTCTATTGTATTTTAAAACATTGACCTTTCCATTAAGACACTGCGAAGTGCAAAAGTCTAGATTATCCGTAAAAAAAAGCATCAACATTCATTCATTCATTTTAGGGACATTGTCTGATTGTCCTTTAATAAATGCCTTGTTGCTTTTATTGATAATTGAAATGGAAATAATTATAATTTGTGAAAACACTCAGTGAAACGCTTAACGCTATAGACAATACGTCAAAATTAATTATCCATTGTGATATGTGGCTTCATAATGTGATCAACCAATAACAGACCGTTTTTGATGAAAAATTAAGAAAATTTTGATGAAAAATTTCATTTTCATTAATATCAAATAAAATCAAAGTATTTTGGCATCAAACAACATACTTAAATATAATTTAGATCTAATTTCTTACCATTCGGCCATAAATTAGAATTGGTTTGAGACAAGTGTCACAGCAATATATCATGGGATTCAGGACCTTTTCTCCAATCAATGTAGCACGGTGGTTCCAATTGAGGCGAAGGACAGGTTCTGGAGGCCCACGCTGAAGAGTTGTAAATACGGGCGCCTCTAATTGTGATATATCAGTAGGAACTTCCACTGAAATAATTTTATATCCACATTGAAACTAACCGAAATCTGATAAAAAACATTAAGTATTTTCTTCTGCTTTGAATATCAAATAACATATTTTGATCAAATTGAATCAATGATCTGAGGTTACTTGTAATATATAAATTTATCAAAAAAAAATACAATTCGCAATGACCATAAGAAATGAAAACATGATAAATTTATACTCAACATTTTGGAGGTTCATTTTCGTCGTTTTCATCTTTGTTGTCAGGACCACTGGACTCTTCAGGTTCAGCGTTAGAATTTTCCTCTACAGAACATTCCTCTTCATCGGAAGATACAATTTTCTGAGCTTTCTTTCCTCGTCCTCTTCCCCGACCTCGGCCTCTTCCTCTCCCACGACCTCTTCCTCGACCACGTCCTCTTTTCTCACCATTCATTACTAATTTTTGATATAATTATTGGAGGTGGCTAAACCCTGCAAATATATTTACTGAAATTGTTTATAAGAACAATAATTATATAAATACACTACAATTACGAAAGATAGCACAAAAACTTGCTGCATTAACCATTTAATTTAACAAAAACGAATATTTACTTTTATGTTTGACATGCAACTGACATTATTTCTTTCAGAGATAATCGCAGAGGGGCAGAGATAAATGAGACAAATGAAATGATTTCTGTGTAAATGATGATGTAGCCATACCTGCAAAATAATAATAATCAGTGTAGCCATTATGCAACAAATGAACTTACATTTTTTTTGTGTTCGGCCAAGGCCCTCTAGATGTAATTTTCTATACCTACGTTTAGACAGGCCGAAATGTAGAAGAAAATATTGGCCGACGCATAAGATATATAATGGAGTGAAACAGCTTACATGATTTGCGAATAAACGCTTTTCACATTTACAATAAAACTAGATTAAAACATAAAAACTTATTTACGAACTTATTTACGGCTGATCCTGAACTTATTTACGGCTATGGTTTTAACTGTTTTCACTGCGATTTTATCATACATTGAATTAAATTTTATAAATCCAGTTCCATATTTATTTATTTTTATCTATCTAACCCGTTACTCAGTACTTTTCTTTCACACTTACATGTTTTTATACTCTACATGTTATGTGCTTGTACATATATATGTATATTTTCATTGCTTAATATCTCTATATATCTACTTATTTACACATTTACCGACAAGTTATAGTCATTTACTTTCATATTTGCGAACTTACGTATTTATTGAAATATACCTATGTATTCTATTACTTATATACATATATGTTGAATCGTTTCACCTGTTTATCAAATTGTTTATTCTCACCTCCCTAATTCTTACTAGTACTCACCTGCTCGTGATTGACGAGTGTTGTAGAGTGTTTGCTGACGTTCTTTCTCACCCTGAGCTTTGTAATATTATTGTGAGATTATTAATCATGGCTAAAGCAGAATGACCACATTGTCGATTTACTACCAGAACGTCAGGGGCCTGCGGACTAAGACTAATGAGTTCTACTACAATGTGTTACTCAATCACTACGACGTGATCTGTATCACTGAGACCTGGCTCTTGGATTCCATCGGTGACCCAGAGTTGTTTGATGGGAGATACATCGTTTATAGAAGGGACCGTTGCTATGAAGAAACTGGTCAGAGACTCGGTGGAGGAGTGCTTATAGCTGTGCGCAAAGACCTGTCTGCAGTGCAGCGGGTAATGTGGAATACTCGTGCTGAGGACATATGGGTATCCATTGGACTTCGGCCTTCGGGACGTAACTTTAATATATGCTGTTCATATGTTCCTCGGAATTCTGAATATTTCGAGAATCTCTCTGCTGGCCTGGATATGTGTTCAAGTTTATTGCAGGAGTTCACTGATGACCTGTTTTTGTTGGTGGGTGACTATAACCTTTCATCCATTGACTGGAGTAGGTCGGACGGTGACTCGCATTGCTTACCTACTGGCCACAATGATACTCCCTCTTGTACTCTGATAGACTTTATGGAATTTGGTGATCTGAAGCAGTATAATTTTCACCGAAATGTGCACGGAAGGATACTTGATCTTGTTATTTCTAATACCCATTGCTCAGTGGTCCCATGTCCCGAGCCATTTGTGAAAGAAGATGATCATCACAAATCTCTTCTTGTGTCCGTGAATATTGGCGAGGACCCCTCTTTGAGGATCCCCTCAAGAAACTATTTTGTTTTTGACAGGGCAAACTATCCTGAAATAAAGCTTTTCTTCAGCGGCTATGATTGGGAGACCGAGTTTGAAGGTAGATGCATCGAGGAGGCGGTTAGCTGCTTCTATTCTGTTCTCGAGAGAGTTATTTCTCAACATGTACCACGGAAATGTATTCGGCCTTCCGGTGGATATCCGGTTTGGTATAGCAGAGCTCTCGTAAAAATAATAAGAGAAAAGTTAAAGTTCCACAAACGATGGAAGCGAACTGGTGATGGCGCCGATTATGCAGCATTCACATTGCTGAGAGCCAGACAAAAGAGAATAGCTCGAGAATGTTACCAGAGTTTTATTGCAAGAACTGAGAGTCTGATAAGAAGGGATCCAAAGAAGTTTTGGTCTTTTGTTAAGTCCAAGAAACCGACATCCTCTGTTCCCAATTTTATGCATTATAACGGTGTATCTTGCACTGATTTTCAGTCAATTTCAAATCTGTTCAGTGACTATTTTAGCTCTGTTTTTATCGAGAGTAATATAGATATGCCGCGGGTTTACTGTGGGTCAGGCTTGGATATCCATAGTGTTCGGTTTACGCCTGCTTCGGTTCATGAATGCATCAGGGATCTCGATGCGGGGGGAGGAGCTGGACCGGATGGAATTCCACCTGGGTTTATCAAACAGTGTGGTGCAGAGTTATCGGTGCCATTGTCGATGCTTTATAGGAGGTCACTGACTGAGGGAGTTTACCCTAGCCAATGGAAGAAGTCGTATATAACGCCAATACATAAGTCGGGTGATAAGCATGACGCTTCGAATTACAGACCCATTTCTAAAATTTCTTCCATCGGGAAGTTGATGGAAAAAATTGTAGTTCGTCAGCTAGCACCTGCTGTGAACTCCTTTATTATTCCTAACCAACATGGCTTTATGAGGGGCAGGTCGGTTGAATCTAATCTCCTGGAATTTACTGGCTTTGTTCTTGATTCCATGAATCGAGGAGTACAGGTTGATGCAATTTATACTGATTTTGCCAAGGCTTTCGACAAGATCAGCCATAGTATACTATTGCACAAACTTCGATGCTATGGTGATCTACTGAGGTGGTTTTCATCATATGTCGAGGGGCGGTCTCAAGCTGTAGCTATTAATGGCGCGCTTTCGCAGTTCAAGGGCTGTCACTCGGGAGTTCCGCAGGGTTCCCATTTAGGACCCCTGCTCTTTATTCTGTATATCAATGACATCAGTATATGTTTTAAAAATTCAAAGTTTCTCTTGTTTGCGGATGATGCAAAAATCTTTCGTAGGGTTGGAGGCTTAGAAGATTGTTCGGGGCTCCAGAGTGACCTGCAGCTCCTTGCAGAATATTGCAGGTGTAATCAATTGTTTCTAAATATATCCAAATGCAAGACTATCACATTCTCTAGGAGTGCACGCCCGGTTTGCATCAACTATTGCATTGATGGTCAGATCTTGGGTAGGTGTGAGGAGATCAGAGACCTGGGAGTGATCATGGACAGAAAACTCTTGTTTGGGGTCCACGTTGACACTATCATTCGGAAGGCATACAGAATGTTAGGATTTATACTGAGGATTGGCAAACCTTTTAAGTCGCCCTCGACTATGACTGTTCTATATTATTCATTGGTAAGAAGTCACTTGGAGTTTGCATCGGTTGTGTGGAATCCCCAATATTGCATATATAAAAATAGAATTGAGGGATTACAGAGGAGATTCGTAAGATATCTGGACTTTCTGACGAGCCAAAATTTTGAAACTTATAAGCTTGCTACTCGACACTATGGAATCACCACACTTGTAAATAGAAGAACGGAGACTGATATGGTTTATTTGTTTAAGATCGTAAATGGAGATGTTAATTCTGCGAATTTGCTCGAGCAGGTACCCTTCAACTGTCCGCAGCGCGTCACTCGCGTTAATCACTTGTTCAGGTTGCCCCACTGCACCACTAACTATGCTCGTAATTCGTTTATGCAGCGTAGTTGTTCGATGTATAACACGTTATTCGGTGGCCTGGACATATTTCTATTAAGTAAGGGAGAGTTTAGGAGAGGTGTGTGTGGTGTATTGGAATCATCCGATCCCTAATCACCTAATATAAGTATTGTATTGTGTTCGTTTAATGATTGCTTCACTTAATTTCATTTCTCTATATATATAAAGGACTAATATTTGGTAATATCTGGAGTCTTCACTGGTCTATATGCTGGTAACTCATTTTTTTGTATATATTATATGAATTTGACTGTTTGCACTCTTTAAAATGAAATAAAATAAAATAAAAAATAAAAAAAAATAAAAATAAAATAAAACTACCAAAACAATGAATTAAATGATGAATATATAAACACACTTATGATTATAAGTTAAAACTTGAACGACAAATTCTAGTTACCGTGTGGTGTTCGTATTTCGTATTATTAAAAATAAATTCATAATTAACGTATCAAAATTAATTTATGTAATGTGTACAATGACACAAACATACTATGCTTTTAAATTGTTTAATTCATTTCATCCCAAAGGGACGCATTCGATTAGAGATCGTTCAGATCTCCAAATTTGTCCGTGATTGAAGTCTTGGACTTGATGTATGATAAAAAAACAACATGGTTTCATCAAGGGGTACAAAGTTTTCTTTTCACATATTAGAATGTGTAATTCTTTGAGTACCATTTATGTTGTTTCACAGTAGATTATGTATTTTTCATTAACATGTTCTGTATTTGAATTTATCTTTATTTTTTATATAAAACAATTGCGTTTGACATTGGCAGTACGTAAAGAAACAATCTATGGATTGACATCAAATATTGTATTTTCGAACTTAGCTTAGATCAAAGAGTATATAATACCTTACGGATAGCTTAGATTTTGGTCTTCAACCCGCTTAAGAGTTCAACCACACACGTGGAAGTCATGGCGAGGGTCTCCCGTCCCAACAGTGCTCGGTAACATGCGACCAATGAGCTATAGGTATACTGGAGTGCTAGTGTCCATACAACAAAACCTTGGAACAAAACACATAATTTTGTGCCGATCTCGTGTGCGAATATAGCCGCTGCAAGTGGGATACGTGTCTCTTTCTACGCATCAATTCATATAACGTTTGGCTGCCAGTTGGTGTGTTTTCCTAAGTTCGACGTGTTGTTTTAAGTCTGTGTTTGGTATTATTTGTTTTTCTTTCTACAAATTAAAAGAAATAAAGGCGATGGTTAAATGCTGCAGCTCCTTTGGATGCCAAAACATTTGGTATCCTAACAGCGGAATTCATTTTCATGGGTAAAAAAAACTTTACAATGGCGTCCTCAAAGATAGCTACTGTAATATCAACAATATTTCAACTATTTGTATTAAAATATGATCTACGTTTTAATGTTTGTTAAAATACCTACAGTAATTTAAAATTTATGTAAGATTGTGTCATGAATTTATGTTTCGTAAATCTCAATTATATGCCATTATTGCTTCCAAATTCTCTCTACAAAGGCCTAATGATCCACGTCCATTGTCAGAGTGATTAAATTATTTTTTGTGTAAATAACAACATTAATTTGGCATTAATTAATATGGGCTTTTGCTTTCATTATTTCTTGTATTTACAATTTGTGAATTTATTTCATATCATAATATACTTACACTCTTTTTTTACATTTCTATTTTTACTGATAATTAATTATTACTTGCATTTATAACTTGTGTTTATTTGTCATAATTATTAATGGGACTGCCTCCCTGACCAGCCACGATAGCCTAGAATGTACACCGATGTTTTAAACCTAACCTACAAAAATTTGGTAAAAATAGGTTGGTTAGGATTGTTTGTAGTTATAATTGCGACTGGCGTGAGCCAGTTGCATTATATATTTAAAAAAGTAACTAAAATATTAAAATAAAATAACTAAATTGGTGCTGGTCAAATAATTTTTAACCAGCTGGCTGGTCAGGGAGGCAGTACCATTATTAATATGCTCTGGTTTACGTTTCAATTTTTCTGATAATTATTTATTGTATTTTTTTACTTGTCCTACGTTATTTGTCACAATTAATAATATGCTCTTTTTTAAGTTTCAATTTTAATGGCCATTGTTTTTTTTAATTAAAACTTGTGCTATTATTAATTTGTTAAAACTTGTCATTAATAATATGCTTTTATTTTACTTTTTAATTTTTACTGTGAATAATTTGATGTATTTTATAACTATCCTTTTATTTTTCTTAGGCAATGGATATTCGACGAGGGCCTATACGGCATCCCGTGCCTGTCATATTGCGCATGCACGGAGATTTTATCGGTATAATTTTTGGCGCAGTTTTATTAAATTGATATGTTGGTAAATGAAAATCCACTTCAACATAAAAAATAGGCTACGACTATTTACACGACTCAACCATAGACGAAAACCAAAAATAACCACAGAAAACGCAGATAAATCAAGTTATAAAATATTTACCTCACGTTGGTTTCCATGATGCATTTTTATGACCATTGAATAAATGACAAAGGTAAATATTTTTGTATTTTGATTTATCTGCGCTTTCTATGGTTATAAATGACCTAAAAACATAGACGACGTCAGAAAATTTGTCGTGTAAATAGACACTATTTGGCGGGAAAACGCTTTTCCCGCCAATTCCGGTCGTAAAAATAGTGGCACCGAATTTTAAAAATCATACAATTACGTAAATAATATGTTAAGAAATATAATTTATTTGAAAAATGTGATCAAATGCGAATATACAATAAACTAGTATTATAGATTCATGCAATAAACTTACAAATGACAAAGGTATTGAGAACATTTTCCTGCAATCAATTTACATTCAATATATAAAGCAACTCGCTCACGCGAGTCGCTATTATTATTAAAGACTAACTGAACGTAACCAAAAATTAATAAATGGGATTTACGTACATATCACACTATTATTTCGCAGTCGTCAAATTCCCCCTTGATTCATCTGTCGCCAGACGCTAGTATTTGAATAGACAATATTGGCGCATGCGCAATGTGACAAGGCACGGGATCCCGTATAGGCCATGGATTTATTATAAGGTAATGGTATAGGCCCTCATGATATTCGGCAATACGAAATGTTGCCACATATTAAAAAGTGTGGACAGCACTCAATAAATTTTCCAGAAAATATTCGATAATAACCAAATTAGTACTTGGTTGAATAATTTTAATGGAAATAGCTATAAACTAAAGAAATAAAAAATGACGAAATGTACTAAATTTGAAAACCCAAAACAACACCATTTTTTTTTTAATTATTGTTTGTACCTAAGGTAAGGCGCGCATGGAAGCTAAAATTCATCGGCCGATTATTATCGGCCTATGAATTTATCGGCCGATCGGTTCTAACGCGCATGGAAGCTTATAGAATCGTACGATTGGTAATAACACGGCGGTTAACATTCACATATTTAAAATACAATATGTATAATGTATGTATATTCACAAGTTTTAATATAGGTACATATGATTAGAAATATGGATTTTTTTATTCATCAAGTGGAATATTTATTAAATTACCTATGTAACTATTAATCAATTAAGTAATAACTTACCCAATTCAGTTCTTTTATTATGATTTAGCTGATCCCAACCAGTTATTAATATTTCGCTTATTTTTTTATCATACAATGAAGGACGTGCTTCAACATATTCTGACATTTCGTTTGACAACACTGACAACATACTTCTCAATCTACTGCGCTCGGACGATCAAATTATCGGTGAGCATGCGCTATGCGCGCCCTCAAATCGCCCTCGATTGGTTACAAAAAATCGGCCGATCGAGATCGGCCGATTTTTTTGTGTCTCGTCACAGATTTTTAAATCGGCCGATTCTGTTAGCTTTCATGCGCGCTCTTACATGTAATTCGTATGTTGTAGCTCACTGATAATTAATCGGCCGATGAAATTAGCTTCCATGCGCGCCTACCTTGGCAAAATACTAATTTAAAAGAAAAAATATACAAAAAGGTTCTAAGCAATATCCTATATAAGGGGGAATACTAAAATTGAAATATGACTGATATGTTCTGATGGCCAATTTCAATAAATACAATATTTCAAAATGTCATATGATGATTTCATATACAAATATTCTGATGACATCTTAATTTTCTTATTAAACTGAAAATTTTAATTTTATAATATAATATATAATATATATATATATATATAAAAGCTGATTATTATAATAATTTTTAAAAAATAAAGTGTTTTAAATTATGAAAAATAGTAAAACAGTGTTTTACGTGTTTAAAAAATAATTATAAATTATAATTAAAAATAGTTTTAATAAGTAAGTAATTTTTAAATACGAATAAATAAAATTCTATTTTTTTTTTAAATTAAAAAAAAGATGGAAGGGGGGGCGGCCGTATCACATTTGCACACGGGCGGCCGACCTGCTTGCGCCGGCCCTGATCTCTGCTATGTATATTTTGCAAAATATAATATAGATACTTACTTATAGTAATCACAAAGTTGTTTACGAAGAAATAAAGTGCTTTTATTTTAATATTTTCCAAATAATGATGTTCTACAATTAAGATAAAAATATAACAAGAGTTAAAAACAGTAAATGAAGGATCCATGTCAGTGATCTCTGGTAGTATTTGATTAAGTATTTTGTTTTACCTAAAGATCAGCCCCCTTACAAGAAAACGTGTCATTTAGCTCAAGAAAAGATAACCAATGTATGGAAGTGACAGTTGTCACGTGACTGGCAACCGTCACTTCCATACATTGAGTTATCTTTTCTTGAGCTAAATGACAAGTTGTCTAGGGGGGCAGATAGAAGATAGAAGGCTCACCAAAAAAATGGATATTGATTAAGCTTTATCACACGATTACTTTAAGCAGACTTCTATTAATTTTGAGATGTGATTTAAATAAGCTTACAATTGAAATAGGATCTGATAAATAAATATAGGTATGTAGGTACACAAACTATGCAAACCAGGTAGGTATAGGAAGAAACGTTCATCATTGAGGTAAAGTCAATCTTCTGAATGTCACGAGAATACTGCCTTATCACATGGAGAATCAAAGAAAGAATTATTATTATTTTTTATTTTATATTAGATATGAGTTGCTACATTCTGGAGACTTAACGATATTACCTAATCGTCTCACAGAACCAGACTGAAAACACAATTAAAACTGTGTCTTCACCTGTGTCTATAGCTGTGACTTTATTTAGTTAGTATCTTCCTTTTCAAATTAAGACGTGTTATGGAGATTTTTCTTCTACCATGTGTTTTTATTAAATTTTAAATATAAAAAATATTCATTTACGCATTTATCCATTACTACATTTATTATTCTTCTTATTGTAACTACTGGTTGAAGGCCATAAGGTTATGTTTGTGTAGAGTTTGCTGCTGTGATGTGAACTTAACTATCATTCAATCTTTTAGGGGCTTTCCAGGCATCCTTCGCTCTGGCTTTTCATGTAGGGTAGGGTGTGTGTTTTCATGTAGTCTTTGGGTGTCCATTCTTTCCACATGGTCTCTCCGAATATAGGGCAAGGAGTATTTGAGAGTCCGTTCTTTCCTCATGGTCTCTCCAAATTAACGGCAAGGTGTGGTAGTCTTAGGGAGTTCATTCTTTTCACATAGTCTCTCCAAATGTAGGGCAAGGAGTTGTAGTATTTGGGAGTCCATTCTTTCCACATGGACTCCCTAAATTCCTTCTTCCCATTTAACAACATCTTGAATATAACAAATTTGTAAAAGTACCTATGTAATAGTATATTAAATTGTTAATAATGACTATATAAAAAAGCATGATGCACTCACATGATTTTGCATAATACCAACCTGAACAAATCCCAAAATAACGTTCTCCGTCGCAGATTATTTTACTTCAAACATTTTTAACATAACATTAATTTATAAATAAACAGTAGAGAGACGCGATGTTTCCGTGTCGTTTGTCGTTTGAATAATAGCTTTACAGACATTATCTGCTCTTCACTGGTTTTTAGGATTGGTTTTGATGAAAATTTTAAATATTATTGATAAGGAGGCTGCGATGTTCAAACTATTTTCGAATTATAATATAATTCTCGAACTTGGACATATCTGAGTTTATTCCTACACAAACCATATAATCAACTTTAAAACCATCCTTTGTTTATTATAAATAATCTTCATGATGCTACCTTTATTGACATGTTTCATCAATTGAAATTAATGTTCTTAAAGTTCTATCATCATCATCATCAGCTCCACATCCCAAGATGGGACCTGGCTTCCAAAAGAAGTCTTTCTGATAGCGGCTCCTTGTCTCCAATTGACCACGCCCAAAGAGTCCAGGTCCCCCTGGATTAGGGTTGCCAGATGGTATCCTAAAGGAGGACATGTCCTCCTTTTCGACAAATTGTCCTCCCTTACCTACCGTATGTCCTCCTTTTGCGTTGATTGTTATCCAATATAATTTTAAAAAACATGTCTACTAAACATTTTTATACATATTTCATAAAAGAGCACCAAGAACTTATTACAAAAAAAATATGTTTTGGTGAAACATGATGTTTAAAATGAAGTGAATTCATTATAAAAAATCTTGTTTCATTGTTAGGTAATAGTTTAAGTAGTGACTAAACAATATTATATAAGTTATATAGCGACTGCATTGAAGATATAAAAAAACGAAGAAATAAAGTAATTATGAGACGATGAAAATTCTTCGATATGCGTCTGTAGGTATGGCGTTTTTTTGTCATTGTCCTCCTTTTTAAGGAAAATCCTCCTTTTTTGTGCTATTTGTCCTCCTTTTACAAATTTCCATCTGGCAACCCTACCCTGGATGCAGTCCATCCATCTTAACTTGGGTCTCCCCCTACGCCTCACACCCTCTGGTCTATGGTGAAGGACTCTTCTGGCGGGCAGTTGCTCACTCATCCTCTCCACATGTCCAAGCCATCTGGGTCTCCCAATCCTTACAAATACCCTAACGTCTATTCTATATCATCATAAAGCTGGTATAGCTCATGATTGTATCTGATTCTCCACACACCACCCTCACAGACAGCTTAAAGTTCTATATACATCATATTTATGTACGAAGTAGGTATCTTAGAATTTGGATAACTAATATGGAGTCCTTATTATGATAATTCATGCATGAATTATCGTGTGCTTGGAATAGAACAGATTCAGAACAAATTCTTAAATTTAAGATAAATTTTTAAACTAGGAAAAGTTTTTTTGAATTATAGCATATATGCCGCTATGCATTATAAAATTAGATCTTTGTACTCGTTGCATGTAACACATGAGATCCAACTGTCGATGGTGACAGTTGAAGAATATGTACCAAACTATAAATGCTTATATCCAAATTATTTAATATTATAAGATATTTAATTTTCTATACAAAAAATGTATATCAGGATAGGATATTATGGAAGTCAATCCTTTTTTCCTACCCCGAATATGTAAACAGCTTGATCTGCTTGATGAATGTATAAATATTGAGTATCAAACTATTGAGAGTCCCCATAGATATTGTGGATTCTGCCATGCTAATTGTATGAAACGATGTCGTCACTAAAATTATTAAGAAAATTTTGAGACGAACTGCTATGTTTATGTTTTTATAGAAAATTTAATAATCTAGGTATTTGGGGTGTTTCAGCGTTTTTCGATACTTTAAGAAAAATAGAAATATGGCGGTTAAACAGGTAAATTTGTGGAAATAAAATATTTTTCGTAAAAAAAAAGTTCTAAAAAAAGTCCTTTTGACTCACAATTAATAATTATTCTTGAAATCACATGCATTTCAATTGAACAGCAATTTACACTAGCGTCTGGCCCCTGACAGATGTAGGGACGGAGTTACGCATACGCACAAAACTTCTGTCAGATCTGTGTTTGGTTATGTATATATTGTATATGACAATGACATATTTTAATTTTGTGGACTTTTCCATAATTATGTACACTGAAGCAAACCATATATTACATCAATACAATTCTATGATTACATCGAAAGACCCAACCATTAGTTGTGTCTGTAAGCCTTATTGAAAATGTGGTACCTACCCAATGAATAAGTCTCTTGAAGTATGCTTTAGAATACTTTAGATTATTGAAATGCTCCACACTATTGGAATGTCTGTTACCCATAGAACGATGAAAATACTCATAGTGTCGCGGACTGGAAGATTCTCTTTTACTGAATAGTGTTCCTATGACAATGAGATCAGAGAATTAGGAATGAGTGTCCTTATTATATATTACAGTGAAGAGTGCTGTTTGTTTGTTTAGATTGCTTCTTGATTAAAGTTGGAATTCTTCAGTTATAATTTCATTAGGAAACTAATTTATTCAACACAAATAAAAACAAATAGGTACACTATTAATATAGGTATATTATTTATTTACATTAAATTCAACAAAGTATTTTAACTTGTTATAATATTATGCCAGGGCAGAATGGAGAGAAAAAGCTTTGCTGCAAAACGAAAGCACAGACAGTGATTGAGAGTAAAGTTGTAACCAAACATCTAGAACTTTTAGCCGAGAAGGGGGGCGATTTGTACGTAAACCAACGAAGCAAAAATACACAACTTTGCGCTCTGCGCAACCGGAAGCTCGTTCAAGATGTTTGGTGAAAATTATACGAGTGTATGCTAAGTGTATGCAATATCGGAGAAGACCGCCAAATTGGATTTTCTGACAGCTGTCTTTCATTGTTAAATTCTGTGCGCATGTGTATCTGCGTATTTCAGTCCCATCTGTCAGGGGCCAGACGCCAGTGCGCCAGTGCGATTTACAGGTAAGATTTTGGAATTTGGGATTGAATTAGGCACCTACCTATATAACTATGTTATTTTCTTATTATTGATAAAATCAAATAAAAATTTTACTGATTGAATATTGTTATAACGATATATAGAAAAAAAACTATTATTAGGTACCTATTAACGAAATTACTTTTGATAGGTAGGTACCTACTTGAATATGTAAAAAGTATTTTGTGATTGTACAATATAGGTAATTTATTCCATAATGTAAATGAGCTGTAGCTTCCCAAAGAAAATAAATAAATAAATAAATATATTGTTTCTGAAGAAGCCAAACACAATAAATATGCTTTTATATTTATAAAATATGATTTGATTATAAATACCTATGATTTGCGCACATTGAACTGATCTACTCGTATAGCTGGATAGACATATTGCTATATCATTTTATGTACATATTTCCATTGGCTGCTACCCAAATTTTCGTTGATATCATTGATTATAACTGTTATCAAATACCCAAGTATCTGCAAGCAATAGTAAAATAGTATTTGTATGTAACCTACCTCACTCTACCATTGCATACGTTGTCTTCAATGATTAGAATCGTGGCCATCGTGTAGGTACTTGGCGAGGACCACTGCTCTCCAGGTCATCCTGTCAGATGTACGACTTATATTGCTTTATTTGGTTGGACCAATACATCGGTGATCTGCCTCTCGGTTTTGTACCAGACGCTTTTCCCTCCATGATCTGCTTTCCCAAACATGTTACTTCCTTGTTTCTCTATCTAAAAATCTTAAATCGTACTACATATTATAATAAATATATTACTACGTAGGGGAGGACGGGGTTCAAAGTACCGATTTTCATCTATCACATAAAAATAACCCCAAAAAATGGTCTGGAATCAAAATCTTATGGATAAATAGATGCAAAATCTATTCTAGTTTCAAACTGTATAGTCGTATTTATTAAATTATTTATATATTTTAGTTCAGGATATATTTTTTGTGAAAATTCGACAAGGAACAACCTACCCCGTCATGGGGCTGGTTGTTCCATAGTTGGGGTAAGTTGTTCCGCTATCAATTGCAATAATTACTGATGCAATAGTAGTGTATGGATATGTATAAATCAAACACAAAAGTAGTAGAATCAAAGACTCATGTCTCGTTTATTCAAAAATCAACATAAATAAAAATAAACTCCAACATTTTGTATTACCTTATTATAACACTGAGATCGATCAAATACCTTACCAATAACTAATTTACATTAGTGATACCCATAAGTCTTTAATCAGTCACATAGAATCGTCGTCGTCAGAATTACAATTCAGACAAACGTAAGAATGAACATCGTCCAAATCCAAACATTTTAAATGTGCCCAATTCTTACACAAGATGCATTCAATCCATTGTTCTCTTGGTTGTGAATTGGAATAGGAATCGCAGCAAATTATACAATACCATTCGAGACTATCATTTATATCACTTTCGGGATCATTGTCTTGGAGAACTTTCCGTTTTACAACTTGTTTAACGTTCGTATGATTGATTTTATTCTTTCCTTTGCCCTTTCTGGTTCCTTTTCCATTTCCAATTCGTTTTTCCATTGCCTTAGTCTTACTTTTGCTCTTCTCTTTTCTTGCCTTTTCTTCAGCTAAAGCATTCTTTTCCGGCGTGTCTGTTAATATTGCTGATTTTCTTATTCGTCGCCTAGATGTTGTAGACAACCTTGGCGGCGCTTTTGGTAAGGGTTTGACAGTTTCAGGAGAAAATATGTCTGACGTGGATTGAATGAGAACATTGCTTGAGATGTTTGAAATATTTGAAGGCCCTGGCTGAGGTTCGTCCATATGCATTAATTCTGGCGTTATTTGGCGTGGCTCACTATTCTGGATGGCTTCCATATGCTCCACCTGGGGTTCTTCAACTTCTACTGTTTCCTGAATACGGGGTTCTTCATTTATATCAGTTTCCTGAAGCGTATTAGTATCATTTGGACGATATATATTGATAGCCATTGGATGATCAGTTACGAAAGATGGAGCAAAATCCTCATCCTTGAATATGTCGGGATTGTATGGGCTTATACCTGCCTTCTTAAACGCATTTATGATGTTAGTAGGAGTTGCTGCTTGGGGCCAAGCATTCTTTACAATTCCGGGTATCTCATAAATTGACATTGTCTTGCCTGGATTGTTGTGTAGCCAGTTTGATTCTGCTTTCGCGCAGTAGGTTTTAAACGGCCCATTCACGCCATAATCCAGGGGTTGCAAATTATGTGTACAATGCGGCGGGAAAGATAACATTATAACCGAATTAGTCTTTGCCTTTTCAACCACATCAATGTCGACGTGTGATGAATGGTTATCAAGCAGTAACAGTACAGGATCATCAGGAGTAGGCTTCGTGTGCTTAATAAAGTGATCCATATAGATGAAGAACTCTGTTGTCGTCATCCACCCAGAACTATTTCCAGCTCCAATGCTCTCAGGGGGTCCATCACGAAGGAATAAGTCTTTGTATTTAAGGCGTGGGAAAATAAACATGGGCGGTATAGTGTTCCCAGATGCACTTGCTGCTAATTCGACGGTAACTAAGGTTCCTCGCTCCGCAGATACAATAGCACCCACCTGTTTCACCCCCTTTGTAGCCACTATTTTTTTTTGTTTTAGTACAGTGGTCACTCCAGTTTCGTCCAAGTTCCATATTCTTGATGGTAGTAGATTATGTTTCAGTATGACATCTCCTAGCTTCGCAAAGAATTCACGAACATTGTGCCGGTTAAAAGACGATGCGCGGCCTGCACTTGTCGCTTCAGGCGTTCTTATGGACAAAGACGGGTTTCTTTTCAGAAAACCCGTGAACCAATCAGCACCAGCTTCTTGATTTTTATGCCATGAGGCTGGAATGTTAGGCATATCAAATTTCACGGCACAATTGTATGCCAACTTCCTCACTTCTTCTGGCAGAAGACCAAAGTAAATCGAGGCACATTTCTGCAAATATTTAGCCATTGCCTCTTCACGGTCGTGGTGGAACACTTGTCTTGAATAATAGCCCACAGTCGGTGTTACACCAGCTTTTAATTTTCTGACGTAACGAAATAACGTCATATGACAGATCTCTAGTTCCCGAGCTACCGTTTTGAGCTTCCGACCATCTTTAATAACAGCATCAGCTGCCCGTTGCAGAAGTTCCACAGAAGTCTTACCCCGTTCCGTTTTCCTTTTGTAGTTTCTCATCCTAAAACAATTTTTAAATTATATGAATTAGCTCCTTTATCGTGGGGTACGTTGTTCCGCGGCACAACCAGCCCCCAACTATCGGAACTTTGAACCCCAAATTCCATTATCAAAGTCATATCAAATTCTGATTGTAATCGGTCACAAAAGACCATCAATGATATTAAAACAACATTCTTTATACTTTTTCCAATTGATAAATGAAATTCACACATAAATAGCTACAAAATTGACTGAAATAGACCAAAAAGTTTAAGTACGAGAATATTTACTTACGTGACATTTGAGTATAGTCAAGCGCCAACCACTCTTGTTCGCTGTCACAGCATTACTAAAATGGCTGCCGCAACAGCGCTATGGTATGACGTTTTACGATGTACTTTACACGTACTGCTATCTCTTTTCTTCGCGAAGTTATTTGTATCGGAACAACATACCCCCGGCACTTTGAACCCCGTCCTCCCCTACTCTAGCCACGGTAATAAAATATAATAGGGGTGTGAATAAGGGATTGTTATGATTTTTTTATATTGTTCGGAATGTATTGACTTGCTTGTATTTTCAATTGCACAAAATGTGCCATATGTTCTAATTAAAACAATAAGAAATGTAAGATTAAATTATTCTGAAAATTACGAATGAAATAAGTTTTCGAGACGGACGGATAATAACGATGCTTAAAACTTGTAATACTCAAATGTTATCTACACTGTTTTTTACAAAACATTTTTTTAATAAAATTATTATCATCGCTACCCAGGAGCTATACCGGTTACAACAGCATATTACAACATAGTAATGTATATTTTTTTATTCCACGAAATAATAATAATAGATCGCTAGAGTTGTAAATACACGATGTGAATATTTAGGAATACGAACCGTGTTGATATTTTTCATTGCTTCTGCACATTTTGTTCTGACGGCCAAATGCGCAAAATACTAAAATATTTAAATTACGTATTGTACCTAGGTACCTATATTTATACTATCTAATCCTTGAAGGTATGATACTAATCTAATCTATCTAATATTACATTAGTTTATTTGGCGACTGATTTTTTTACTCCTCACTAACCCAAAGGAATATAGTGGGGAGTTATGAATCACAATTTTTAAGACTATTTTTTTATTGCAGTTTATCAACTAGTATCATGCTGAGATCGTATTTTATGAAAGTTTTATCACAATGTATCTATGTGTGTGTTGTGTTGTGATATGTAAGGTGTGTTTTTTCTACTTTATCGATTATAGACAAAAGTACCTATGTACTTATTCGATTATTTTCAAATCTTGCAAATTTGTATACCTCGCTTAGTCCCCCATTAGATTTTAAAATTTGAATACTTCGTGTTAGTGACTTGGTAGTGAGTGGCCACAACCCACTCGTTTTCAATAGTAACCGTTTTTATTTTGGCGACTAACTAAAATTATAATAAGGTTAAAGTCTATATATGCAATAGTAAAGTTATTCTCCAAAACTTGAAACAAATAGTACCTGTGTATGTAAATACCGAAATAAGTTTTTTTCCATATAGGAACCTATCTACAAGTATTTAGAAGTTTATTCTACTTTAACAATTTTATTTTGCTTCCCAATATTTGATATTGATGTCGTCAATTCAATGACCTTTTTGATTGGGACATAATATATTATTTCGAACAAAATATTTGCAAATGCGTCTATTAAAGATCAGAGTGTATCAAACAAAGTATCAACAATGAAAACTTCCATTGCGGTCAGAAAGTTGACGATATTTTGTTTAAAATATACAAAATACCAATCAATAATTTTATCAACAAACTTTTATATTATAGATATTATACATTATCAGTTATCTTTATATTAAGTTTATCAATCGGATAATGGAGTAACAGACAATACGGAAATGAGAAATATTGTAAGAAATGTTATTAATTCGTTTTTATTATTAGTTTTTCTTTTATTGTTAGGATTTGGTATTTTCTCATCATCACCCGTTTCAATTTTAGGGATCGATAATGCATAACTCTGGAAAGAGACAAAAATAAACACTTCCTGGCACCCTGCGCACTTGGCGAACATATTGGCAATTCTTCAATTATCTATGGAATCTCATATGGCAATTTCTTTCAACTAACCAGTATGCACAAAAGTAATATTTGCGTGAGAAATGAATTTTAATAAATTTCTCTTCTGCTGGGGATCGAATCCAGTACGTGCCCGAACGGATGCCAAACGACTTACCAACTGTGCCACGACGGTCGACATAGACATTACCTTATACACCAAGAAGTGCCATCGAATTGAAAAGAAAATGTAGAACTGATACGACTACTCCATGGTTTATTTTTATTATTTACGGTCAATATAGGAATCATTGAAACAAAACATCATGATTCATGAGGCTCCTTACACCGCATTTTTGACAAAAAATCTCACAAGTTGCTTTTCGTGGCCCGTAAGTCCGATTGGTTCAAAATAATTCCCCCACATTGTACACTACTGTCGAGTTTTCGTCACTAGAAGTTGTGCATTCTATACCATAAAGTCTGATTAATTGCAAGACAGTATATGTACAATACCAAGATTTGTTCAATTTTGGTCATACATTATTAGCTCTTCACTAAGAAAGAGCAGCCATACCTACATATAAGAACAGGGTATACCTATATCAGAAGCGGTGGTTCTGCATTCAGAAAAAAATGAAAAAATATTGTTTTAAAAACCATGATTCATTTTCAAAAAACGAAAATAAAGATTTTTTTTTAAGAATTCTGTTTTTTTTTAAATCAAAGTTTCATAATCGCTCTTTGTCAATCGGTTACAGCAATCTGTATATTTGACTCCTGAGCCGATTCGATTCCCGGTGAACACAGTTTTTACTGTTTTTTCAGTCTAAATTTTTACACGATTATAACTCTCCAAAATGTAACTTGTTATACCTAGTATATGTGTGTAATTAATCAATATTTGACTAAGTTCCTGTTACTTTGAAAAAAAGTTTCAAAAATAAAAAGTAATAATACTTTGCTAAGAGTGCCACATTTTTTAAAAAAATTGGTATTTATTCAAGTGTCAAGAAAACCGATAAATATAACAAGGTAAGTAGATACTTTGCTCAAATATATCAAATAATATAAAATGTATAATTTAAGATATAATAAATTAATCATGTCTCAAGGACGTATGTTTGGTGCTGAAATTTGTACACTGAAAAAAATCAAGCAGATGTCTATAATAATTTTACAAATATGTTTATTATCCTAAGTTATGATAATATATAATATTTGAGGTCAAAATAATTATGTATGTACAAGTGGGTATTTATGATATAAGTACCTACCTACGATAAGATGTAAAAATAGATATCACGCGCTTCATTCTCGAGGTGAGAAAAATATTTACTAGATTATTTATCATTTAATACTGAAACATTAGTTTGTCCCTGTGATAAAACAAATGTCAAAACTTGTATTAGTGATGAACAAAAGTCTTGCAAGTCTAGGTCATGAACCAAACACAGGATGCAATTTTTCCGTTAGAGCCTTCAGCCTTCTGCATTTGAATGCGGCATTTCTTCTCATGTGATGGTCTTGTATTAAGACTCCAAATCAAGACCAAAAGTAATACAAGAATATAGATACCTACCCAATGTATGGCTCACCGCCGCATCAGTGCAGATTCAAGTCTAGTAGAAGCTTCCTGGATATGACAACCCCTATAGTTGGCCTGCCCGAAGCCCGACGGCTGTCACTGTGACGTGACTGTGTCGAACCCACGCAGCTGCCGCCCGCGGAGGACGTGTCAGTGAGACATAACCTGCCTTATCCAACGTGGAGAGCGCTCATTAGGCTCAGAACGGGTGTCTCCTGCTGTTACAGTGACCTCAAGAAATGGGTTTACAGAGAGGAAGACACATGCGAGTGTGGCGATAGACAGGACAACGTGCACCTACTGTCATGTGATGTCATGTCCATGATAGGAGCGACATGCACGCACAAAGACACAGTGGTAGCAAACACTAGTGGAATCCGGGTGGCCGAACAATGGGGGCTACGAATAGTGTAGTGTTCCGGACACGGAAAGTAAGTACAAGAATCTTGCCATCTTATAAAACTTTACAAACCGCTTATTTTCAATAACAAAGTAAGTACTTACTTATTTTTTTAATCATCGAAAGTTTATTTATTAATACTCAATTGATGATTTTTTTAAGTTTCATTGTAATTTATGACCTTTTAGAAAATAGATTTTTATAAATATTACATACTTTTTCTTTTATATTTATAATTGTTTAACACAAAACCATGGCACGATCAAGTGTATAAGACCTGCGTACCTATGTAAGAGCAAGTCAGGGAGTAAAGACCAAGTCTGGAACCCATGCCAAGATATATAAGAAGGTCTTGCATTTTCTCATCACTAACTATTATGTATGATGTATATACTTATGCATTATTTAATTCACCTCATTTTGGATGGCATTCACAACGTACTAATAGTAGGTACCTAATTAAATATTAAATATTGCATTTAGAATATTATTATTTTTTTATTTTATTGTAGAAAATATAATCATTAAATTTCTTGGAGGCAAAGAAAAAATTAACAGTTTTTCTGTCTTTCCTGCTCACTATTCATTTTAAGGTTCAGAACTTATAAAAATTGATGGTCACGATATTGGCAGAGTAGAATCATATGTCTATCTCGGTCACACCGTGAAACTGCGAAGAGATAATTTAGAAGCTGAACTAGAAAGAAAAAGAGGATGGGCTGCTTTCAGCAAATTATCAAATGTTCTGAAATCTAAAAATATCCCAATCCACTTAAAGAAAAAAGTTTTTAATGCTTGCATATTCCCTGTGCTCACTTACGGCTTTGAAACATCCGAATTGACTAAGAGAATGATGGAAAAGCTAAGGGTGAAACAAAGATTGATGGAAAGAAGAATGTTGAATATCTCGCTAAGGGACCAAAAAACTAATGAATGGATTAGGAAGAACACAGGAGTAGCGGATGTGGCCAAAAGAATAGCGGAGTTAAAGTGGAGTTGGCGGGTCATATATCTCGGATGTCGGACAACCGATGGACAAAAGTTGTGATGGACTGGAGGCCAAGAACAGGAAGCAGAAGCGTGGGAAGGCCCCAGACCAGATGGTCCGATGACATAAAAAAGTGGCAGGTCCAGAATGGCACAGGATAAAGACCAGTGGAAGTCCAAGTGGGAGGCCTTTGTCCAATACTGGAAGAGGCTGAGTGAGTAAGTATTCATTTTAAATCTTAATTTATTGCAACATATAAATGTTAAAATTTTGTCTCTGAAATAATTATTTTGATTTACTGAATTAATAAAATAGCAACACTGAAATCATGTCATGAACATGATGCCTGTCTGTTTATTAATTGCATATTTTGATAAACGCAAATTATTTGTTTCTTTAACTCCCATATTTTTTAAAATAACGTTTTATTTTATAGTCGATCTTACCATTAAACACAATAAAAATGGACGTGGCGTTGGTGGGTAAATACTGTCCTATTTAATATTTGCGTAATATGTTTAGGTAGTGGCACATAAAGTTTCTTTAAAATAGGTCAGCAATAATTTATGCTACACTTACATATAATACATATCTTAGTTCTTTACTATACACATACATTTGAAGAAAAAACGAAAGTATTAGTTACCAATATTTAAATTGACTTACACTTAATATAATAATGACATACTTACCTACATATGTACATTCGGCACATACGGGGCTGTTTGTGAGGGTGGTGTGTGGAGAATCAGATACAATCACGAGCTGTACCAGCTTCATGATGATGAAGATGTAGACTCAGATGGCTTGGACACTTGGAAAGAATGAGTGAGCAACTGCCCGCCAGAAGAGTCCTTCACCATAGACCAGAGCGTGTGAGGCATATGGTGACTGCGTCCACCATCTCAGCTTGCATTGGAGGCATGGAGTCGCTGACAGATCGGAATGGCGAGTACTTCTTTTGGAAGTCAATAAGTCCCACCTTGGGATGTAGAGCCAATGATGATGTTGACATTTAGCACAGATTATTTTTATAATTGTTCATTACAATTAATTTGGGATGTCGGCCTTCGTGGCTCAGTTGGTTGGGTATCTAACCTATACCCAACCTATGCTGATCCGAAGGTCTAGGGTTCGATTCCCAGTGGAGACAGTTTTTAATAGTGCTTTCAGTCTGGATCCGTCTCCAGAATGTGGCCCGAGAAGTAATTGGTTAATGACATTTTACCATAAGATAATGATTAAGAATATAATGTTCTCGAATTTAAAATTAATAAAAAGACACCTGTAATTCTTAGGTATAAAAATGGTATTGGAAAAAACGAAGAAGTTTTTTTTTAATGTTTTGTAGCGAGAAGGAAATGATTGGAAAATTGCCAGACATGCTATGTGAGTTACTCGAGTATCTAGAAATTCGGTCAAATCGTCAAGTTTATTTTCATAATTGTGAACAATACACGTTAAAAAAATAAAGAATCTTATTTATATATTTGACTACATAGAAGTTTACCAAGAATACGTTTCCTGGTTTTGGTTTATTCAGAATCATCATTTTTATAATTTTTCTCTCATCATTTTCCAAGAAAAACAAGAACTTTTATTTCAACTGGAATTATACATATTACACATTTCATTACGAAATTTACAAACCAATTTTCTATGTTTCATTTCAATCCTCATATCATTTCATTCTGGTAATATTTATACATATTTATTTAGATGGGTGGTGGCAGAGCGGTTAGCGTGCTAGGTTAGTATTCCAAATGTCGCGAGTTCGAATCCTGCCACGACCGATTTCGTTCACAAATATTTATGCTTAATTTAGGGAACGCACGAGAATGTATGTTTTTTTTTTATTAACAAGGACATAATCATTCTTTTTAACAAAAAAAATATATAATTTTATTATATATGTGTCAAAAATAAAATCATCATTATTTTGAATGTTTATGTAGGTACACTAATTTTGCGCCGCCACTGACTCCAAGTTTAGAGTAAAAATAAGTTTTGAAAGTCTTTATTAATCACAGTGTGGAATGACATTATAATTAATTATTAGTATTTGACCAAATACTTACATATTCAAAGAATATTCGAAAAACGTACAGTTTCACTTCCATTAAACTTTTCTGACTTTCGCCATCTTCAGCAACGTTGTTACAGAGGATAGAAGCTGGATATATTGGAATAGGTAAAGATTGTAAAAGAAAATTATAATGTTAATTTATTAAATCTACAGACCTTCCATCGCCTCTTCAATTCTGTCTCTTTTGACAAAATATCCAATAACGGCGTACACCCCCGCCCCGAATCCATCTGCGGTCACCCCTCCGCCTGCATAGCATAGTCTTTGAAAAGTCAGAAAGCTTAATGGAAATGAAAATATGAAAATACTTTTTAGAATATTCTTTAATATTTGGTTAAGTATTAATAATTTAAAACTAATTTCTTTCAAAATATCTCTGTAGTACAAATTTTATACTTAATCTGTTTTGTAATCTAAAGTAATAAAGCAATCAAAATGTTAGTGTATGTGTGTGTGTGTGTGTGTGTGTGTTTGTCTCACGCTTTCTGAAAAACCAAGAGCATCTAAAAATCTAATTTATGTGCTAACATGTACCAGTATACCTGATGCAGTGTCACGCTAAAAATAATGCGATAAAAATGCTGAATTTTAAAAATATTTCAATAATTATTTTTTTCATACAAAATTTTCCAAGTCATATCTGTCAAAAAAGTGTACATTTTGCACGCAAATATCTGTTAGTTTAAAAGTTATAAGTACGTATTTACACGAAAAAAATATATTTTCAAGTATAACTTAGCGTTAAGTGAAAAACATGGTGAATGTTTTATATAATTATAATGTATAACTTATTTTTAAAGTAAGCGTTTTGTACATAAACGCCGCCATTTTAATATCTTTTCATACAATATTTCATTTTCCTACCGAATGAATATGTTCTTGAAAATAATAAACCTTTGAAATAAATGTAATTATGAAATAATAAAATGAAACACAAGACATTACAGCAAGTTTTAAGACATATATTGTAAAAATGTGCTTATTATTAGTAAAGATATAGGCATAATAAAATTGCATAATTTGTAAATAATATTTGATTTTTCTGACAATTTTCATTTTTATGGCATCGAACAAACCAATGTAGGTACCTACATATTCAAAAAAGTCTCAAACCATTTGATATTTTTAACGTATTGGAATGGTTACTATGGTAACGGAAAGATTCTGATATTCAAATAAAATTTGTTATGAATAGAATTTCTTTAGAATATTGTTGTAGGTAGGTACCTACCTATTACTATTTACTAACAAATCAACAATATACTGATTTACTATCGGAAAATTGTATGCGATGTACTTCTAAACCGTTTGTCCGATTACAATGAAACTTTGGTGAATTGTCGAGCGTGTGCCCGGGATGGTTTCTGGATTTAAACTTTTTTCTTATTCTTCTTCTTCTTCGTGTATTTGGTCATTTAACCTATGAAGGGGGAGTATCCTGGGAAAAGAAGGTCCGACTGTCCCTCCATCTCTTCGCAGGTCTTCCAGGACGGTTTGTGGATTTTAACTTTTTTCTTCTTCTTCTTCATCGTGTATTTGGTTATTTTACCTATGAAGGTGGACTATCCTGGGAGAAGAAGGTCCCATTTTCCGACCATCTCTTCACAGGTTTCTGGGTTTAAACTTTTTTCTTTTTTTTCTTCATCGTGTATTTGGTCATCTTACCTATGAAGATGAACTATCCTGGGAGATGAAGGTCCAATTTTCCTTCCATCTCTTCGCAGGTTTCTGGATTTAAACTATTTTCTTCTTCTTCTTCATCGTCTATTTAGTCATTTTACCTATGAAGGTGGACTAACCTGGGAGAAGAAGGTCCAATTTTCCTTCCATCTCTTCACAGGTTTCTGGATTTAAACTTTTTTCTTCTTCTTCTTCTTCTTCATCGTGTATTTTTGGTCATTTTACCTATGAAGTTGGAGAATCCTGGGAGAAGAAGGTCCAACTGTCCTTTCATCTCTTAGCAGGTCTTCCAAGACGGTTTCTGGATATAAACTTTTTTCTTCTTCTTCTTCATCGTGCATTTGGTCATTTTACCTATGAAGGTGGACTTTCCTGGGAGAAGAAGGTCCAATTTTCCTTCCATATCTTCGCAGGTATCTGGATTTGAACTTTTTTCTTCTTCTTCTTCGTGTATTTAGTCATTTTACCTATGAAGGTGGAGTATCCTGGGAAAAGAAGGTCTTTTCATCTCTTCGCGGTTCTTCCAGGATGGTTTCTGGATTTAAACTTTTCTTAACCGACTGAAGAGACGGGATGTAATTAATGAAGGGAAGGGACGTAATGAGGAATTGAAGGGACGGGAGGTACTGAAGGGCCTGAAGGGACGGGAGGTACTGAAGGGTCTGAAGCGACGGGAGGTACTGAAGGGTCTGAAGCGACGGGAGGTACTGAAGGGTCTGAAGCGACGGGTCTTTTTCTTTTTCTTAATTTTATGTAGACCTTTAGGACAGTTATACAAACTATTTCCTATAGTCTAATTCATCTTCTTCTTCTTTTATGTATACATTTCGGTCAGTTTTTATAAAAATTATTTCCTATAGTCTAATTATTCTTCTTCTTCATTTACGTAGACTTTTGGGAGAGTTTTAATACAAACTATTTCCAATAGTCTTATTAATTTCTTTTTCTTTTATGCAGACCAAAGGTGAGTTTTTATACAAACTTTTTCTATAGTTTAATTATTATTCTTTTATATAGACCTTTGAATCAGTTTTTATATTAACTATTTCCTATAGTCTTATTCATCATCTTTTATGTAGACCTTTGGTCAGTTTTTATACAAACAATTTCCAATAGTCTAATTTTTCTTCTTCTTCTTTTTTGTAGACCTTTGGGTGAGCTTTTATACATACTCCTATTGTCTAATTCATCTTTTTTTATGTAGATCTTACTTATGTAGTCAGTTTTTACACAAACTATTTCCTTTAGTCTTTTTCTTCGTTTTCTTATTTTATGTAAAACTTGGGTGAATTTTATACAAACTATTTCCTATAGATTAATCTTCTTCTTCTTTTATGAAGACCTTTTGCTTTGCTTTCATACAATCTATTTCCAATAGTCTTATTCATCTATTTTATGTATTTTAACTTATTTTACGTAGACCATTGGGATAGTTTTTTATACAAACTATTTCGTATAGTCTTATACTTATCCTTCTCTTTTTTATTTAGACTTTTGGTTTAGTTTTAAGTATAATAGTCTATTGTGCAGAAATATTTTTAACGATATGCATACTTGATGAAAATACATATGTAAAAACGAATGGATTGTGGGATGTGACGATGTAACCTGCACTAGAATCTTTTCAATACTTTTGTTTAATCAAATTTAAACCATTTATATCATCCTATTTTGAATAATTTTCAACACCTACGCATTTGATTTAGTTGACAATATTTAAAGAATGGGGGTTGTGGCCATTACTGAACTCTTCACAACGTTTATATTCAAATTAAAAACTACTTACCATAGTTTAAGTCTTCTTCTTCTTCGTTAATGTAGACTTTTGTGTCAATTTTAAGTCTATTAGTCTTATTGTGCAAAAATATAATACACACTCGATGCAAAAATATAAAAACGAATATTATGATGTGACCAACACTAGATCTTTTCAGTACATTTGTTTAATCAAATTATAACCACATCCCAACATCCAAAATAACTAAATTTTCAATAGGTACATATTAAAATTTATTTCGATGATAATATTTAAAAATGGGGGTTGTGGCCAAACCAATCTCTTTACAACGTTGATAAACAGTCATATTTAAAACCATTTCGCATAGTCCATGCGTGCAGAAATTTTGTTTATTATACTTCATTCACACTTTATAAAAAATAATGGGTTGTGGCCATCACTTGAACATTTTACAATCAAATTCAATCATATTTCAAACCACTTTTCATAGTCCGATTTTTCAAAATAATTGGGTGACAATATTATAAAAACGATTGCTTTTTCCTTCACAATATTACATTCTTGGCCAACGGCGGGACATAAAAGCTAGTTAACAATATTCTGACGATGTACAGTGCACGAAACTACTATATACTATAATACCTACATTTTATGAGCTCGTCTCTTTAAATATAAGTAGGTACTTAATACTACTTGTCTTGTTACTTAAATGAATACAAATGAGGATGAGTCATATTAGGTAAATTATATGTAGGTACCTACTTAGTTCGAATTATTTTGATGGATCCAGATGAATCCACGAATCATATTAAAGTAAAAATAAATATACAGAGTGAGGATCTTATCATTATAAATATTGTCATCAATGAAACTTTAGCAGGTTCAAAATAATACATTTATCGTGATTATAATTCAAGTATATAAATGAAACTGAAATTAATATAGTTGGTATACGAGTGTATATTATGATGAATATAAACGGTGAAAAATCTGTCGATAGGCCGACGAAAATACCGATAAATCAAATGAAAAAAAAATTCATAGTGATAACGGAAATGATCCTCAACCAAACTAATTTCTTCTATCACTTGTATAACACCGACGCGTTGCGACGCTTGGGATGTAGAGCCAATATTTTTTTTATTTCCTCTTTCTTGTTGAAAAATACTAATTGTACATACACAAATGAATATTTTTCTTTGAAATTCAGCAGTTCGTATTTATCATACATACTTATAGAAGGTATATAAAAAAATTGACTTAAATAATAAATGAATGATGATGAAACATTAAATCTATTATCAATACGATAGATTAGCAAAGTTACTGCGTCGATATAAAACTTGTACAAGGTCAGTCGTATAAAATAATAAGAAAAACAAAGGTATAGTAATAATTTGTTGTATGGAGAAATGTTATTATCGTGGTGTGTTGTGATTCTATACTGGTTCAAACCACTTAATAATTAAAGTTGAGAGGGACTACAAATAACGATTTTTTTCACAATATTGCGTGTTCAAATTCATCTAAGTCAGCGCTTCACAATATGTGTAAAACTCCTATGGGAGATGTTAATAATGAATTAATGAATACATAATTGACAAACGTTTCACTTTTCCAACTGTCGATTTGTTCAAGAGAACTTTGTTCTTTTAACTATGGACAAAGTATTAAGCCAAGATACACGATATTTGTATGCAGAGTCTATGTACTTAGAATTAAACTCTTATACTTATATAGAATTTTAAATTTTGTTTCAGTCAAGGGTTATCAACTATTGAATTTTTACTTTGTTTTTCCATATATCTCAAAAACCAAAAAAATCTAGAACGCTGAAAATTGGTATCAATATATACCTACAAATACAAAATCTCGAATTTGTATTACAAAAAATTACAGTGTTTCTCAAACATTTTTTATTACGAAAGATATATTTTTATAATAAATATTTGTGTTTAACTTCCCATATTTCCAGTTTTTACAAAATATCGAAAAAAAACGAAACACCTCAACTAGATAAATTAATTTTCTACAAAAAAATATGTAGGTACATCTCAGACTTTTTAAACAATTTTTATAAAAATGAAAAATGAATAAATTTTTAGTGACGACATCGTTTTATACAATTTGTATGGCAATGTCCTATACACAATTATCTTAAGGTGACTTAATAGTTTGATACTTAATTTTCAAACATACATACATACCATGCTGTTTTCATATTCTGGGTAGGAAAAAAGGACTGACCTCCATACTATCATATATTGACATACATACCTAGGATGTGTTGTATAGAAAACAAAATATCTTAAAATAGTTATTAATTTGTGTTAAATTGTTTATAGTTTGTTATGTATTCTTCAGTTATACATACTATCGCCATCGACAGTTGGATCTCATGTGTTGATAATAGTATAAATTTTTCGAAAATGTATGACGTATATATAATTTATATAAAAATACTATTTGGGTACCTACTATAAATTACAATACCTATACCTAGTGGTTATACGATACTTGAAATTATTTTTAGTGTTGATTTTTGTGTTTTGTGAGTAAAACATTTTTCATGCATTTGTTGCTATCTATACAAATATATAAAAATGGATGTGAGTATATATATATACTCTTTGAAATACTCTACTGCTGTTAAGCTGACTCGTGGCGTTCCACAAGGGTCCATACTTGGACCATTGTTATTTGCTATATACACAGCTGATATGATGAATGTTCTTAATTATTGCAAACCACATATGTACGCAGATGACTCACAAGTTTATTTGTCTTTTGAGAAAAATAACGTGCAAATCGGCCGTGGGCATGATAAATACTGATTTGAATAAAATTCATGCATGGGCACAAGCCCATGCACTACTTCTCAACCCCCAAAAGACTGTAGCACTGGTTGTGGGCCCAAAACAAAAAAATACTGCTGTGGAGAGCAGCGGCTTTAGGGTTGTCATTGATTCCACTGACATTCCATTTGTAAGCGTTGCACGTAATCTCGGTATAATAATGGACCAACGGTTGAAATATGAAGAACATATAAAAAAAAAGGTGCAATGGGGCTATTCAAGGCTACGCCTTTTATATAAAATTCGAGAATATGTTTCGGTCAATGTTCGCAAACTGCTGACAGATAGTCTTGTTTTATCCATATTAGACTATGGGGATGCGGTGTATGGTCCTTCTTTGATAAAGAATACACAAAAGCAAGTGCAACGTATCCAAAATGCGTGTGCACGTTTTTGTTACAAAATACCTAGGCAAGCACATGTTTCTCCATACCTTAAGCAGCACGGGATACTTAATATGTTTAACAGAAGGAAGTTTCATCATCTGTGTCAAATTTTCAGACTCATTAAAACTAAGACACCTTCCTATCTGTATGACAGATTACAGTGGTCCCGTGATATTCACATGTATGCTACGCGACAAAGAGACCATCTACATATTCTCCCCAGACATCAAACCATTGCCTTTGAAGGGAGTTATTCATACACATCAACCAAATATTGGAATGAATTGCCGCAGCACATTCGTACAGCAGCGTCACTGCAGAGCTTCAAAAAACATTGCAGTGAATGGCTATTGAGTACACAAAATTAACTTATAATACAAGTAATAGTGCATTCTTTGTAAATTTATTTATTTTTTATTTTTTTTAATTTTTTTTTTCATGTTTTTTTTTATTTAATTCTTTTCTTTTTTTTCCTGTTTAAATATTTTCGTATATAATTATATTTTATTTTCTTTTTGTATTATTACCAATATATTTTGTGATCGTCCAAGGCATTGCTGAAAATCAGCTGCACTGTGGGTCTCCACGGGTGTACAGCTGAGCAATAGCCTATTTGTTGCAAAATAATGCAAAACATGTATAATTGTTTGTTTTTCTTTTCTCATTTATATGCAACAAATAAATTATTATTTATTTATTTATTTATATGTATGTTTGTATGTATGTAGCCGAAGAACTCATATATCGTCCATCCGATTGCGATTAAACTATGGAGATTTGTTCAGCGCACACCCGGGAAGATTTTTACATTATAATTTATTTATTTGATATCTCATACAATAATTTTCGACATAATAGAATTCGTTCAACGATCCGGTGGTGTGTTAAGGGGGGGACTGCTGCCAACGTACCTATTTTTTGAATTTGCGTCATTACTAAAAACGAATCATTTTGAAAAAAATAACCTAGTTAGTTTGGATCTTAATAAATAAAAATATACCTTAATTTTTTAATTATGTTCTGTATATATTCTTGTAGGAAAATAATAAGCATACCCCAATTTTTGACATTTATCTTAAATTTCTAAAAAACTATAAGGTATAGAGCATCATATTTTTTTATAAATTAAAGAAGATCAAAATATCTGGAAAAATACGATGTAACGTTGCATTAATGCATCAGGTTAAGTTAATAAACCAAAAAACTTATATTTCGCAATGGCGCTGAATGGAAAATAAATGTTTTTTATGTTTATTTTCTAAACCTGAAGCATCAATGCAACGTCACATCGTATTTTTCTAGATAATTTTGTCTTCTTTAATTTAAAAAAAAATGTTGAACTACGCCTTATATTTTATTAAAAATATAAGATAAACGTTGAAAATCGGGGTGTGCCATTATTTTTCTAGAAGAATTTATACAGAATATTATCAAAAAGTAAAGATAAATTTTTCTTTATGAATACCCAAACTATCTAAATTATTTTTTTCAAAACGATTTGATAAGAAATAATGATGGTATATCAAATTGAAAAATAGGTACGTTGGCAGCAGTCCCCCCCTTAAACGGGTTTTTATATAATCATCATCATTGGCGCTACAATTCTGTGTGGGCCGGGGGCCCTGACTTTTTCCAGAAACAGAATGCGTTTTTACAGGATAATATATATTAGAAAGAGGCAGGAGGCATTGAGGGGACGCAAAGGAGTGAAATGGCGGAATTATAATTAGAAATTTTAGATAATCTTAAAAAATATAAAAAAACTTCCATATGAACCATTTTTATTATAATGATAAAGAGGAAAATAATTATGCACAGGCAGGACATAGTCTGCCAGGTTTTGTTAGTTTTATATAAAGATAATTGTATTACCTATCTACCTTTCAAAAAATATATATAAGTATACAAAATTATTAAATTCTTAAAAAAAAAATTAGCATATTAGCAATTAGCAGTATCATATTATATTCTTTTTTAGAAGGACGTTTTTTTATCATATTATATTATTTTTTAGAAGGACGAAACCTGGACAATGAAGTCCCGTGATCGTGACAGGATTGACGCATTTGAAATGTGGTGTTGGCGTCGCATGCTGAGGATTCCGTGGACTGCAAGAAGAACGAATGACTCGGTCCTTAAAGAGCTCAAAATAAAAGAAAGATTTGTCTACAGTATGCAGCCGCCGGGTATTGAGCTTCTTTGGTCACATCGCCAGGAGAGAGCCAGGTCACTTGGAAAAAAGTATTATCACAGGAAGTGTACCAGGCAAAAGAAGTAGAGGCAGATCTCCTGCGCGATGGTGTGACCAAATTAAGGAGATGACTGGGAACGACCTTTATTCGGCGGTGTGAGCTATGGAGGGCAGAGAGGACTGGAGGCGACTAGTTCTGTCCATTAGCGGCTCCATAGATCACGACCCTCTGCATTGAGGAAACGAAGAAGAAGAAGAAGAAGGACGTAAAAATATATAAAGTGTTCTAGGATTGTGTAAAAGAGAATATTCTTAAGTATGTGTCGTGTGCCTTTGATGCACATAAATTTAAAAAAAAATCATCGCTTCGTAACATTTTTACAAAAATTCTTCTTTGTAACAAAAATACTATTATTTTTTATATTAATTTATTTATCAGAGTATCTTTGAATACAGTTGGTACCTATAGATTTGTGACGTCTTTCCTCGGTCACATTATTTTTTTATATCATCTCTTCGCAAACAATTTCTGAAAAAATATCTTAATCTTTTATAAATATTTAATATTCAGAAAAAAATAAATGAGACCATCATTATTTTTTTGCAGTAGATAAGTAAATATCAGTCACATAATTAGAGAACTCTACATTTGATTATTTGTCTTATGTATACAGCTATAGAAACTTTCTAACACAAATACGGTGTACTTTAATGCTAGCCATTTGTCATCTTAACTTATCATAATATGTTAATAGCTTCAAAAATGGACACCTAATTTATAAATTTAATATGTTAGGGAATATAACATGAACGCCTCTCTAGTCCATAATTTTAAATCACACACTTTTCTGTTATTAGCGTAAAATATTTTACGGTAATTGGTGGTTCAATTGCAACACTTTAATGAACATAAAACTGAACAATGTTTTTGTGAACCATTATGAAAAACGCGTATTAATCTGTATAACGCAACTCGCTCACTCGAGTCGCAAAAATTACATTCAACTAACCTAACCTAACTAAAGATAACTTGGATATCGACATTTTACTCGCTCTCTAAGTTATCATAGATTAAACTCGAAACCAGTGTAAATATTTATTTACTTACAATATGCATGAAATTTCCAAAAAGCATGTTTAACAACAAAAATAACGATTTGAAATAAAGGAAACAGAGATCACGCTGGACAGTGTGGAAGGTACACATACCTACATAAGTAATATCAACCAAAGATAATACTTAGTAATTACATTTATTTTTTGTGCATGCTCTCTTAGGTTTTGCTGTCAGTTAATGTTTTTGCTCTCCAATATGCTTGGGATAGTCCTTTGGCGTTATGTTGGAAGCAGTCTCTGATCTATGTACATACCTACCTACTTATTAAGCAATCAATCTAAGTGAATTGTTATGGTTCAACCAATCACGGGTCAATGTATAGAAAAAAAAGTTTGCGATTTAAAATTGTGCTTGTCTAAGTGCGTATTATCTATACAAACATAGATATTTAAATAAATGACTTCACAGCTATCTGAGGTAACAGATTCGGCAGCAAATAGACTATTTATAGCAAGAGAAATAGATGAAATGCCGTACGAAGGACTAAGAACACAGAAGAACAGAACACCACGGACTAATGATGTTTCTTACAGTCAAGAAGAAAACTTATTGATTACTTAATTCTTCTTCGTAGCAGCGATAATTGTATAAATTAATTATAATAATTATAATTTATTATGGCTTAATGCATTTTACAACAGATATAAAACAAATGTAAAATTTAAAAACAAACAAAAGTATAGTTGTCACCAAATAACTTGAACTTTTAGCCTATAAGGGGGGCGATTTGCACGTAAAACAACGAAGCAAAAAAACACAAGTTTGCGCTCAAAGAAATTGTAATAATTAGAGCGCGCTCTGCGCTACCGGAAGCTCGTTCAAGATGTTTGACGAATATTATAATATCTTCTTCTACTTGCGATATGCGAGTGATATATAGCCATTTGCACAACAAAAGTAAAAGAAATAAAACAAAACTATTGCTAAAAGACATAATTATTTATTTATTTATAAACACTTCCTTGCACCCGGTGCAATTCGCGAGTATTTTTTCCAAATACAATTTCTTTAAACTTATCAGTGTTTCCAGCCCAGAGAAGCAAAATTTGCGGGAGAAACAATTTCAAGTAAATTTATTATATTATGCCCGGAACGCGAGCCCTAAATCCATATGCTTAAGATTCCACTTATGTCACGACTAGTCAATTCCTATAATAATTTATCTAAAAATATTTGATACCTACCACAACACAATTAATGAAGAAAAATCTGGTGAAGAAATACGATTAATTTTAACACCACAATATTGTGTTTTGATAAATTTAAGTACATACATACTATAATCGAATAGAACTTACCACCATTATTCGAAGACGTCGGGCCGCATTAGCGACCAGAGCAAAGCCTCTAGTATAGTTATAATTAATATTGTATGTAGTATAAACAGAAAAAATAGTATCTTTGATTGAATCGCAAATCTTATTGTTATTTTATTGCCTACTATATTGTAACTAGACTATGACAAATGCAGACATATTTTTTTTTATTTGAACACTTTTATTGCCCGAACGACTTAAATTATAAGTAGGTAATACGTAGTTTATAGGCATGTAACAATTATTTATTAGTCATAGACTGATTAAAAAAATATGATTTCATGGATTGGTAACTAATGACCCGAGGAACAATCTAGCGTTTGACGATTTATCGAAGTGAAAATATCGGTTTTTGAAGAATTGAAAATTATATCTACCACAATATTGATTAGAATGCCACAAGAATCGAAGAAGAAAGACACTTGCTCAAGTCCATCTCAGAAAGACGTGCCAGATAATGCGCCAGGAGGATTCTTACAGAATATACTTTTTTATTTTACTTTTTACTGCTTCCCGGGTAACTAACAGGCGCTATCTTCTTCTTTTTCCTTCATTTATCTCTCCATTGTTGGACGTATGCCTTTTCTAGTTATCTTCGCTCTTCTCTTCTTTGGGCTTTTCGTTTCCATCCACTACCAGCGACGGGGACAATTCAATCTGCCAATCTTTTCTGAGGTTGGCCTATTCTATTCCCCTTTTCACACCTCATGATCTCCATTGAAGAATTTTGGGTGCGCATTTATCTATGACCTACTCATTGCAATTTAAGTTTTGACAATTCTATTACTATGTCAAATATCAATTCAACACGCACCCAGTAATAATTTGCCACCTGGTGAAGACTAGTGATGTTTATCGTCTCACCAATTCAGACTGAAAACACAATTAAAAAAAATGTGTCTCAATCGGGAATCGAACCCGGGACTTTTTGGCTCAGGAATCAGATATCCAACCAACTAAGCCGCGAGAGAGAATTACTTGATCTCAATGGAATTAGATTTTCATCTTCTTCATTTCTTGGTTGTGATTAATTCTCATTTGATTGTAGGTAATTTGTTTAATTCTATCATTAATTTATTGAAATTGTTTTGTTATCAAGGTTCCATTAAGTCTGATTCAGATTAAAGTTAAAAATAATTCATTACAAAGGCTTAAGTTGTATACCTATATTCAGCCTAAAGGTAAACAATCTTCCTTTGAGTCAACATGCATACTACTCGTATATAGCAGTAGCGAATTTAATATAAAACACAAAAAGCCGAGCATTGATTTGAAATGGATTTATTTAAACTATAGCAATTCTGATTAGAAAGAAAGAAAGGAAACTATGCTATAATAAAATACGATAAATTAATAATAAGAGAAGGAAACAAAGAGAAACGAAAGAGAGGTGTGTCAGAATCACCAGAGGCTGTGATACAGAGCCGCAAACAAGGTAACTTCATAGACAACACCACCATCGGACAAAACCGTATTAACGCTTTTGATATTATGAGACGAAGATCAAATTCCTTATCACGTAACTCATTGACATCAGAAGAAACAAAATAGGAAACAGTCATCGGCCACCGCAATAGAAATACAAAAAAACCTGTAACTAACTATAACGCAATCAAAACATTCCCCAACCCGAGTGGTCGTCGTGGGGAATTAGACCAATACCCTCCAACGATGGAATATAAATATAAGTGTAAGAAAAATAACAATTTTAAAATATGTACCTATAATGGAGGAGGCCTTTACCCAAGAGGGATCCATTTCACGAAAATTATACGTATATACATACAAATAATAAAGTAGAAATAAGTTTAAACACTGTACATTAATTTAACTAACTGCTAATTAAAAAAAATATACTTAATTAAATAAAACTTATATATTATGCTTAAAAAATATTGTAAAAGAAATGGAAAATATAAGGCTTAATTATTATTATTATTAATTATAATTCTGATTATATATCTTCAAAAGAGCAATACAATAATATATCCAAATTTATTGATTAACCCATTAAAAATACAATCTATCTAATTTAAAAAATACTCATATTATGTTATCAGTGGTGAGTTTTATTTCGCAAATGATAATATTAAAAGCGAACAATGTTTTTTTTTGTTGGTGTTATCATATTAAATCACATATATTTATGCATATATTTCGTTTTCACTTACGCGCAAAGTCACTGGCCAAGGAATTAATTAAATACATAGTATATAAAAAATACTAATAATAACATAAAAATAAAAAAGACATTTATTTCTTTTAGGGTTTTCCTTAGTCCGAAGGTCCTTGGAACTCCCATGGTGTGTAGAATGTTATGATGGAAAAACTATAGGTACCAATTAGTATAATAATGATTATAAAATGAAATTGTGAAATGACACAATCATACTTTCATACAATCATGGCATATCCCACAATGTGTGTTAACCAGCGACAGGTGTGCGGGTGTACATTACATTATAAAGGAAGCACAAAACATGCGTGTATAGGTACACATCAGTCTCGCCTCACCTTAAATGCATAACATTCAAAGTGGGTGAAGGATCTCATTACTGAACTATGTGAGATGTTGTTGTTGCGTTTTGTATATTCGATTACTTACTCGGCTCTCACGAGACACCAGAAAACGACGATAGAGTGGAAGCACTATTCTAAGCAGGTGCCTCACAGCATATGTTGAAGTTTCAATAGAGAAAAATAAATCTAATACTGCCACACGGGGAGAATGAACGAAGAACGACTGACGAAGAAAATATACAGTGCGGACAGGAATGGAATAAGAGGTAGGGGCCGCCCAAGAAAAGGATGGCACGACGATACTCTGAAAGATGGAAATGATAGAAGCTTTAACAACAGACGAACATCTATGAGACGATGCATCAATGCTGACGAGGCGATTGAGGCGTGCTAGGGTAGAAAATTAGTAGATATTCCAATATAAATCATACAAATGATGAATAGAAAAACGGTTGTTTTTTAGGTATTGTTTTCACACTAGCGTCTGGCGACAGATGAATCAAGGGAAAATTATACGGGATGCAATAAAATACGACAACGAAATAATAGTATGATGTGTAAGTAAATCCCATTTCCTTTATCAACGCCTTTGCCATTTGAGGTTAGGAATAAGTTATAAGTTATAATTCGCATTTGATCACATTTTTCATATCATATTATTTACGTAGTTGTAAGATACCTATTATTTTTATTCATTTAAATATCTGTGCGCCGCGTATTTCCGACTTCCGTCCCTTTATCCGTCTGTCGCCAAACGAGTGTTGTTTTCTCGAGATGCAACCTTTCAAATGTTGCATTTTCTGTGCTAATGAATTGCAGCACATATGTACCTACCTACATAAGAAATAAAATAATAACACGTAAGTATTCAAATAATACATACCATAATAACTAATGAAATAGTGTTCTTATCTCTAAGATGATAATATAGGTAATATAATGATATTATTTATGCCTTTTGTTTCTATATAGGTATAAAATATCGACAAGACAATGATTGTCTTATAATATAATACCTATGATACAAAGCACGTCGCACATTTAGTAAACTGATGCAACAAGTTATTTTTTGTCAACGTCAAGGATATTATCAACACAAATTTGTTTTGTTCTCAATTCTCACACACCTACTATTCAAATATTCGATCTAATGACTAGATAACATTTGAAATATTTATTTATTTTTTTTATTTTGCTTCTCGGGTAACTAACATGTATGTAGGTACTATGTCAAATATAAATGTAACACGCACCCAATAACAAGTGGCCACATTCTGGAGACTTGTGATATTGATCGTCTCACAGATCCAGACTGAAAATATAATTGATAACTGTCTCCACCGTGAATCGAACCCGGGATCCTTGACTCAGAAGTTACATATCTAACCAACTGAGTCTCGAAGATATATGTAACTAATGTTTGATGTTTAGAATCCTTCGCTCTCTTTTATAAATAACAATAGTTAAAAATATATATAAATATTAATTATAATATTATGATATTTAAAAAAGGAGCAAGGTTATTTTTATTTTAAGTTTAGTCAAAAATTGTTGTATAATCAATATATATATATATATATATATATATATATATATATATATATATATATATATATATATATATATATATATATATATATATATATATATATATATATATATATATATATATATATATATATATATATATATATATATATATATATATATATATATATATATATATATATATATATATATATATATATATATATATATATATATATATATGTTATATTTGATGTTTTCACGGGTGAAATATGTTATAATATTTTTATCTCGGTTTTCTTGACGGTGAGCTTTCAGTGTGAGTACACGTGTGTCGCGCGCGTGCTTTTCGTTAAGTCCTTGAAAATGCCTGGTGATATTCAGGCGAAACGTCGGAAGACAAATGGTCTTAGTCAAGACCTACTGACACGGGAAAACCGAGATAAAAATATTATAATATATATATATATATATATATATATATATATATATATATATATATATATATATATATATATATATATATATATATATATATATATATATATATATATATATATATATATATATATATATATATATATATATATATATATATATATATATATATATATATATATATATATATATATATATATATATATATATATATATATATATATATATATATATATATATATATATATATATATATATTGTGAAGGTCCTATTGTTGGCCCTTCTTTGCCGGCTGCTCAGGTTCGAGCTACGCTCTCACCGTCAGGGGATGTCTTCGTTGCAAGTTAAGGTAGTTGAATAATATATACATTAAGGTTTAGCAAAATATATTTCTCGGTCACTTGAATGGGTTGTCACGCCGTCAATACAATTTCAATACAATTTATACATAGATACAATTACATACATGACTACAACGAAAGGTCAATACAATTTATTTTTGTTAGTAATCAATAATTTGAGATATATCGTAAATAAGTTAATTAATATTTTATACCGCGTGTGTCATCTTGAACCTCTACAAAAAATAAACAAAAAGGGTGTGACGGTACCTGGAGCCTTGTAAGGGTTTGTCGGTGTCGCATCGAACCGACTCCTCGAGAAGCACTAAATACTTCTCCAAGAGATGGGACAGTTCACCACCGGAAATGAATTCAGTGACTATGTACAGCTTCCCTCCAGTCTGCCATTTCGGAAAACAGCTCACAATGAAGGATGGCGACCGCAGACCTCTTGTATATGCACCTCGTCCCTTACTTGCTTTAAACAATTCTCGGATACTATCTGAGCTCGAGCAGAATCCTCAGAGCAAGCAATTTCTTAGATTCAACATGATGTACTTTGTGTACTTTGCGAAATGCATCCTTGGAGATAGCATCCAAATGTTTCAATTGCTTGCTGTGCGTGTCACAGTCGATCTTAAACTCGGGCAAGAAGAAGCTTTCGATATTAGCTACAGGCCAAGCAGTTCGATTGGCTCGGAGGGGAGCCATCAAAGTAGAATCATTCCAGGATATTCTAAATCGTCCATTATTATAACGCTTTTACAAATTAATCACAGTCAATATTAATATCAATTACACGAAACTTTAAAAAGATGCTTTAAAGCAAAAATTAAAAAATATTTAAACTTTATTCTGATAAAAATTAACACCGATCAACATTAGCTGTCTATGGTTATTTTACTTTTCACTCTCAACACTTGATTATTAATCACTGGAGTTATCATTCTAACAAGTGTAGTGTGAACACGTATCTTTTTGATCCATAATAAATTTATATTTTGTGCTAGCTTACAGTTCTTTCAACCACTGTTTAATTGTGAAAGATAATTAAGTTACTAATACCTCCACATTTTGAATAAAAAGTTGTCAACGATCTGAAGTTACTTTATTTTCAATTAATCCGTTACTTTATTTTCAATTAATTATTCTATCGCACCACATTCGATATTATTTTTCTCCGATCAAAATACTTTCAAAGTCAAAACCGAAAAAAAAGCCGGCGGGAATCCAGACAGCAACTCGGCGTCACTTGCGCGCGCCGATAGATCGGAACGGCGGGAGAGTAGACGAAAATCGCCGCGCGCGCACCTCTAATTCTCATATCTGCCGATGGCGATACGGTCGTCTGAGGCGCGCGCAGCTCGAACGGCCTTGGACGGGAATATAGATAGAATTGTTGCGCACGCACCCGTACTTTTCATCTCTGCCGATGGGGCTACAGTGTCGGTGCGCGCGCACCGAAGGTCACCATCTGTACCGAATCCAATGCCGTGTGATTTGAGTGTCGTAAGGAGTATTTATACTCCTTACACACCATCTTATCTTGGGAAAAAAAAAGAAAAAAAAAAGTGTTAACGTCGGTTAGCGTCTAGCAATTCGGACGATGAGGTCGTCAATCGTAATAACATCCAGGGATCGCGTTCGCTGCTCACTACTAAAATTCCCCCAAGGCTCTCTCTTTCGGTTCTTAGTAGTTGATGACACACGATGACAGGACGATGGACAAGATTTACCATAAAAATTATCAGCATGTTTGATCAACCCTTCTCATCGTCAAGGAAACATATTAACAGAAAAAATGATGCCCAAACTACAAGTTTAAATGAACGAGGTCGCTATTGCAAACGATATGCTACAATCGGAGTTGCCTATATCAAGCAACGTCGTTCATCCAAAAAGATCATACAATAATACAAGTACAACACATTGTATACATGACAAAAAAAATATTAACAGGAGCAACGAAGGACCTCCGATTACAAGTCCAGATGAACAAGGTCGCTATCGCAAACACTATATGCCATAATAAGGCTTGCCTATATTAAGCATCGTTGTTCATCCAACAAGATCATACAATAATACAAGTACAACACATTATATACATGACAAAAAATATTAAAAATCAACAAAATTCAATATAAAACTAATTAACACAATGGTTCACTGAAGCTATGTTTCTTGATGTTGGGTGGGAAAAACCCTTTAACAAATGGCAGTGCTTTTTCCCCACTTCACTGACACTGATTAGAAAAACCAGTGGTTTAAATTTCTTGCTGTCGGAATATTTAACTTTACACGGAGGGAATACATATTTTTTGGTTCAAGTATGACACTTACAAACTACGTACGAAACTATCAACTTATATACTAGCAACATAATATATACTTAATAATTAATTCTTATATTCCAATTAACATTGGTTGCGGTGTGACAATCCATTCTGCAGTAACAAATTTATACAAATAATGACAAAATATAAAGCACCATCAACGGTACGGGCTTAATTTAAATGAACGGTTTAGGGATCATCAAATAGTCGTACGATAAGATAGTATAAAATAAAACAGTGATAAAATAGACGCGGTGATTCAAGCAACCGTGGAAACGAGTATAAAAATGTTTAACGTAACTTAGAATAACATAATAGGAATGTAAGGAGGACTTAAAAGTGCAAAGTTGACACATCCTTCAAACAATATTAGACGGGAACACGTGTGCAGACAACTGGAACTCATTAACTCAAAGGTGGAATACAGTTGACAAACACACAGTATATACTTTGCCCAAATAGGCAGACGGAATCCACTTGGATGCCCATTCTCAATATCTCACTTAGACCGCAGATGAGTGATTATACAAGCAGAATCGGCAATCACCCAACAAACGGTGTAGTCCATGAGCGTCCTAGAGGTTTCCAGTAAGTAGAATCACTTACACCTCAAAGTGCGGACTTAACCACCGATAGAACAATTTCTCCTCCGGAGGAAGTTAGTCACTTTTCCGTCCTCAGAGACAATTTTCCACAATCCATGATCTCGTCAGATCATACTCGCCCAGCCATCGGCTAGACTGCAACTCCTACTTCAGATCTCTGGTGATCAGCCAAGATCTCATCATTCTTCCACAATGCTTTCTCAAGGGTGACAACAACAATTATTGCCACTGACAATATGACATGATCACTGCTCAGTCAAGGGTACTCTGAATAATCATAAGAAGAAGAACATCAACTACAGTCACAGAGTGTCTAGACTCGTCACAAACACACTCAACTCACATTCGTCAGAAACAAGGCTCATCTTTCGCTCAACATCTGTCATACCATGAAACATACATCATTCGTCACGGAAAGATACATTTATACACGAATAACGAGTCCAAACAAGTAAGAAAATCAAGAAGTACTGGGGGGGATGGGATAACCGAGTCGACAACGGTGATACACACCGGCCCGTATTTGTCGACCATGAAACACAATAATTTAGTAAATAGGCGCCACTTGTTTTAATTTAAGGGAAAACAAGAACCCGAGAATTTCATCCTATACCTTCGGTCGTATAAGGAAATATTAGACGGGGAGAGTGAGAGCACCATCAAAATTAACAGTAATCGGATATTGACCGAATATACATATACAAAACAAAATTAGAATAATAGATACACGTCCATCTGGTAAGGATTTCGACATCAACAGTAAGACGGTAAAAAAATATTACAAGTACATGGTTCACAATTGCTTGAATCAGACGTAGACAAAATCTTAAAACTAACGTAACTTAAGCCTAAGAACGTGATGACCTATGTAAGGCAACATGGAAGGTGGACAGACAGAATAAGGGACAGTTTTATTCCACCTTGCGACCAACACATTCAAGTATGACTAGCGAATATGTGTCCAAGGGATGGGAAAGATGAGAGGTAAGATATTAAGGTGAATCACATGAGAGAGTGGGATAAGAGGTTGTTCGGAGGTTTTTACTCCGCTCGCAACACAATAACAAGAGAGACCTATTCTACTAAACCCGGCCTATTGGGTGCCGAAAATGTAGATTGATCCGGGGCCTTTTACGCCGCATTCAAAACTACAAAATGGCAGAGGTATTCTTTAGGCCCCAATCTGCAGGCGGTTTTCAGAGGTAGACTTTTGAAGAATTCGATGATGTTCAAAACATGTAGTTCCTGTCTAATCGACTTTGACTATGTCTTTAATGTGATACCGACCGCAAGGTTTACCTTGCATGTTACCCAGTAAGTAGATCTTGTCGGACACACACTGAAGTACCACATTCTTGACAAACTTAGGGGCAAGTTTGGAAGTAAAGCCCTTGGCTCCATCGGACAGAATGAAATTCCTTCTCCAGACTGTTTGACCCACGGATAGCACACAATTCTTCCTCCTTAAGTTGTAACGACTAGCATTCTTTTGGAATGCTGTTAATAGGTGAGAAGTTACTCGGTCGTATAATGTTTCAAGGTTCTCAAGTGATTTGATATAACTCGGGGAGTTGTGGTGAGGGTCATGTGGGTCGTTCTCTACATCATGCATTGAAGCATGCGGGTGGGGGTGGAATCCATGCATTAGGTAAAAGGGTGAGTGGTCTGTGGTTGCGTTAACGGTGTTATTTAATACGGAGCAAATTTTGGGAAGGTGGCCACACCAGCCTCTCTGGTCATCTTGCACAGAGATAGACAGGGCAGTGACGATAGATGCGTTGTACCTTTCAACGACATTATTTTGGGGATGGTACAGGGCGTTGTAGAACAGATCTTTTATACCGTAGTTTTCGAGGAACGTTTTGAATTCCTTGCTGACAAACTGTTTTCCGTTGTCCAGGATCATTGTTCGCGGAATAGAATAAGGTAGGAAAATGTTTTCTTCGATCAGTCTAATAATTGTTTTAGAATTGGCGTGGCGCAAGGGGAAAGCCCAGACAAATTTTGAAAACACGTCCACGACGGAGAGAATGTACATGTTTCGACGTTTGGAGAGTGGCAATGGACCAATTAGGTCGGCTGAGAGAGGTTGCATCGGCCGATTAACTTTTTTGGGGACGGTCATGAGTCCTAAGGGTGGTTGGCGGTTCGGTTTATACGCCTTGCAAATGTCACAGTGTGAAAGAAATTGACGGATGGATTGAGACATGCCTCGCCAGTAATAAGTTCTGGAGAGGAATTCAAAGGTCTTATGGGCTCCAACATGGCACAGGAATTCATGAGTCGTCTGGATTAAGGGGTTGACATGGTCAGAAGGAACTACTACTTTCCAGCAGCGGTCGTTACCAGTAAGAGGGTCGTGCTTTGAATTTGAATAACGGTACAAGTGATTATCCTTGTACATAAATCCAGGAACTGACGCCGGATCAGTCATTGTACTCTTCTTTATTTTACTATACCAAGGGTCTGTAGAACCATCAAAGGGTTCCACTAGACTGAGATTGTCCAATTCAATTCGACTGAGCCCATCGGCCAAGTTATTCTCTTTGCCCTTCTTGTAGACAATTTGAAAATCGTACTGGGACAGGCGGCAGCTCCACCGCATCAATCGGCCTGATGGAGATTCCATGCTTGTCAGGTACTTCAGGGATCCGTGGTCAGAGTATACGGTGAACGAAGTTCCGTCCAGGTATGGTCTGAAGTGTTCGACAGAATTTAATATGGCCAATAATTCACGTTCTGTCACCGAGTAAGATCGTTCCTGGGGAGATAATTTCCGAGAAAAATAGGCGATTACATGTTCGGACCCATCAGGCATATTTTGGGAGAGATAGCTGCCGACGCTTATGGCACTGGCATCACAAGTTAACGAAAAGGGAACAGTGTAGTCGGGTGTTTTTAAAACCGGAGCGGTGGTCATGGCTTTCTTTAGAGCACAAAAGGACTGCTCTGCCTCAGGCGTCCAAGAAAATTCTTTGGATTTAATTTTCGAGCTAGTGAGTGCGCACAAAGGAGCGGCTATACGGGAAAAGTTGTTTATGAACCTGCGGTAATAAGAACACATTCCTAGGAATCCACGGACCTGTTTCGGGTTTTTAGGTCTGGGGTAGGATAACATGACTCTTACTTTTTCTGGGTCGGTGCGGATTCCTTCTGAATCGATAATGTGTCCGAGGTATTTCAGGGAGGCCTTGCAAAATTCCGATTTTGCAAGTTTAATGGTGAGGTTTGCTCCACGAAGACGGTCAAGAACAATGTTAAGGGTCTGGAGGTGGGATTCGAAATCTGAACTACAGATCAGGATATCATCGAGGTAACAATATACCTGATCTTGGACGTCACAAAAGAGTTCATCCACCAATCGTTGCATCGCCATACCACTGTTTTTAGCTCCCATGGGGCAAACTGTATATTGGAAGAGGCCTCGTCCAGGAACAAAAAAGGCGGTCTTAGGTCTGCTCTCTGGCGATAAGGGCAACTGCCAATACCCATGGCTCAGGTCCAGCGCAGTGAGAAACTTGATGTCTTTTAGATCGTCAAAAATTCGTAGAATATTGGGGATACGATATGAGTCTGCCGTAGTTACTTCGTTCAGTCGGCGAGGGTCCAATACGAAACGTGCCGTACCGTCTGACTTAGGAACGAGAAAACAGTTGTTCAGCCAAGGACTGCGGCTAGGCTCGACTACACCGAGTTCTATCATTTTATCGAGTTCCGAAATGATCTGCTGACGGCGAGCGTGGGATACAGGATACGTACGTTGTTTAATGGGTGGGTGGTCGTTCGTATCAATCACATGGGACACCAGGGTGGTTCGTCCTAGTCCTTTCTTTTCAAAGGAAATCTCTTCGAATCTACTGCGAATGTTTTCTATTCCACCCTTCTGCGTAGCAGAGAGGTGGTCGTACGATACAAGGCACTTGGGGGGGGTCTGGAGGACCGATATGACGACATTTTCTTTATTTATATTAATATTTACGTCCGCATCGGGGAAAAGTCGGGGGGCCAAGCCTGAGTCACGCAGGAATTGAGCACCCAATATTATCGAGTCCTCCAAGGATGGTACTGTACGAAAAGGTACCGTCAAGGTTCGGTTCTCGAAGGAGAGTGGAAGAGTAATAGTCCCGGTGATTGTATGGGGGGTCGCATCAGCTGTATAAACCACTCCTCCGGTGGGGCAGAAATCTAATTTAAAGTTCTCGAGGCTCGATGACAAGGAACCTCCCAACACGTTTGTGGCAGCTCCTGTGTCCAGTAAGGCTCGAAAATGGATGCCACGAATTCGGCAAGACAAAAACGGGCGGCTGTAGAGGTCGTTACGGATGGATAAGGCGTTCATGTTGTATATATTATGGAAGCATTGAACCGTTTTTAGCCAATCCTCCCACTCCTTACGGTGTTCGGGGGATTGGCTCATTGGGCGTTTTTTGTCGTGCGAGAGGTTTTGGGTGGGGGACGAGAAAATTTCGAGGTGTAAGGAGGGTTCCTCTGGGCGTTTTGTCCTTCAGGACGAGGGGTGAAGCGAGGGTTGTCCCTTATAGGTCGGCGAGGGCACTCCCTGGCAAAGTGTCCCTCCTGTTGGCAGGAGAAGCAACGTTTGGCAGGGGGAAAGGCGACTGAGGTGACGGTAGGTCCGCGAGCAAGTGGTTGAGGGCAGACTGGCTTCCTTAGTTGGTCGAAGGAGGCGACCAGCCTTTCAATGGCCATTACAGATGTTGGATCAGCCGCAGCCAGCAGGGAATGGTAATCTGGAAGTAATCCCCTCTTCGCCACACTGATAATATCTGCCTCTGGGAGTGGAACGTCCAGCCCCGCGTTCAACTCCTGGACGCGAGATATAAAATCTATGGCCGGTTCTTGGGGCTTCTGCGCAGAACTCCAAATCGCCAATCTCCTCTCCTCCATGAAGTTTGGTGCTTCAAAGCGGGAAAGAATGGACTTTTTTAATTCCAGCCACGAGACGTCCTCGGAAAATTTCAACCGATAGAACGCCAGAGCTCTACCTTGAAGAAACTCTGGGAGGGCGAACGTTAGCTCTTCCACTCTTACTCGTCTGGAGCGGGCCACCTCCTCTAACCTTTTAAGGAATTCTCTGGCGTCGCCGGAACCGTCAAACGTTGGTACCGGCCAGGTGCTATAGTTCGTGTTGATGTGCGGGAGGGATCGGCTCCTCCGACGTAGTAAGGAACTTGTAGGTGGTGTTGGGGGTAATTGTGGAGATAAAAGCGAGCCATCAGTCTGTATTGCTTGCATCACTAGGGTGAGGTCCCTAGAGGCCTGAGCTCTGACCACGGGCGCGACTTCAGGAAGTTCAGGGACCAGGTTTTTATTGTAGTCGTTGGCCTGCCTCCGAAGCGTTGATAGAGCGCGCTTGGGAACTACGCCGCGCGCTGTCAATGCATGCTTTAGCGTAGCGGCACTTGACGAGTTGACATTGGGGATAACCGAACACGCTAAAGATGCACTCATTTTTAGAGTTGACAATTATTTTTGTACTAAATTCAACCAAAAAGTACGAGAAAAAATAGAAAATCTACCAGTAACTTGCAACGAGGCAGTTAAAACGAGCCCCACGTTGGGCGCCATGTGTGAAGGTCCTATTGTTGGCCCTTCTTTGCCGGCTGCTCAGGTTCGAGCTACGCTCTCACCGTCAGGGGATGTCTTCGTTGCAAGTTAAGGTAGTTGAATAATATATACATTAAGGTTTAGCAAAATATATTTCTCGGTCACTTGAATGGGTTGTCACGCCGTCAATACAATTTCAATACAATTTATACATAGATACAATTACATACATGACTACAACGAAAGGTCAATACAATTTATTTTTGTTAGTAATCAATAATTTGAGATATATCGTAAATAAGTTAATTAATATTTTATACCGCGTGTGTCATCTTGAACCTCTACAAAAAATAAACAAAAAGGGTGTGACGGTACCTGGAGCCTTGTAAGGGTTTGTCGGTGTCGCATCGAACCGACTCCTCGAGAAGCACTAAATACTTCTCCAAGAGATGGGACAGTTCACCACCGGAAATGAATTCAGTGACTATGTACAGCTTCCCTCCAGTCTGCCATTTCGGAAAACAGCTCACAATGAAGGATGGCGACCGCAGACCTCTTGTATATGCACCTCGTCCCTTACTTGCTTTAAACAATTCTCGGATACTATCTGAGCTCGAGCAGAATCCTCAGAGCAAGCAATTTCTTAGATTCAACATGATGTACTTTGTGTACTTTGCGAAATGCATCCTTGGAGATAGCATCCAAATGTTTCAATTGCTTGCTGTGCGTGTCACAGTCGATCTTAAACTCGGGCAAGAAGAAGCTTTCGATATTAGCTACAGGCCAAGCAGTTCGATTGGCTCGGAGGGGAGCCATCAAAGTAGAATCATTCCAGGATATTCTAAATCGTCCATTATTATAACGCTTTTACAAATTAATCACAGTCAATATTAATATCAATTACACGAAACTTTAAAAAGATGCTTTAAAGCAAAAATTAAAAAATATTTAAACTTTATTCTGATAAAAATTAACACCGATCAACATTAGCTGTCTATGGTTATTTTACTTTTCACTCTCAACACTTGATTATTAATCACTGGAGTTATCATTCTAACAAGTGTAGTGTGAACACGTATCTTTTTGATCCATAATAAATTTATATTTTGTGCTAGCTTACAGTTCTTTCAACCACTGTTTAATTGTGAAAGATAATTAAGTTACTAATACCTCCACATTTTGAATAAAAAGTTGTCAACGATCTGAAGTTACTTTATTTTCAATTAATCCGTTACTTTATTTTCAATTAATTATTCTATCGCACCACATTCGATATTATTTTTCTCCGATCAAAATACTTTCAAAGTCAAAACCGAAAAAAAAGCCGGCGGGAATCCAGACAGCAACTCGGCGTCACTTGCGCGCGCCGATAGATCGGAACGGCGGGAGAGTAGACGAAAATCGCCGCGCGCGCACCTCTAATTCTCATATCTGCCGATGGCGATACGGTCGTCTGAGGCGCGCGCAGCTCGAACGGCCTTGGACGGGAATATAGATAGAATTGTTGCGCACGCACCCGTACTTTTCATCTCTGCCGATGGGGCTACAGTGTCGGTGCGCGCGCACCGAAGGTCACCATCTGTACCGAATCCAATGCCGTGTGATTTGAGTGTCGTAAGGAGTATTTATACTCCTTACAATATATATATATATATATATATATATATATATATATATATATATATATATATATATATATATATATATATATATATATATATATATATATATATATATATATATATATATATATATATATATATATGTATATATATATATATATATATATATATATATATATATATATATATATATATATATATATATATATATATATATATATATATATATATATATATATATATATATATATATATATATATATATATATATATATATATATATATATATATATATATATATATATATATATATATATATATATATATATATATATATATATATATATATATATATATATATATATATATATATATATATATATATATATATATATATATATATATATATATATATATATATATATATATATATATATATATATATATATATATATATATATATATATATATATATATATATATATATATATATATATATATATATCCCGCAATACTTGTTGCGTCACCTATGTGAAATTCGTATAGGGTTGTTGCGTCCACCAACTTTTCGCGTCCGGTATACGGACGCAAGATAATTTTCACGCCAAAAACTACCATTCTGTTGCTTATACCATAGAGAATCAACTGGCAAAAATTTACATGGAAGCAAAAAAAATATCAAAATATCTTGAAATGAATATTATTAGTTCAACCATTGGCCGCACGGAGATTTATTCAGTGTATATTTTGAAGGTGTATATTTTTACTAAGCCACCGATCGTTTTGCATCCGCGGCAAAATATTACATGTTGACCTTGGCCGCACGGAGATTTGTTCGGAGTATATTTTGAAGGTGATTTATATATATGGCTCCGATCGTCTTGCGTCCGCGCTCAATACTCTTCAACCATGTCTCTGTGACCTTCGCGATAAAATGAATACAATTCAACGCATTTTAAATATTGCCTTGAAAAAGCGCGTACCTACTTACTTTTATTTTTACGACTTCATACAACTGTCGATATATGTATTGATACCTACTCTCTCTCGTGCGCGTACCTACTTACTTTCAGTTTTACAAAGTTCATACTAGGTATATGTTGATTTGATTATTGTTACTTTCTCATGCGCGGACCTACTTACTTTTATTTTTACATAGTTCATAAAACTATCAATTTGTTTATTGTTACTCTGATGCGCGTACCTACTTACTTACTATTGCAATGTTAATATTTTTTATAGAAAATTTCCATATATCTCAGAAACCATAAAAGCTAGAACACTGAAAATTGGAATCAACATAGACATATACAAAATCTAAAATGAGTTTTTTCAAAAAAATTCCAGGGTTTCTCAAACATTATTTGTAAAGAAAAATATTTTTTTATGATAAATTTATGAGTTTAAATGCCTATGTTTCCATTTTTTTGAATATCGAAAAAAACCGAAAAACCCCAACTAGATAATTTAATTTTCCAACTGTCGATTCGTTTGTGAGAATTCAATTCTCTGAATGAATCGTCCTTATTAAGCCAAGATGCGTGTACGAAAGAACATTTTTTATGGCGTAGTGGACTTTTTGCATGCTAATAACATCAACTAGAGGCCTCGCAGCATATATGTTCCATTACATGGATTTACTCAGAATACGGAGTAGAACATTTTATGTGTCTGTGTGTCCGTCCCCTCTTATAACTTTTGATCCGCTCAATTTACAGAGCCCAAAATTTCAGAATATATAAAAAGTTATAGGCCTACAAAACTTTTATACTTAGAATTTTGAATTTTTGTTTCAGTCAGGGGTTATAAACTTTTGAAATTTTGGTATATTTTTCCATATATCTCAGAAACCATAAAAGCTAGAACGCTGAAAATTGGTATAAATATAGACAAACACAAAATATCAAATGAGTATTAAAAAAAAATCCAGGGTTTCTCTAACATTTTTTAATAAGAAAAATATTTTTTATGAAAAATTTATGAGTTTAACTGCCTATATTTCCAAATTTTTTTAAAAACATTGAACAAACCGAAACACCCCAACTAGATAATTTTATTTTCTATAAAAAATATAACCATTGTATTAGCACATCTCAAATTCTTTTTAACAATTTTTATAAAAATTGAATTTAGTGACGACATTCCTTCATACAATTTGTATGGCAGTCGCCTACACACAATATCTAAGAAGACTTAATTGTTTGATACTAATCTCCAAACATACATACATACCATCATGCTGTTTTCATATTCTGGGTAGGATCAAAGGACTGACATCCATACTATCCTATCTTGACATACATACATAATTTAACTGTCACAATCCTTTTCCCATCCTTTTTTTTCTCTTCCCTTCCTTTCCCGTCACAGGCAAACATACATCTTAGTTATATTTAAATTAATGATGTTTAAAATGTTTCATATTTAATATCTGTGGACATATGTAATTGGTCTGTTTATTTTTATTTTATAGTGTATTATACTATTTTAAGACTGTATTTGTCCCTAAATAAATAAATAAATAAATAAATACCTAGGTAATGTGTTATATAGAAAACCAAATATCTTTAAATATTAAACAATTTATATTTATGGGTTTATAGTTTGATACTTATTCTTCAACTATACATACTATCGCTATCGACAGTTGGATCTCATGTGTTACATGCAACTAATTTTAAAAATCTGTTGGTTAAAAAATCATCTTATTTTATAATAGACGAGTTTTCAATCGAATGTTGATATTCATTTTCGTTCAGTGTTTGAGTTCCTAAGTTGTTCAAGGTTTCAAAATAGTCGAGGTTTCAATCGTATGTTAATATTGGTTTTCGTTCAGTTTTTTATTTTCTAAATATGTATATCTGTTGATTAAAAAATTAACTTAACATATTGATATTAATTATCTTTCAGTGTTACAGTTATTTAATAAATAAATTGTCGTCTATCATTATTTAGAATATGATATTGAATAGTACACAACATTCATTTCGAAATGATTGTTGAATACCTACTATTATTGTTTAATTATTATATTTTTAGTACCTTATGTAAATAAATAAAAAATTAACAAACTCATTCATTTTATTGTTAATCATTGGTATCATACTGTACACTTTCATGGATCGATCCTCACTGCGTTCCACACAATGTGGGGTAACCATCGGCAGGTGAACGGGTGTGCATTATCCTATAAAAAAGCATGCCATGCGCATTTTTGTCGACACACCGGCATCTTTATTAATATATATTTTTTTTTAAATATAAAAAATGAATATGTCCTTGTTAAACAAGTACATTACATCTTCCTACGTTCCCTAAAAAAATCAAATAAATGCATGTGCTATAGGTAAACGAAATCGGTCGAGACAGGATTCGAACTCGCGACCACTGGATTACCAGCCCAGCGCGCTAGCCGCTCTGCCATCGACCCATCCATCCATTAAATTAATATAAATGATATGAGAATATTTTAAAGCTTGGTGACTGTTTATTTTCGATGTCACTAAATGTTTATTAAGGGTCATTTCATTTACTCCGTATATTATTTAAATCATTGGTTTTCAGTGAATTTTTGAGGAGTGAGTATAATTACTTTACCTTTTTTCAAACCATAGATTGGCCGCGTCCCGGCTTAAATAGAAATTCGTTAGTGGTAAACATAATTTCTACATTTCCGTAAAAGGGATTTAGGCTTGTATTATAGACTTCCCGTTTGTCACGCAGATCAGATAACACATTGATTAGCGATCGTATTACTTAACTCTTGTTACACATTCTCTTTCGAACTCACCACAGTATCGTGTATTTGCGAAGAAAATAAATAATAATGATACTTTCGAATATTTGTATTATTGCATAATATGCGCAAACATTGGATTTTTTTCTGTCGGGAGTCAATGATATTTAAGCCCTGTAGGTGCCTTGATTTCCCGGTTCTCCTACAATAAATATTCCAACTTCGTCTCTATTGAGATAATTAAAAATCTGTTAATGATACTTTCAACAAAATTTAAAAATATTACAAACCCGGCAGATGTTTTACTAACTGTGTATAATGGTTGATGTTTATGTAATCCAACTGTCGATTTGTTTAAGAAAATTTATTTATCTAAACATATCGACAGTACTAAGCCAAGATGCGCGTATTAGGAACATTTTGTATACCTACCATAGTGGACTTATTGCATGCAAAAAACACAAACTTAGAGGCTTCGCAGCAAATATCATATTCTATATAATGTCGTCCATCATACCATCATGCTGTTTTCATATTCTGGTTAGAAAAAAGGACTGACCTCCATACTGTCCTATCTTGACATACATACCTACATCTGTTGTATAGAAAACAAAATATCTTAAAATATTCAATAATTTGGATTTATGGGTTTATAGTTTGGTACTTATTCTTCAACTAACATACTATCGTTATCGATAGTTGGATCTCATGTATTACATGCAACTAGTTTCTTATTGTTTTTTTTGCGTTTATCTTAATTACATATATCAACTGTCGATTTGTTTAAGAGACCTTTGTTCTCTTAACATATCGACAATGTTTCAAGCCAGGATACACGAGAATTGTATGCAGGGTCTACTTTTTTCACGGCTTTTCAAAGTCATAAAACACCAACATAGTGGCTTCACAGCATATATGTTCCATACACGGATTTACTCAGAATTCGGAGTAAAATATTTCGTGTGAGTTTTGTGTGCGTATGCGTGTGCTTGTGCTTGTGCGTGCGTGCGTGCGTGCGTGCATGCGTGCGTGCGTGCATGCGTGCGTGCGTGCGTGCGTGCATGCGTGCGTGCGTGCGTGCGTGCATGCGTGCGTGCGTGCGTGCGTGCATGTGTGTGTGTGTGAGGGTGTGTGTGTGTGTGTGTCCGTCTCCCCTTATAACTTTTGATCTGCTCAATTTACAGAGCCCAAAACTTCTGAATACATAAATAGTTATAGGCCTACAAAACTTTTATACTCAGAATTTTGAATTTTTGTTTCAGTCAGGGGTTATCAACTTTTGAATTTTTACTTTATTTTTCCATATATCTCAGAAACCATAAAAGCTTGAACGCTGAAAATTGGTACGAACATAGACAAATACAAAATCTCAAACGAGTTTTTTCAAAAAAATTCCAGAGTTTCTCAAACATTTTTTATTAAGAAAAACATTTTTTTAAATTTATGTGTTTAACTGCCTATATTTCCTTAGTTTTTAATAATATCGAAAAAAACCGAAACAATCCAAATAGATAATTTAATTTTCTATAAAACATAGTAACATTGTAGTAGTACATCTCAAATTTACATAAATTGAATTTAGTGACGACATTGCTTCATACGATTTCTATGGCAGTCGCCTATACACAATATTATAATATATTATGTAGGTATCTACATTCATGTTTATAAATTTATTTAAAATTATTTCTCACGTAACTCTTGCTTATCGGGGCTGGAAACACTAGGTAAATAAATTAGATGAAATTGTCGAATAGCAATGAAATGGCCACATGCACAGGGTGCAAGGAAGTATTTATTATTATTTTTAAATTTTATATATATTTTTTCAATGGCGAGCCTTTGAATTTTGTTTTATTTTATAATTTATTTTGAAAGAAATAATGTTTCGGTACATATTAAATTTATATGATGTACCTAGTACGTAAGTACTTCATCTAATAAATAGTGACATTAAACAAAGTAGGTACCTATGTAGTGTGTTTTATATAATATTTAAATAATGAATTTCCCCAACATTTTTTAACACAAAATTATCTTTTGACTAAATATATCACAACAAAAAAATCAAATAAAAACTTTTGTTATTTGTATAATATACGAGTACTTCAAAATATATAAAAGATTCATAAAATCCTAGATGTTATACTCCCGGTTGATATCTATATGAAAATTTAAAAAAAAGTTCAACGCTCTTAAATTTGTGCATGCCTTTCGATTACACGATTGTATAAAACTCTACGATAGAGGAGATCAAATGTTTGTTGGTGTAACATCGTTGAAAAAATATTGAGATGGTCTTATGTTATAATAATGTAGTTTTCTTCAAAACTGCGTATAAAAACACCGTCGGACTCAACAGTAAGCTGTCAATAAATTGAACAATAGAGACGGGGAAAAATGAGTGATCCGTATTATTTGACCGGATCATTAAATTGAATCGGTGACTCACGGTTCACGTTGCCACAACGATCCGCTCATGAACCGGACATCACTCTCACACTTTCTATCTCATATAAAATGTATCGTTAGAATGCGATACACATACCGACTCATGGCAATCATCGATTCACAACTAATTCATTATGGTTCATAAAATCTAATTCATTGCGGTTCTTAAATATGTTAAGCAATTTTGACCGCAACATACTTTGAAAAACAAATACGTAACATCTATAATTGAATATACTATTTTGAAGGCGATCTTCGATTCACGACTAATTCATTATGGTTCATAACATATTTAAGCAATATTGACCATTAAGTACATTGAAATGCAAACATTTTAACGTCTACATTTGCATATCATATTTTGAATCGGTTTTGTTTTCTCTGTCATACTACGTACATAGATAAGGATAGCTATATTTGAATCATATTGAATCGAAGAGCGAATTGATGATCCGCATAAATTTCATGAATCGATTTTAAAAGACAGGATCTTACAAAAATATCGAACTTTGCACCACTATTGAACAATAATTCACAATATGTTTCTAAACATCGTAGGTATTTAAAAACACATAGTTGTTAAATTGATAATATCAGTCCATCGACATTGAAATAAACATCCCTATAATATAGAACGAGCAATTTAATTGATATATTTTTTTTAATATCCTTATTGATATTACAAAAGATGTTTTTAATTTTACTCTGACACTAATGAACATTCGGACAAACTTCACCATCACACCACAGATGTTTGTCATAACATTGTACGTAAGTTAATGTAAAATAATCCTTACAAATAATAAGTAAAATGTTGTTAGTACGCATGTTGATGTTAACTCATTATGGACAGTATTTATGTCTTCAATACGCATGTCTGGAGCAAAGCACGGACCGGGACAGTGTTCTGTCCTTTTCTAACACATACCAATGAAGCGCTATCTGTGTCGCTCACAATCACGGATCGGCAAAATTTCGTATTACTATGAGATAATATGTAGAAAAATTACGTTCATATAAATTATGCAAACAATCCTATAATATACGAATTTTGGCGCTATATACAAACACGCATCTACTAACAAAGTTACTAGGTACCATTATAACGTATTTTGGCAAGTGTTTTGAATAAGTTTTTTGGATATAATATATATTTATTAATTTTAGAAGGCAGTGTAGTGCACTTATGTACACACTAAGAAATCGCCTGTGTACAGAAGGCGTAGTAATAAAGCTAGAACAAATGGACGTGAAAACTATATAAAATATACGAAATATATAAAATATCGAAAAATATACACATGGACGCAAGTATGATGTCAATTATGCATAGGAAAGTTTTTAATATACACCGGAAGTAGTAATAAAGATAGAAAAATGGACGTGAAAACTATATGAAGAAATATATAAAATATACAAAAAATATACACCGGACGCAGTAATAAAGATAAAAAAATGGACGTGAAAACTATAGGAAGATATTTGTAAAATATACAAAAAATATACACATGGACGCAAGTATGAAAATGACGTGTCAAACGTACCAAAATAGGATAAAACTGAATATTTATATTTTTCAATTTACAAGAAAAACCTTATGGCTACAATGATTGTGAGCAACAAATAGCTCTAAATTCACTGACATAAACCTAAAATAATAAGTAGAAG